>CM029552.1:3958935-4393935 GCA_017141385.1 Sogatella furcifera
TTTTCGTGACAACCGAAACCGGTATCTCGAGTTTTTAATAAATCAGTGGTTTGACAACGTCTTGTCTTTTCATTTAATATGGATAACTAACACAATATTACCTTCACTACTACTCAAAAAGGAAAATTTCACACTTTCATAGTACCGGTACGGTAACATCAAACGGATAAAAAATTGACATCAATAGAGTATTAATATGAGTAAAGAACCGGTAGCTATAAATGAAAATTTGAAATTTTAAAAATGTCACAAGTAGAGTAAAGTAATGTAAAGTAACAAGTAGATTGTGATAATCTGTGTCAAAGAAAGTAAAATTTGGAAAGAATAAAAAAGCTATTATTTTTCAACTTTTGAATAACTTGTGTAATATACTTCCAACAACACAGACTATGGAAAATAATTGAAACAGATGAATTAAACTAGCTTGATTCAAATAGAACATTCGTAAAATGACTTCGATAATTAAGTATCGAATAATTGTTACTGAGCTTCCAACATCAAAAAGCAAGATGCCAAGATATTCTAATTATATATGACGGCCGGTTTCATAAACTTCGATCAACGATCGCTCCTCAATCATTTTAAAACGTCATAAACTTCGTTTAAGGATTGCTCCTCAGTTATTTTCGGCCATGGTGTAATGATTCTGAGAAGTGATTTAGTTTTAGTACCTAGTGAATAATGTTTTGAAATCAAAAATTCTGTTTTAAAAGAACTATAACACACTTGGTTTCCATGTTCCAATTTGTGGGGAATGAAGTTATTTATGGCGAAGTGGAACAACCCTTTGGTCTCCCTACTATTAAAAGCTAAAAAATAATAATAATCCACGGAAGCCTTAAACGATATTTGGATCTTTGAACCCAGCTTAAAAACTTGATAAAAAAATAATAATCCACGGAACCCTTAAACGATATTTGGATCTTTGAATCCAAGATTAAAAAATTTATATTGGGGGTAGCCTTATAATTTTTTAAATTTCATATTAAAATATTCAGCTTCAGATTATTCAAGTTATAAAGATTGGGCTATAATGTAAATAATGATAGTATCTATCACAATGTTTTACACCTATAATTTCACACAAGTATTACATTAGTTTTTTTCTTCGTTTATTTTCTGAGTACCTACTGCTTGTAAGTATTCAATATTTTTGACGTGTCAAATACTGCCAAGCTTTGCTTGATTTTGTGGTGTTACTTGACGAAAATCAAACTAAAATAAACTTTTTTGTAATCTCATTTTGATCTACAAAATCAGCAATCTCTGATTACAGTACCTCTATGCACTTTTCATCATAATACAGTACCGTATACAAAAAATAAAATAATAAGATCTACCTTAAACAAATGAAAGAATTGAATGTTACATAATGTTTTAGTTAGTTTATAGCTACCGACAGAAACCGGAATGCCTTCAACATTAGCATTAGCGTTGGAGGCTCAGACCTTGTCCTACAACTTGACAGACAAAATATACAGAGACTTTATAGTTAATGTTAGCGTTAGGATATCCTTACTTTAGCCGCAAATCACTTCCTTAGTTGTGATTCAATGCCAGGGAATGCAGCAGTGAGATGCTATATTTTGCGAGAAAAAGATCTCCGGAATTGCGGTTTTACTATTAGAATTTTTTATCATCATAATGTGGCTTGCGAATATTCTTTCTTTGAACAATGGAATAATTGTTTGACCCCGCCGAATAACCTGTTTTTTCGGTAGGAATTTTAAAATTATTTCTAATTGGTCTCCATATTTTTCCAATTCGATTTTACCTTTAGAAAAATGGGAATACGTATAGTAAGTTTACTGTAGGTGATTTCACAATACTCTGATATTTCACAGAGTAGGATGAACGAAAATAACCCAGTAAATCTATATTTTAATTTACTGTATATATCTACTGCTGATTATGAATAAACATTTATATTTTAATTTACATTCATATTTTTATAAGGGACTCTGCTGTTCCAGTTTCCATTGAACTACTTTAGTGCATTCTTCTCTAGCAATCATCCATTTAAATGTTATGCTTTGTTTAGTTTTTGTGTGTCTTTTTTTCAACAACACTGAACACATCTACCCATATAGAACGTTTTATAAATTCATATAGCTGAATGATAATAATTCACTTGTATTATTTCAGACTCTTTCAATGAATGATAAGCAAATAAGTTCATTCAATAATGGACCTACTCTTTCACAAATTATAAGCTTGCAAACAAATAATATCAATTAAGAGAATTTGTAGCGGTACAAATGTTAGCATACATTTGAGTGCCATAGCAACGATTATTGTTCAATTTATTTTCTATATATCACTGAAAAACATTCACACTTCACAGTAGGCCTACAATACTTTATTTTCATAGGTATAGTCTACTGTCCAAGCAAAGAAGACCCTTTGGGAAGATGAGACAACGACTCCAGCTCGGTCAATATTATTTGATTCAAAAATTATTGATCTGGTCTCAATTGTAGGAAACATTCTGATCTACAATTTGAGACCAAGTCAGTAATTTTTGAACCAATATTAATCGATCTGGAGTCATTTTCTCATCTTGCCAGAGAGGGTCTTCTTTGTTTGGACAGACTATAGGCTACCGTACCTTTCGGCGATTAACATAAAAATTATTCTATACTAGTTTTTCAAGCTATTCTGCGATCAACTTCAATTACCAACTACCGTACCGGTAGATGTACGAAGAGTTAATAAAACACAATTACAGAGGAATACGTCCTTAATTATTCTCACAAATCTCAATAGATATTACCTAGGGTACTATAAAATTTGAAAGAGCTTCGAAAAAACACAGAGTTTTGATCGTGAATTATTCCCTAGAAAAAAATTGCAATAAAAGAGTTTATATATTAAAACCTATTTTTAAATTTGATCGAGCATAGAGCTCAGGCAAAAATAAAACTTAAAGCGATAATTCCAACAAAAACCTTAATGATACAGTTTAAAAATTATTATTCGTCAATTTGAAAGAGAGCATGGAGCAATAAAAAATAGAAAAAAAAATTAAAACGACAGTTCTCCAGCAAAAACTCTAAATAATAGGTATCATTATTATTCAATTTGATGAAGAGAATAAAGCGATTCAATAAAAAACTATAGTTCCCTAGCAAAAAACCCAATGATACAATTTAAAGATTATCATTCAATTTGATAAGAGTAGGTAGAGCAATTGAATAAAAAAACTATAGTTCTCCAGCAAAAAAACGTAATGATACAATTCAAAAATTATTATGCAATTCGATAGAGCAGTCAAAAATAGAAAAAGAAACACTTAAACGAGAATTCCCAGTAAAAAATCATAATGATAGGTACAGTCCAAACGCCCGCGTTTACATCCCATCAAGCGTCCGGTTTTGAAGCGACAAAAAATTGACAATGAACTCCGCAAACTCAGCTGTGAACTCATTCTAGTGGAGGGGATACAACGCTCTGTACCACAACACGGCAAAAAGTGTATATAGCGTGCAATAAATAGTTATAAATCTCCGTTTAAAACCTGTAATTCTACGTCATGCTAGTGTTTCATTTTATTTGCAGCAGTCAAGGATTCCTTCGTAGCATGCTAGAGTCGTGGATTCAGCTCAGTTGAGCGTTTAGCGGGAGTCAGAGCTCTGGTATTGATCGCAACGTTCTCGTGGCTCACAGTTCAAATGTTGTGTTTGGTTTGGCTCACTACGGGCATCGAAATTCGAACAGTTTGATAAGATGAGTGATAAGATATAGATTGTCCGAAATTGTTGTTTTTTTGATGTCAAGATGAAATCGAATTCAAATTATTGTATTTATGCACAACAAGTGACCCAAGACTCTGCCGATATGCATGGTAAGATGAGAGATTTGTTTTTGTTATTTATTTTTCAGTCCATGACAACATAAACCATGCTTGAATATAAAGGGGTTATATATGTTTCTAATTTTAATAAATTGAAAAAAAACTAGGTATCCTCTTCTCTTTTACATGTAACTTATTTGTTGATAGAATTTCAAATTGATTATTAAAATATTTTCTATTAATTATATAATATCACCTTTATTTTCTTCCAATGCATTTGACAACACAAACCAATCAAGTTGATTTTTACGTTTTGTATTGACAAAATTTATTTTTTCAAGAGCTCCGGCCCGGCTTGTGGAGTTTTATTCCAATGGCCATATACAAATTTTGTACTTAATTCAATTACATAATACCTTATTCGAAGGGACTGAAATTGATAAATCAGGATAACATAAAATAAAATACAACTTATTGTGCTAGACAGTATTTTATAATAAAAATAATCCAATTTAAATAGGCTTGTATATCAATGTTTTCATAATGACTTTGTCTTTTCAATATTTATTCATACAACTAGTTTAACTTAATAGAGAACTCACACTAATAATTACAAAAAATCATTTAAGTACACATTAATAACAGAATTTGATAAACAATTATTGAATTATTTTTTCATAAAACTTTTTTGAGTATAGAACCGGTTAGTCTTCCTTGTTCTTGTAATAAATAGCCTAAATAAATAAAATATAAAAATATATGATATTTGAAATGTTTTCATCTCATTATAACTGAAAAATATGAAAAATTCATATCTACACACTAAAATTGTCGTGCTTATTGGTCTTGATTTTTATTACGTGTTCTCTCACTGCATCAGTTTCATGTCACAGTTAAATGATCCCATTAAATTTTTTCTGCTAAAATGCAATAATTTGTTCTTTATTCTCTTTCTCTTGATGTAGCCTACCTATATTAAACAAGATAATTTCGAATGTCTATTCTAGTAGCCTATATATACCTACCAACTGCTTCATTATAAATATTTATATTTCATATTAGTAGACCTACTATACTTACTCATGAATTTAAAATTGGGGAAAATAGTGATGTTCTTTTAGAATGCGGAATAAAAAATCTCTTTATAATAAGTGTTAACTTTCCAGTAATGAAACAGAATAATATATGATTGCATAACATAAGATTGCATTTTAAATGTGGGTTTCCATGTGACCCCAAGCATTACCGTATCAGAGCGATGGTCTATTTTTGTCCACTATTTAGTTGATAGGCTGCCAAGATGAGAAATTGGGGGTATAGTCTGTCCAAGCAGAGGAGACATTCTGGCAAGATAGGAAAATAACTCCAGCTCGGTCAATATTGACTCGAAAATTATTATTTGGTCTTAAATAGTAGAACAGAATGTTTTCTACAATTTGAGACCAAGTTTATAATTTTTGAACCAATATTGACCGAGCTAGAGTTATTTTCCCATCTTGCCAGAATGTCTTTTCTGCGTGGACAGACTATATGACCGGCGTTGTATTGCTGCTGTATTCAAATAGTATAGTTGATTGAGGAAGAAGCAATTGAAAATATTACATTAACTACACTATGAAACTTAGTTAATCATCTGCATTAAAAAATATATATATATTTTTAAACATCATTTTTTCCATGATGAGTTGATAAAGGAATGGTTATTAGTTTTCTAAACATGATACAGTATTACTACTAAAATATGTTTTTACTCTGAAAATTTGCTTTTTTATGGAGGAAGTAATAAAACACTGCTTCATATAAACCCATACATTCCATAGCATATTATATTATGATATTTGATAATGAATTTGAAAAAAACCTACGTGAAGGTGGAATATGATATTCATGCCGTGTTATGTAGGTACCTTCAATTTATAGGTACTCAAGAGTAAAAAATACAACTATACCGGTGTCGTATTTCAATGTCAGCTACTCAATCATATCCTATTTCATACAAATAATTTACAATTCTACATTCATTCAATTCAATGGTAGAAATATTGTTTTATTCATACAATTCTTCTTTTTCAAGATCGTCTAAAATTAAAAGTGTAGAGGGATTGGGACAATTTTTGAAAAATATCCATTTGTGTATGATAAAAATAGCTTATTATAATTTTATTCTAAAACTTAATAATTAGGCAACAATAATTGTTCGCATCATGGGAACATTCCAAATTAATATGTTTCTTTATAAGGAAGTAAGTATATTATTATTTATTATTAGCGTATGGCAGTTTATAAGACACACACACACATACACGTTATAAATTCATTTTTCAGTGCAGCTGTTTCTGTTTTCTGTTCACTAAAGAGATTCGAAAGACGCCATTTATAGGCGGTTTTGCTACTATAGTCTGCGAGATTTTTCTTGTTACTTGCCCCTCTCTTTCAGAGAGAGAGGCCGGATACTCTGTCCTTTACTAATCTCCCCCACTACCTAACTGCGTTCCTCTGCTTTACTGAGTGGGTGTGAGTGAGCTCTCGCGTCACAAGTCTCCAGCTCACACCTCCACCCCTCCTTTGCCCGAATGATAATAAGAGTAAAAGAAGAAAATACAAACTGAAAGGAAACGACTTGCGAATAAGCTAAAGGCAAAGGTGGAACAAATTGCATTGTATTATGAGGAGAGTTAGAGTCGGACGATGTTCTCATCACAATAACGAAAGACAGAATGACACGGCGCATCTATTTTTGCGCAGCTCAACTTGTCATTCTAGACTCCACTACAGTACTGTGTTGTCGTGGAGGGGGAAGTCGCTTCCCCTAACGCTATGTAACAAGAAATTTCTCGCAGACTATAGCTCCGAAAGAGGGCTCTTTCGGAGCTAGTGCACAGAAAGAGACTGGTAGTATCCGGCCGCTAGATCGGGCGACAATGCACTGCTTTTCTGCTTTAGCCTACTTCAGTTCGAATCAGCGATCGCCGCAAGCATTCTTATACAATATTTATTATTCTTATTCTCGCAGTGTGGCGAAAAGTATCATACTCAACTCACACAGAAAGGTGTTTACGGTATTTGGATAACATATTCCCTGTAGTGTAATGTACTTGTGCTTGTGCTTGTAGTGTAATGTACTATTACAAGAATTTTTTTTGAGGGTGATACCCACATGGGCTCTTGGGCCTTTGCGTGGGTAATAATTTTACCCAAAACTTCAATAAATTTTACAAGAAATAAAAAATAAAGATAAAATACTTAAAATAATCCAGTATTTGTAACACTAACACATACTATAGCCAAAAATATAACTTATTACAGGAAGGTACATGGAAAGTTTCCATGAAATGTATAAGATTATAAAAAAGAATTAATTGAAAAAATTAGATTATTGAAACATTGGACCAAAATATTTTTTCCACTTAAAATCTAAGTTTATTTGTGGTTTTGTACTGACTAAAATGTTTTTTCTTGTACAATAATTGGAATAATGTATGTATCTAATTGAAACAATTTCTTTCCCCAGATGCCTTCAACCAAACAGCCCCGACAGAACATGAGGAAACAATCCTTCCAACTCAACAAGACGACTCTCCCATCAACGAACCATCAGACTTTTTGAGACACTTGCCGGAAGAAACCATCTTACAACCTGAACAAGACTCAGAAGCTGAAGAATCCGCCTTTTTGCGACACCTACGCGAACAAGGCCTTCGATGCCGAATGCAGCCACCCCCCGCCGGAGGCACTCGTCCCCCCTGGTTCGACTCGACGAAGTTCGAACTAGGCCAGCGGTTCGCGAGCAAGTACTACGCGTGCATTTCGTTCGCCGAAACTTGCTCGCTGCTCGCCCTGTTCTTGTTCGATGATGGACTGAAGCCGCTTATTTGGACCGGTGCCTCGGGAACACCCTATACAGCATTCAGGAGGTACCTATCGACGGCTGTCAAGGTTAGTTGGTTTTTAAAATGGAAGAATAATTTTAATTTAACTGCCATAACTTACGTAAAAAAGAACAGTGTTCAAGTTACAAAACAAAGATCACAATCATTATTGATAAAAAAAACAGATGAAGAACCACAGTTATGATTGTAAGACTTATTCATTAGCTTCAGCTGACTTGTTGAATAGTTGTGAAGGTGATGATATCGTGATAGTTCAGCTATCCATATTGGATGGAAAGACAAAATATTGTCAAAACACAGATTTAGTAAAGAAACAAGATACCGGTTTCGGTTGATACACAATTATACCAGAGAGTCTCTGGTTTAACAGAGATTAAACCAGGATCTCTGGTTAGCCATATTTATCGATTTTCTGTGGTTTTACAATATCTTGTCTTTTCAATTATTCATAAACTTCATACATAAAAATTCAACTAGCACAATAGCACACTTGCAAGAGACAGTAGATGCATCAAAAACTCATGTAAAGAAAACTTCGTCTATCAACAAAAGAGGACTATCATCATTAACTTTCATAAATAATAAACCAAATTATTCATATTCCCTTTAATCTAGAACTCTTAAAAACACAGTAAACCTATAATTCTGTGTATCTAATCAACTGTAGGCCTACTCCACTATGAGAAGCCATAGGTAATCTACTGAAGTACCCTAGGAGGGTTTCATTTTTTTGCAGGTATTTGGCTGTAGTTCTACCTCTATGTAGCCTACAAGGCTACAAGAGATATGAAGCTTTGTTTTGATTCCACATTCCATTGCCAATTTTTCATTTATAATTAAATTTCAAATTAAAGTACCTGTATCATTACTCTCAACGTTTGGAAATTGGAATATTGAATGACTTTGTGCGAGGAACATTATTGGCACATAGCTACATACGATGATATAGCTCGTATATTATGATACACAAATGGATAGCCTACAGTGATATAGTTATATATCATACTCCATACTCTTCAATGTTAGATAAAATGCCTTCATTTCCAATACGAATTTCATCTAGTAATTTCATAAAACTATTTCAAGTTCTCTTCAGTTCTGGTGGTATGGTTTATTCCATTTTTTCTATTTTTCCATAGGCCTTGAATTGAAAATAGTTTTCAAATAATTGATATCCATGAATTCTCTATTGCATAATTCTTCCCCACGTAATTATTGTTTCAACCACTATTGCTGTGTGAATCTCGTGGGACACGCGATGTGTGATTAAATTTTAATTGAGGCAAAACTACTTTGAAACAAGAGAATACTAATTACTAATCAAAGAAGCTCTTTTTCAACATTCTGTGTTTTTAGTATTTTTTCACTGCTTTTTAATAAAAACTCGTAACGGTTTGATTAACATTACAATTATGCGGTATAAATTTATGATAATTTGTTTTTCAAATTTATTTAAAACATTATTACAGTACGTCCTATACAGAAATTCCAGAAGTAGCACATTATGATATTATATTAGAGAAATTACAGAGAATTTCAAGGTACGGTAAGTTAATATACCGTAGTCAAGTCATTCATCACAAATATTGAGTCAAGTATCAGTAGTCAAATACCGGTGATATATTGGATCAACCAATCAAATTCACACTGTATATAGGTACAAAATTCAGATGTCGATTTTTAAAGATTCATGGGGAGTAACATTTATATTGGACCATTGGATTATGTATTATACACATGACGTGAGACAAAGGACAAAAATACTATATCGTTTCATGTTTTTTCCAATTGTTTTCGAATTCACATCATCAGTGTCGATTCTTGGATCTTTATAAGTTCCCATCTCAATTAAATAATAGTCTACCAACTGTAACTAGAATGCAATTCATAGAAAACAATAAAACAACTCTTCTTAAAGACTCCAACCATTTATAAAACACAACACAATAGAATATTTCAACCAGTCTAGTTTATTTTTTTGCATGCTGCTAACATCTCCGTGAGCGAGACAAAAAACTATAACGAGTTTAGCTTTTTGTGTAGACTTATTTTATCATTTCAGTTCAGTCATCAAAAGATAATAGTGAAGAATTATTGAGAAAAATATAAAGAGGATCACTCGGAGCAAAATAAATCTTCGAGCATTTCTTTTCAATTGCTAAAATTTGAACAATAATGTCAAGGATATAAATGACAACATCGAATAATAGCTAGGCTTATATCATATTATGATTGAATCTATATATGATTGAGTACCTTCTCTGGTTCCCTTTGATCATCTCTTCACATTTACAATTTGAATAATAATTTGACACCGCCAACAATTCTATTTTCTCACTAACATAATGATTAATGAAGCATTCCCATTTATAGATATAGGCCTACATGTAAAGGCAACAATTCTTAACACATACATGGGGCATGCTGACAAGCGAGCATTGTTCATTTCAAAGTTGATGTTGCAAAATAAGTACATTTATAACTATATTGTCTTCAGTACGGTAATGATGTAGGACATTGATTAAATTGATGGTTTCGGCAGTTTATATTATACAATTCATTCAGGCAAGGACAACGCGTACAATTCATTTCATCATTTATATTTTTTTAGCAACAACAGTTTATCGTATCTTATTGATCTAATAATGTAAATATGTCATAATGTGATATATTACTCATTTGAATACGGTAAATTATTTTCATTTACTAGTGATATATACATAAAGGTAACAATATTGGGATTAGCCTACTGTAACGTATATAAGTAGGCTAGTAGGCTTCATTATTCCTTTATAGGTAGGCATATGCTACTCCTAATGGCAGAGTAAATCAGTTGAATGAAACAAAAACATAACGGTACTTTTATGATAATGCATATTTTATCAACCAACTACATCAATGTATAGGTTTCTATTTGATGTATTATCTACATTTATGTATCTGATCTGAGAATAATATATTTTCAAACTGAAAGAGAGTGATCGAATTTAAAATTCTAAAGGTTCAATTGATAATTGAGATTGAATTTATTTTACATGCTCAAACTGGAAAGCATTTCCAATTTTGAATAGATCCATCATTCTCAGGCTTATATCAAAGACAAGACTACTTAGATAGTAGTTGGTTTATGCTTATATAATTTATTGCCTACAATAATATATCCACAAAAATGAAATATGTAAGCTCACAGCTAGAGGGATACTATTTAACAAAGTAATGTTCGAATGAATAAATAGATGAGGTTTTCCCCACATACAAAGAAATCAAATAAATAATAGGCCTATTATTAAAACGTTTTTTTCTGGAATCATTCCAACAATACAACTTGATAGGAAGGGCTACCATTGCAATAATTTTTCTCTGTTCACTTACTATCTATAATTAATTTCGTTATTAACTGCCACTTTAACAACAGTACTCATAATTTCGTTGCTTGTTGGACGCGTTTAGGGGCACTGAGCCACATATTCAGGGTACAAGGAGTATCTAGTAAAAAAAACAGGGTTTAGGAGTATATGTAGCCTATACGAGATGCTATTACTGTACTAGATACTATATAGGCCTACTACTATTAACATTCTTCATTTATATCTATTTATTGATGCAATAAATAGAAAATTAAATTCAACATTCAAGTACCTAGCTGTACAATATTTCCAAGCAGCTACAAGATTGTAGAGGTCGATATTCACGACTTAAAAGCTTGTCGCTAACGTTTCGGGGCACTAAGCCACATCTTCAGCGTACAAGGAGTATCTTGATACCTTCTAATTCTTTCACACAGCTTCTTCTCTAACGTCTTTATAAGATTCTGACAAATATATTTCTTTCCCAGGTGAAATCATGGTTCGAAACGGACATCTTCAAGGAGGGCAGCGTGGGTCACACAAGTATTCGCACGGTGAACGCAATGCACGCACACGTCAGCCGCGCCCTCAACGACCACCAGGTGCCGGCCACGTGGCACCCCCCACCACCGACCCCACCTGCGCAGAACTGTTGCGCAGTGGCACCGGTGCTACGTAGTGCAGCGCACCTGGCGGAGGCGAGCTCAATCAGGCGCCGTCAGCCGGTCCGGCCGGTCGTGTACCTGAGCCAGTGCTCGTTGAGTGTCACCCAGTGGGGTTTTGTCGGACTGGTTGTCACCTATCCGGGACAGTTTGGCGCAGCCAATGCCAGCGATGAAGAGCTGGACGGCTTCCTGCATTTGTGGCGTGTGATTGGTTACTTGCTGGGCATTGAGGATCGGTTCAACTTCTGTGATGGCAGTTTGGAGGAGGTGAGAGATTGTCTCCTCATGGAAAACAAATAATTATGAAATACTAAGCAAAAATTAAAAAATGTGGCTTTTAATGGAAGGCAGACCCTAATGGGAAGGTTCCACCTCGCCAATGTGTACTTGGCCACAGAGAAGGAATTTCCTTCTCTGTGACTTGACCTAATTCTGGTCACCCATCCAAGAGCAGTCCAGTGTTCGTGACTCAACTTCAAGATCATACATTACCAACCTTCACCGAGAGGCCAATACCCAGCACATGAAATACTATGCAAAAACTAGAGTAGGATGAATGGAAGTTATCCTATGGAAACTGGAAAAGCTGAGTACTCCCTCACCCTCACCCAGAGACGTTTCCAATTTGTCAGGTGTACTTTAAAAATATAAATTTTTATTCATAATCAGCTGGTTTGTCAACTTTGCATCAAGCCTCACTGGAACTATGGTCTGTCCAAGCAAGAAGACATTCTGGCAAGATGGGAGAATGATTCCAGTTTGGTCAATATTGTTTTAAGAATTATAAATTTGGTCTAACATTGCACAAAACATCCTGATCTACAATTTAGACCAAATTCATAATTTTTGAATCAATATTGAACGAGCCTAAGTCATTTTACCATCTTGCCAGAATGTCTTCTTTGCTTGGACATACTATATCACTACAGTAAGCATACAATCAACAATACAATCAGGGTTAATAATAAACAATACCATCGATGGAGGCCAGACTATATCAAAAATAAGTTTCAGTTAAAATTGAGATATTTTCCTCTCCTTTCCTTATTCTCGAAACGCTAACTTTATTAACATCTTGTCAAACCAATGCATTTCATCATCCAAAACTTTTTTCCAGGTTCGCGAACGCAGCAGAGCGCTAACAACCCAGTGGGTTGTTCCCGAACTAGGTCGAGTTTCCGACGAATGGGAGCACTACTGTCGCTGCATGTGTCGCGGCGTCAGTTTCTACGTGCGCGACGTCTGCTTCGAAGTGGTACTCGCCTATCTGTGCTGGACGCTGGACGTCAACCTACCACAACTCCAAACCACTTTAACCTGGTTCCAGTACTTCAAACTGCAATTCTTCAAGTTTTTCCTCTGCTTTATGCTCAGGATACCGATTCTACTAGCGTGGTTCAACAAGGCCGTCAAGTATTCTGTGTTGAAAGCAACTCAGTTTTCCGAGGACAAGTTGGTACAGCTGAGAAGCGAGCCGTTGTGTTTGTGTAGAAGTAGGTGATATGAGGCAACGAACGCGCCACACTCTTGGTGCGTTCGTAGATTGGTTGCTTGTGCGCGCAAAATTCTGGAAACCTTTTTGTTTTAAATTTGGTTTCAAAACTACCATTTGGAAAAGCGACAATAAAGTTTGTAAGAAGTAAAAGTTTGGAAAACTTTACAAAATGTGTATCAAGTGGCATTTATAAAGTTTATAAAACTATGCCCTTCTTTATTATACAATACTTTTATTGTATCATAGTGCCACGAATCAGTCATGATGACAATATGACATTACTTTCACAATGGAATTGATCTTGTTTTAGATCAAAATTAATGTCTCAGTTGTACAAAGGTTTCCCAAGCTTGAGCTCCAATCAATGGAGCTCGATATCGATTGATCAATGTACGTTGTTTCTTAGGAGTAACATTGAGGATACACTGTGTATTTTTCAACACAAAAAATTAGATTACGTTAAAAAATTCTGCATATCATACACATTAATTCCCCTTCAATATTTCCTTCTTGACTAGATAGGGCTCGTTATTATCAGTTATTATTATTATTTAATATTCGTGTGACCTGGCTGGCTCAGGTCTGGTGTCAGAGTTTTCAGGTCGCTCCTGATCAATTTCAGGGCCTCTGACATGACTTAACGACTGTTTTTTTTATTATCAGTTTATATTATTAAATGAAAATCTCAATCACATCGCAGTACGCTTTAGATAATTTCTTATTTTAACAAAACATGTTTCATTTTCACACTTAAAAATGGTTCTGAAGAGCAGAATCATGTTGTGTTAGAATAAAAAATTATCTAGAGGGTAAATGACATTGAGATTTGCATTCAACAATAGACATTATTTAGTTAATTCCTTAGACATTAGTTAGTTAATTAAATAAGTTAATTCCTTTTTGTGCCACTGGATCGTGAGTGATCTTGTAATAGAGACGAAGTTTTGAAAGAGTGAAGACAATAAATATAGCCTAGCCTACTATACTGGTTCAATAATATTTTTTCATACAAGGAGGAATGCTCAATAAATAGAATTTTGTGAGAGGAAAAGTTTTGTTTTAGTTCAAATTGGAAGGATGTAAAAAATTTCGAATACAGCAATAGTAGAATTAGGGCTAGAAATTTCGAGACTATAGAAGTTGATTGCAATAATCACCCATGCTGGATGTAGATTATCAAATGTTTTGTGATAAATTAATTATTTTTCTAATTGAATATTTTTTATTAAGATCAACAATATATTTATAGAATAAAAGTTAATATGAATTAATTATAATATTCATTAGTAATTTCGAATACTTTATGATATTCAGTATAGAATTGAGATTGACATAATAAGAACTATAAAATATTCAAATAGGGAAAAATAATACTTTGGGTGCTTTTAATCCTCCCATAAAAATGGGGAACATAGATTTATGCTTGCATAGCCTGTCCAAGCAAAGAAGACATTCTGGCAAGATGGGGAAATGACTCCAGCTCGGTCAATACTAGTTCAAAAAAATTGTAGAGCAGAATGCTTTCTACAATTCAAGACCAAATTTATATTTCTGAACCAATATTGACAGAGCAGGAGTAATTTTCCCATCTTCCCAGATTGTCTTCTTTGCTTGAACAGACTATATTTGATGTTCAAGCTATAGTTCATTGATGCAATGATGTATTATATTTTTGTAATGCAGCAAAATGTCTATTTCAGTATTATTTGAAAATTATTGTGATAATTTTTCTCATTAAAAAGCAATATATTTTTCAACTTCTGTGAGCAATAAAATTTTTTGCGTTATTTCTTCAAATTATTATGATATTTCTCATCCTTGAAAACTTACCTATTTTATCCTGAAGAATTCATGGCTTGGCGATTATAGAATAGACCACAAATTCTAGAAATTGATGAGACAAACAAAAATGTTAGTTTTGCGATTATAAATGAATTACATCAGATTTATACTCTATGAATAAAACAGGGAAATACATTGTATCAATATCAATTAGTCGTCGAAGTCATCTTAATAATGCAGAATCTAACGAAGAAATTTCCATAGACCTAATATTGAATAATCAAGACAAAAGTTATTATTATTCTTGCAATTTTCCAATATACATTTGAATTGAACGATAAAACTTCAAATAGAAATTAACTACCTTATAAAAAAAATAGGTACGTTTTATTTCTAGGAGGATGATAAGCTCGAGCTACTTTTATAAAGTGGAGAAATAATAAACAACTTTCAATACTCTATTGAATACACTTGAGCTTATTAATCTTGTGCTAGTTTTTGACATAATATGCAAGAAAATAGATATAAAACTTAAATACGGTTCATGAATTTATTTTATTTTGTCCAAAAATAGAAGACATTCTGGCAAGATGGGAAAATAACTCTAGCTCGATTAATATTGGTACAAAAATTATAAATGATACAATTTGAGACCATTAGGCTACAATTTCTGATAATTTAAAAAGATATAATTTCTGATCTAAGAACGATTTTTATTTTACTATAATTTGTAATAATTACAACACTCGGCCCCTGCGTTCAGGTTTTCAACCTTGCAGAGGGATCCTCCTTATTTATTATTTATAGACAATCTACTGTATGTATATCTGAATACTATGTTGTATATTGTATACTTCAAGTTTAAAACTCTGTAATTATTATTGAGGATGAATAAAATTTTAATTCGAGACCAAATTTATAATTTTTGAACCAATATTGATCGAGATGGAGTCATTTCCCCATCTTGCCAGAATGTCTTTGCTTGGACAGATTCTTATACTTATACCTACGGTACCTACTTCTTTCATATTTCACTTGAATTTCCTCATGATTTTCTTAAGTCTGCCAAGAATCTGGAGATGGCAGTGGCACTACATTACCATCAAAGAGGCATTGCTGCTACCGTAGAGGCATTGCTAGACGGTTACCGTAACTGCGACAGACCAAAAAATATATAATATAATAAGACAAGGTAGTGTATTAAGAAACTGTATCACACTCGAACTTAACAACCTTATCAATTTACAGCATCATGCATCTCAAAATATCAAGATTAGAATGTATCAAAGTAGTTTATATGGACTGAAATGTATTACATAATAATGATAATGATAATTTATTTATTACATGTTGATAATTTGACAACAGAAAAATTAAAAATAGTAGAGAATGATGTATTATATTATTAAAATGAAATTACTCATGAACAGTAAATTATAGGGTTTATTCAATCAACTAATAAAAGCATGAAAATCCTTTAAATCTATTTAATTGAATAATTGAGACTTGAATAAAATATAAACCAATTAAAATGTGAAAAATGATGACTCAAGTAGTGGAGGAAAAACAATATTGGGTGAATCATTATTGAACAAAAGGATTCCAGAAAAATTTAATTTCAATAAATTATCTAATTTCAATTTTTCAAGTTAAATGTTGTATGAAAAGAGACAATCAGAAAAATAATTGATTAAATAAAATGATTGATATTGTAAAAAAAGATTTGAACAATACAAAAAAATAAAACAACATTTTAGAACAAATAATTTTCAGACAATGAAATATCGTGATGTTGGAAAAATATAATTCATTAATACAATATGAAACTGAATGTGATACAAAGATCGAATTTGACAAAACATTAAAGAACAACAAAATTAAGAAGGATGAAAATATTCAAGATTAAATAAGCAAAACATTAGATTTACAATAAGAATGACCAGACGAACATTCAATGTTCCCTCTATCAAGCTCAACGCTGGAATGACCAATGACGTCGCCAACTGAGCTGTCAGCTGTCTATCAAGTCATCAGCTGTTACCATCAGGTGTTATGTTGAAATGTGATTGAATATAACTATTTAAATTTGAAAATGTTTTATTATGAACATTTTAAGATCATTCTAACATCAAAAATAAGTTATTATAAATCAGTTCCTCAAGTTTCCAAATACGAACGCTGATCAGTTGATCAAGTCGCCGAAATCTCGAAACCTGAGGGGTGCCAGACAATTTTTCCAGTACAATATAGTTCGCTCAACTATACCTTCCTAAAAACTAATGAAAAAAATTCCGCTCAAATGAACCTAATTATATCACACATTCTAACAGTATATTATAATTTGCCAATAAAAAATAATGATTAAATGAATAATTCATCCAGTAGATGAATCAATTTTTCATGCTACAAAAATGACAATCTTTTGTACTTTAGTTTAAAAAAGGCCGCTTCCGCTTGGTTTGTCGAAGCTGTGGCGTTTTCGGCCAATCAACCATACATAGCTTCAAAGTTTTGATTTCTGAAACCAGGTTAGGATTAGTTAGGTTATCTGATCCTATTACTAATTTTAATCCATAATATACTTCAATTATTTTTAATCTATATTTGTGAATTGAAGTTCATCTCATTAAAAAATTATGGAATAGAAGAATTTCAAAATCCTCAATTGAACCATCCATTACTTATCTATACGCATTAAAAATGGAAACAAGACTACTGAATTTACCGATTTGTAAGTAAACATAACATTTATTAAAATGATTGTATGATAAATACTAATCTGAATTCAAGTACAGAGTATTTTTTCAAATGTTTTCTTGGTCCATTCATAAGTATACGCTTGGTTTATGATTTAGTTTCCGTATAAGTTAGCGTACGACGTTATCAATCTCAACTTAAAAAACATATTTCTATCAGTGAGCAAAGAAACATTTGAACTTTTGAATGGCAAGCTCAAACTTAATAACAATGTTAACAACACGATGGAATCAAACATATTATTAATTTGAGTAAACTGAACTTGACTGTATTGAGACTTCTATACACAAAAGGCTAACTTCATTCATTTGCTCATATTTCAGTTCGTTGTATCCTTAAGAATATGAACCTGGGCAAAACTACATGCTTCACAAGAGCCCTATCTACCCAGGCCAACCCTGTACCTGTAGATGCAGCAGCACCAGTAGATAAAGGTAAGTTAACTTAATTATTAACTACTTACCTGAGTTAGTTTTCTACCTTTTTTCCGTTTAGATCTTCATAATAAACTAATTCTGGGCTTGAGCATTCTTTCACATTTATCTTTTTATTCCTCAACCAAAAATAATTCATCAATAATGATATTTGAGAATTAATTTTGTTTCTCTTCCAGTGGCACCAGTAAGCAAGAACCCACTACACCACCCAGATTACTTCCAGGTTCACAACATCTTCACCGTGGAAGACATGTTTAAGGCGCGTGTTCACTTTGGTCACAAGGAAGGCTCTCTGGATCCGAAAATGAAACATTTTTTGTTCGGATCCCGTCTCGGCCACTGTATATTTGACCTTGACAAGTCAGCTGATTTCCTGCGACAAGCGCTGAATTTTACGGCGCACATCGCTTACAGAGGTGGCGTGATCGTTTTCATAGGTTAGTAGTTTACCAATTCAAGAGTTCAATAAACGTAATTTAAAAGGACTGTGAAATAGTTCTATTAATTAATATTATGATTATTTTAGCAGAAAAGGTAAAACATTACTGTCATGAGGTACTGTCAATACTTCAGGAATTTTATTATTTTCCAAGACCAAGATTTTCATTACATTTGATTGTTTTATTTACTTAACAACTACGTTACCTGCTTTTTAATGCTTTTAAGATACAAAGTAAAACGATTACCGACTCAATCGTTGGTTGAATCGATCTCGGGTCCTCTTGGTTGTCAGAGCGGCACGTTGTCACTTACTCCAGTGAGCCACTCACCCACATCTTGGATTATTTTTCAATGGCTCAACAGCCCATGAAGGGCTTAGGTCTATCAGCTGGTTGCCAGTTTATATTCACTCCACTGTAAAGCAGAGGTGAATAATCATCAACTAGGATAGAGGTAACGGGTGGTTAGCATGTTGATCCTCTCAATCATGAGCTAGCTTCGGTAACCGAACACCTCTGAATAACATCCAGTTGATCATTTAGAGTGTAATGCAACAATTACTATTCCTCCAAAGACTGGAGGCGACTGACTATCTTTCATAACGACAAGCCAATCTTCCAAAGGAGGCGAGTCTTGAATTATAGTTTTGTTAACTTCTATGTGTCAAGTTAATTACTGTTGAATATTATGTTATCTCTACACAATCTGACAATCATCCATGCATTTAATCAGTTGTTGTACGGAAGTTATGGTCATCCAAATGAAGAATAGTGTCATACTTCGAAGTATACTATCATATAATTCCTTTTTGGCTAGTACCATCAATTAAGTTAATAATCGCAGAACCCTCTAGTATCTTCCATTCAGACACAACATGTTTAGCACTCTTTAGTGGCATTCAAATCAAATAATTTATTATCCTCAAAATATAGCAACAAAATATCAATGTACAGAAATAAGTAACTTACAGAATTTATAACAAAATTTAAAGATGACTTATTTCTTAATTATTCATTTAATCATAAATTATTTTTTGTTACTTATTTAAAAATAGGAGGAAGAGCCTACATAGGCAAGCATTGCGTGAGCGAAAGCTAGAGTTGAGTTTATTTTGATATTGTAATGCCAACGAGAAAAGAAGTAATCAAAGGTTTAAGAAGCAAGGTAGCCTACTGTACCAAAAATTTATAGGATATCCAATAAGAGAAAAGAAATGTAGTTTATTAGTTCAAAAGGCAGTACAGTAATAATAAAGAAAAAATACTCTAAAAAAATACTAAAGGGGTGCTGCTATTCAATATTATAACCATTCATTCAATTACAAGTATAATATATTTGAGGGAATATATCCCGTGAATAGCTTTCAGCTAGAGATATGTTATCGCATATATCTAATTATCAATAAAATTTAAAACCATTGCCCTGAAATGTTGCAATTTTACTAACTTTGTCCATCGTTGCAGGTCAATCACCGCAAAACTGTCACCTGATCGAGAAGAGCGCGCGCGAGTGCGGCGAGTACGCGCATACGCGTGCGTGGCGCATCGGCACGTTCACCAACTCGACAATGATGTACGGCGCAGTCACGCGTCTGCCCGACTTGTGCATATTCATGACCACACTTCGCACAGTTTTAGACGAACATTTCGCCGTGACAGAGTGCGCCAAAATGCTGGTGCCCACTGTGGGAATTGTGGACAGCAATTGCAACCCGAATCTAATTACTTATCCGGTGCCGGGCAATGATGACACACCCAGTGCTGTTGAGTTCTATTGTAGGGTTTTCAAGGAGGCGATCAGGAGGGGCAAAGCGGAACGGGAGAAGGTTTTGGCGAAAATGGAAGCGGTGTAGTGTAGTTGAACTAGTGGACGAGTTGATGTTTATTCAATAAATGTGTCAAAACACTTGAAAATATGAGCCGGTGAGAGAAAAAGTGGTGTACGTAGTCACCTTTCACAGTTTTTGAGAAATATGAGGGTTTATTAGACTTGATATTGTAAATAGAATTCTCACAATATAACCTTTGAAACATGTTTTCTAATAACTCAATCCTTATCAGTAAGTTATTTATTTTCAAAATGCTCTTTATTCTACTTATCAAAAACGGGTTTATAATAAAAATAATATGATTTACACTACTTTTCCATGAATCGTTGTTGGAAATAGGTTAATGAAACTCCAAAATTTCAAGTAATACTCACACCATTTTGCCTCCAAACAAATATTTTTCAATGCCACCTTTATATCATATACAAACGATTATGACTTGCTTCACCTATCCATATAATAGAATTGCCCTTTAGGTTTGCATTGCACTATTAATCTTGAATTGAAAGTGGATTTGACTCCACTTTTCCTCTCACTGGCTCATATTTTCGTCTGAAAATAAGATTAATATCAGGATAAGGACAGCGAGTGCAAAAATGTTGAAGTTGTAATAAAGTGTTAGTGTTGTACTAAAAAACTGATTTTTTTGACCCTGTCATAAATTTATTTTCTAAGCCCACGTGAGATCTAGGCTTGAGTATACCAACATCTCCAACTCCAGTAGGCTATTTCCTCTTGAGAAGGTTCTCTCCCTATTGATTAGGTCATCTCTCTCTCAGGTAGGCTCTCCCCTTCTATTCAAATAATGGAACTTTTGCAGGCAAAAATGGATTCAGGATGATTTTGTACCTTTAATAATAGAAGCATAAAGCTTTCTATTCACAGTGTAAGGTCAATCCAAACGAGAAATAAATAAAAATCATTTGTGTGAATTGAATAAGTAAGCTTAATATCTTGATTCGTACAATATAATATTAACTTATGCGGTATACATAATACATTTATAAATAATATAAAACATAACATGGTATTGTACTTTTAAAGTACAACTAAATGCAATTTTTCAGTTTAATGAACTTAACCTAGATTTTTATTCACATCAGATTGGATTTTTAAAATGATTGTTTCTGCTAAAAATATTAATTATGATACAAATATACATAAAATGCTGGTATTTTGAAGTAAAAGATATATGAATTATATAAATAAATAATCATATTTAGATAATTCGCTGGCTTCGTGGCCAGACGTAGAAAAAGAGGAGAAGAAAAAGAAGATAACTCTTTGAAATAATCGATAAATAGTACATATATGAGTTTAACTAAAATACTTGGAAATGATTACTGTATAAGTCTAAAGTGGCTACATACGATTCTCCAATGGGAAGTTCGATACGTTGATGGACAATCAAATAGAACAGAAGAGTTTTCAAACATTGTGATAGTTTTGCATGATACAGTGGCGTTCATGGTGAGCTCATGCCATACTTTTCAATACCAGAGGATTGGATACTCTGAAAATGCTTGGTAGCATAGTTGCTAAGCTGGCGAATACATCTTCTGAAATTCCCTGTAAAAAATAAATTTATTCAAATAATATTGACAATATTTAATAATAATCAAGGGTATATAAGACTAAAGCCGGGTTTTTCCAAGCACCCTCAAATTTTGATAGAACCACTGACATTTTCTATGCTATGTATAGAAAATGTTAAATGTAAACTTGAGGGTCCCTTAAGTTTAAGTGTGCTTGGAAAACCCCGGCATCAGGGTCTAGATCCACTGTCAGTTCGGACTGTGACAGTCAATAACTATGAGTTATAATATTTGTTGACTAATAATAACACTTGAAATAGGAGAAACATTGACATTCTAAAATTATTATGTAGCTTCATTCTAGACATACCTGAAGACTGGTGTTGTATGAATAAAATGAGAAACCAATAAGGACAGAGTTGTTAGTTGTTTCAGTCTGTCCAAGAAAAGAAGACATTCTGGCAAGATATAAAAATGACACTAGATCAGTCAATATTGGTTCAAAAATTATCAATTTGGTCTCAAAATAAAGAAAACATTCTGATACACAATTTGAGACCAAAATTATAAATTTTGAACCAATATTGATCGAGCTGGAGTAATTTTCCCATCTTGCCAGAATGTCTTCTCTACTTGGACAGACTATATAAAATCATACAGCAACATTGTTGTTGTTAGGAACATTCAGCAAAATGGGAAAAGTTTAACGATTTTCAGTTGAATTGGATTAGAACTTACCTTTGGAACAAGAAATTGAAGATTTTTGAGATCGGAGCCACCCCATGACGCCATTTCTATCATGAATCCTTTCACACATTTGAATACTAGTTCGGCTCTCTTTGTACACCAGTTTACTGTCATTTCCTGGAATAATAAACAAGAATCAAAAATTATGTTTTCAAATGAACTTTTTAAAAGAACTATAACTCATATCTCCGTTTGGGGAAAATGAGGTTATCTGGCGAAGTGGAACAACCCTTGGGTCTCCCCACTATTAAAAGCGATACGCTAAATAATAATAAATAAACAAGAAATTAATTAGGCCTACCTATAGTCTGTCAAAGCAAAGATGACCCTCTGGCAAAATGGGAAAATTACTCCAGCTCGCTCAATATTCGTTCAAAAATTATTGATTTAGTCTCAAATTGTAGATCAGAATGTTACCTACGATTGAGACCAAATCAATAATTTTTGAACCAATATTTACCGAGCTGGAGTCATTTTGCCAGAGGATCTTCTTTGCTTGAACAGACTATATCTGCCCTGAATTATTCATTATGCAAATACTGTGTATATTGTGTATATAATCAATTTGAGAATAAGTTGGGAGGGGTGTCATTAGTAGAATTGAGAGTAGAATGGCTGGTATAATGAAAAGTGATAGACTATAGTCGGCGCAATCTAAGTTGACGAAAACCCCCTCCACCCGAGAAATAGCTACGTTGCCAGATTGTGTGAAATTGGAACATCTTCAAATTAGCGATTAAACCCCATATCTAGACGTAGAATTTCATCCTTGATATGCCAGTAGTATTAAAAAAGTTCCTGGGTAGAAGGATTCAAAGGAAATTTGATTTTTTTGAAAAAATTGAAAAATCGCTTTTTTTTTGTATATCACTTCTCTCACAATCATGGGTTTTAGTAAAAATAAAGTTTTTTATATCAAAATGACAAGGAGAATTCGAGCTTTCTAATGGTGTTTAAATTTTCTATATCCGACCAATAGTTATGTTTCAGTTAATGAATATGTTTGCCAATGTCGAGTCTAATCGAACAGAAAACATGCCATTTTCGATGATCTAGAAACTTTTTTGTTTGAGAAGATAAGTGGGTGGTAAAAGCGAGAAAGTTGTTCAAAAACAATTGAAATTATTTTTCCAAATGTCGAAAATAGTAGGAAGATCGTAATTTGGCCTCTCAAGATTTTCAAAGTAAGGAGAGCGGTATATGCATGAATCATTGTATGTTAAAGATTGGAGTTATTGAAGTTAATCGACTTGGATATTCGAGCTGCTAACAGCTGGTTTATCATAAAAATAGTGAGTTTCACAACACCGCGTGATTATTCCGAAGCTACGCTGTCACTTTTAACATTCAGTTGAATGTGTTTGCGTTCTGGAAGGGGAGAAGTTTCAATTTCACGAAAAATGACAACTTAGCTATTTCTCGTGTGGAGGGGGTTTTCGTCAACTTAGATTGCGCCGACTATAATTCAAACATGCACTCTGGTCTCAAAGATGTTCGTTTTTTGAAAGGTCGACAAGATAGTTAGTAGTTTTATAGTTGATTCTAATAATGCAATCTTGGCTGAATACTAATAGAGACAATATTAAGAAAGCATAGACTATCCAGAATCTTGCCTTATAATTGATAAAAGGTACAAGAAAATAAGAAAGCAAAACGATAATAGGAAACCAGTTTTATAATTATGTTTCGAGACATAAAACGTTAAAGTAGGTACAATTCAATCTCATTTACAAATATGATTCCGAAGATTTAGTCTTTCCAAGGAAAGAAGACATTCTGGCAAGATGGGGGAATGACTACAGCTTGGTCAATAGTGGTTCAAAAATTATAAATCGTTTCCTACAATTTGAGACCAAATTTATAATTATTTAACAATAATGAACAAACTCAAGTCATTTTCCCCATCTTGTCAGAATGTCTTCTTTGCTTGGAAAGACTAAAACTAAATAACCATAATAGTAATTCTATAAAACAAATGAGTGACACATGGGAAAATTATGAGTTTCGACTTAATTTATGCTGAGTCACATACTTGTAAATTACGAATGTTTAAATCTTAAATGATTAATATTACTTCATCTGTTTTGGAATAATAATCTATTAAATTTGAAATTTCCAATCCAAGTACAAACCTCAGTCATTTCATGCATCAACAGCAAAGGAAGAGTTATAGTGGTTATATCGTTGGAACAAGCCGTCTTCAGAATATTTCTCAGTCCAAGAATAGCTGGATGTCTTGAGTTTATGTCATCTGAAAATGAACAAATTCGATTCAATTAAAGGTATTGTCTGTCCAAACAAAGAAGACCCTCTGGCAAGATGGGAAAATGACTCAAGCTCGGTCAATTTGATCTTGAATTGTAGGAAACAACTTGATCTACTATCAAGACCATATTTATAATTCTTGAACAAATATTGACCAAGCTGGAGTCATTTTCCCATCTTGCCAGAGGGACTTCTTTGCTTGGAGAGATTATAGTTACAACAAAAGACCAATTGAATGCGTACTGGACTCTACGTGTATTCTATCACAGCGATATCTTTCAAATGCATAGAACAATAATTTGTTCATTGATTATCCAATTGATTAAACAATTTGTTGCGTTAGGGTACATTTTCATTCGAACTTACACAAAACAAAACACCTACAATAATAATAATAATAATTCGTGTAACCTGGCTGGCTCAGGTCTGGTGTCAGAGTTTTCAGGTCGCTCCTGATCAATTTCAGGGCCTCAATGCATTGTGCATATAAAAAATTCGTTTTGTTGGGTCAGTTGTGAATAATTCAGTAGGTAGACTGATTATAAGTCTCTCTCACTTAACTTACTCCAGGCCGTCTAATCGTTCGACGCGAACATTTTGTTGTGTTTGTTAGATAGGGTGTGAATGGGACGTTTCAGGTAGAGATGAATAACTGGAAAATCCTAGTCAAGAATAAGGTCAAGAAACAATGAAATAGAACACAGTGATGTTGCCAATTCTACCGTTTATTTTGGACCATGTTTCGTGATCTACCAAAATAAACGGTAGATTTGACAAATTCAGTGTGTTTTATTTCACTATGTAACGATTCTACAACATCGACAAATCACTTTTATTTTGACAATATAAAATACTAGAACCAGTCGAATATTTTTAAAATATAAAAGACTCAGTTGAATTTTGATCAAGAAACAACTTACTTGAACGTACTGAGTCATCTACCACCATGTGAAATACAACATGAACTTCGGCCAGATTGGAATGATGAGTTAAATACACGTCACCAGTTTGCAGGTTTTTCGTGCTCGATCGACGAGACTAGAACATAAACAATTTATTATTACTGATCACAAATAAATATTTTAAAATTGAATTACTTATCTTTCTGCAGAGGACTGTTTGGAACAACAAAAATTCATTACATCATAGCTAGCAGTCTAGATTTTTGATACTTATAAACTCTTCTATTTTCACTGTGCTGAAAACTGTATCAAAATATTATAGGTCTGCCTTTTGTTTTGATATAATAGAATACCGTTTACTCATTAGTATCAATTTGAGTGCCATCTCATGGACTAACCAAATTATAGTCTGTCCAAGCAAAAAAGACCCTCTGGCGAGATGGGAAAATGACTCCAGCTTGGTAAATATTTGTTCAAGAATTATAAATGTGGTCTTAATCGTAGATCAAATCGTTTTCTACAATTTGAGATCAAATTGATAATTCTTGAACCAATATTGATCGAGCTTGAGTCATTTTCTCATCTTGCCAGTGAGTCTTCTTTGCTTGGACAGTATACTTCTGTCATAACTTACTTCACTTGAATTTCCTCATAATTTTTTGAAGTCCGCCAAGAAGTCATATTTATTGTATACAATTTGATAGAATTTTTGAGCAACTTAGAATTGAAACGTGGATAACGAAGCTACAGAAATTATTTGAGACGTAGAATGCATGAAAGTGTGTTGGTGCGCGCACGGAGCAGACGAAACCGCCCAACTTTTTGGTATCAGCTGTACCTGTTGTTCGGTGGAGGTGAGATTCAAGAACTGTTGGGGGGAGTCCTGCATCATGTGCTTCCGACGCCAGGCGACGCCATCTTTGATTGTGCCCTTCACTTTTTCCAACTGGTCGTCAACCGGCGCAAAATGAAACTCTGTACTGCTTTCACAAATCTCTAGGAATTCTGAAACATCGAACAACATAATATTCATAAAACAACATAATATTGTTTTGTAGTTTTGTTGAAATGAGTTCGGTATGAACAAAGGTAGTTTATGCGGACATTAGTATCACCACAGAGTAATTAGATCAATCAATATACGTACCATTTATCAATCAATTGATATACGTACTCTGTGGTATGACACTCGTGTCGAGTATAGTCTGGTCGAGCAAAGAAGACATTCTGGTAAGGTGGGAAAATGACTCTAGCTCGGTCAATATTGGTTCAAAAATTATAAAATTGATCTCAAATTGTAGGGCAGAATGTTTTCTACAATTTCAGACCAAATACACGATTTTTGAACCAATATTGACCGAGCTAGATTTATATTACCATCTCACCAGAATGTCTTCTTTGCTCGACAAGACTGTCTTGGGTAATAACCTTGGGTAGATTGTACCTACAGTGAAATGTTGCCATTTTATTGGCTCTATATTAAAAAGGGCTCTGATATGGGTCTACCTTGCTTGAAGCACAGAGAATGTAAATCTTGAAATTGAAATTTCATCTTGAAATTTACTTTCTCTGTGTTTGAAGATAATTGAATTTATTTGTTTCTGTATGGTAACAAAAAAGGCATATAATGTACAATACATAGCATAAAATATGAATATATATATATATATATATATATATATATATAAATAAGTTTACAAAATAAGAAACAACGCTCACATGAACCGTTAGGTTTGTTTGTGAGTCGTGAGTTCGTATTACAAAAATAATATAGGTACTTGTAGTTACCAAAATATGCAAAAGAAAAAAACGCATACACACAACATCCATACACCATCATTCTTGAAATTGCTGTGTTTTATGAGCTACAATTCGCTGAATAACCACCGCTGTACGACCGACCAACTGTTTTGTGACTGATTAAAATTTATTGTTGTATGACTGACCGACTAACCAACTGTCTAACTGACCAACTGCTTTGTAACTATTCGACTCGTAGGCTTACTGACATTATTGACGTAAATTTTGAATTTGAATTTAAATTAGAATTTGGCATTGGAGGTAAAGAAGAAGAATATCGATGGATCAAAAGATAATGGCTGAATAGAAAGAAAATATATATATATAGAATGTAGAGTAGTTTGAACAGCCGCGTTGGGCGTGAAGGAGCTAGACGTAAGTGGATCTTAGAATCTGATAACACACGTCATCACTCATGTCAGATAACCACCTCCGCAACATTCTTTTGTATAGATAAATTGAGCTGGCTGACTAATAAGCAAAGGTGCATTCCGCAGAATAACATGTACCAGGTAAGTTACATTCCTGTCGCAGACTGATCTCATATTTCGTGAAAGTCCAGAATGATGAAGATATGAGCTGCGGGTCAGGTAATTGTGTTCAGAGGAATTATCGAAAACAATTTTATTTTTAAATGCATAGGTCATAACAGATTTGATGAAAAGTTTTTTTATAGGGAGAACATTGAAGAGATTGAACAAGCGATCTGATGGATACGTCCTCTCCAAACCTAGTCCAGCTTTGATAATTGCTTTCTGTGCTATGGCTAATTCTTTAATGTATACATCACATGCACCGCCCCAAGCAATTATACCGTATGTCATGATGGATTGAGCAAATGAGTAGTAAACCATTCTTAATTCTTTGACATTAAGGATGCCATGTAATTTAGAGAAAACGTAAATCAACTTCCTCAACTTATTTTTCAAGTAGGCTATGTGCTGCATCCAACTCAGTCTATTATCAAAAATTATACCCAGATATTTTATTTCATTTACTGACTCAATTGAGCTGCAGTCACTGACCACACCTGTGAAGTTTAAGATCCAACTGAGGAGGCGGGCCACGGTTTTTGTGAAGAAAAATAGGCATGACTTTGGTTTTACAAATATTCATACTAAGGATATTGTTATCAAATTACGCTCAGACAAGTAACTATCAATCCATGAATCTATCCCAGCGATACCGTATTTAAAGGGCAAGCGAGCTAGATCAGCTCCTATATTAGCAAAAAATTTATTGAATTCATTAGCAACATCCAGTGTGGTTTTAAATGTATGGTTGACACTGGAACAAGAGGTTAGAAAATTTTGTACTGGAAAAGGATAGAGAAAGATAGGATGGAAAAAGATAGAAGTGAACATTAATTGAATTGATAAGTATAGTTGTGCCAAGAACAGAAGAGCCTCAAGCAAGATGACGGAGGGAAGTGAGAGTGTAACTACGTATGCGCAGTACTTAGAATTCCAGGGTAAAATCACTTCAGCCAACCTACCGTTTTACACTAATCGTAATAATATTGACTTCATGAATGAAAATATTTTTTATTCATTTATTGACATATGATAGCACAGATCATAACTTAATTATGAACTGAGACAAATAAAATAGTCTGAGCCTGTATTATTTCATTCTAAATTTGGTTATACTAGAACATTTGCCGGCCTCGGTGGCGCAGTGGGCTAGGGCGTCACAACCTTCAGTTCGCTAGCACTGCCGCAGGTCTGGGTTCGAATCCCAGTGGCATGGCTGTTTATCACCACATCAATCACCATTACCCACGCACAAGCTAAAATGCTTATGTGGGCATCATCCGCAATAAAAAAAAAATTTTCAAAAAAAAAAAAAATCACTTCAGCCAACCTACCGTTTTACACTAATCGTAATAATATTGACTTCATGAATTAAAATATTTTTAATCATTCATTTATTCATTTATTGACATATGATAGCACAAATCATAACATAATTATGAACTGAGACAGATAAAATAGTCTAAGCCTGTATTATTTCTTCCTAAATTTGGTTTTACTAGAACAATTTTCATTCTGACTACTGGCAGCAGTGGATGGCAGCCATGTTGCCAAAGGCTCTTCTGAGCTTGGCACGACTATATTAAACTATATTCCTAACATTGAATTTTCCAAAAGTGATTCGGCTTCTTAGCAAAAATTACATATTATTACCGGCAACAATCTATTAAATATTTTTAATTAATTTAATTAAATATTAATAAAATATTAATTTAATATCATTATTACTATTATACCTTTGGATACTCCGGTGTAGCCACTGAGATGTACGTCAGTCAACAGGACTATGCCACACAGGTCATTCGAGTAGAGACCCAGAGCAGTTTGTAGTCGCTGGGGTTGAGGATCACCGCTTCTATCCAAAGAGAAACACGAAAAAATGAATTGATTTGAATGAATTAATTCATTGATTTATTTCCAACTAAATAAGTTTATAACTGTGAAACACAGTTAAAAATTATTAATTAGAGTTTGTAGTCGCTGGGGTTGAGGATCACCGCTTCTATCCAAAGAGAAACACAAAAAAATGAATCGATTTGAGTGAATTAATTCATTGATACATTTCCAACTAAATAAGTCTATAACTGTAAAACACAGTTAAAAATTATTAATTAGAGTTTGTAGTCGCTGGGGTTGAGGATCACCGCTTCTATCCAAAGAGAAACACGAAAAAATGAATTAATTTGAGTGAATTAATTAATTGGTATACTTCCAACTAAATAAGTTTATAACTGTAAAACACAGTTAAAAATTATTAATTAGAGTTTGTAGTCGCTGGGGTTGAGGATCACCGCTTCTATCCAAAGAGAAACACGAAAAAATGAATTAATTTGAGTGAATTAATTAATTGGTATACTTCCAACTAAATAAGTTTATAACTGTAAAACACAGTTAAAAATTATTAATTAGAGTTTGTAGTCGCTGGGGTTGAGGATCACCGCTTCTATCCAAAGAGAAACACGAAAAAATGAATTAATTTGAGTGAATTAATTAATTGGTATACTTCCAACTAAATAAGTTTATAACTGTAAAACACAGTTAAAAATTATTAATTAGAGTTTGTAGTCGCTGGGGTTGAGGATCACCGCTTCTATCCAAAGAGAAACACGAAAAAATGAATTAATTTGAGTGAATTAATTAATTGGTATACTTCCAACTAAATAAGTTTATAACTGTAAAACACAGTTAAAAATTATTAATTAGAGTTTGTAGTCGCTGGGGTTGAGGATCACCGCTTCTATCCAAAGAGAAACACGAAAAAATGAATTAATTTGAGTGAATTAATTAATTGGTATACTTCCAACTAAATAAGTTTATAACTGTAAAACACAGTTAAAAATTATTAATTAGAGTTTGTAGTCGCTGGGGTTGAGGATCACCGCTTCTATCCAAAGAGAAACACGAAAAAATGAATTAATTTGAGTGAATTAATTAATTGGTATACTTCCAACTAAATAAGTTTATAACTGTAAAACACAGTTAAAAATTATTAATTAGAGTTTGTAGTCGCTGGGGTTGAGGATCACCGCTTCTATCCAAAGAGAAACACGAAAAAATGAATCGATTTGAGTGAATTAATTCATTGATATACTTCCAACTAAATAAGTTTATAACTGTGAAACACAGTTGAAAATTATTAATTAGAATCTCCATAATATATTGATAAATAGACAAAGGACTTCTGCAAGTATTGGCCAATGTACTAAATAGCAAGTGAGGTCCATTGAATGAAACTGTCCAAAAAACTGTGTCCACTTGCTATTTAGTACATTGGCCAATATTCGCAGTTGCAGAAGTCCTTTGTCTATTTAATCTTGTTAACCTTGTTTAGGATTGTTGTAAAAATTGGTAGAGGAGCAGTTTTGGGCATCTGCCTGTTGCACTCACCTATATGTACATAATTATTATTGAATAAATTGAATTGAATTTATACAGCAATATATGGAGATTCCAATCAATTATTATTATAATTATCCAGCAGTTGGTGTACTGAAATATCTTATAATACTTCCACAGTTGAATATTGTTATATAGTATCAATAAGAAGATACATATGATGATAGAGTTTGATTGTTTTGAACTTATTCAAACATAAAGATAATAGTTTTTCGTTTAACTGATAAGTTTCCGATCAAAGAGAGTAGGTGATGGCTGAACCACACAAGGTCGTTTTCGAATGAAGCCGACTTGATCAAGAAGAAAAGACTAATAAAGGATAGTAGAGAGACTACGAATGGAAACTAGGCTTTCAAAATTCAGAATTTGTTAAAGTGAAATTTTTAATGTAAACTTTCATCATCTTTCATTCCCCATGTAAACATCATCATTCACTCACTCATCATCATCACCTTTGCTTAAAATACTTGCTATCAAGTCGCAATTGTAACAATGAATAATAATAATACTCAAAGTAATCACAAATAATTCTTAGGCCCGTTTCGTGAGTCATTAAGATTAGCTATCGTGTATAATATAATGTATTATTAAAACATACTAAAGAGATGCGAAATCAAAAACAAATGATTGTATCTTTGAATGCAATTTAATCAAGTCATTAGTAAATTTCATGTCTCAAGAACTGGACCCAACAATTATGTATGAGCCCCACGTTGACTAGAAAGTCTAGTTCCTAGTATAGTCTGTCCAAGCAAAGAAGACCCTCTGGCAAGATGGGAAAATTACTCCAGCTTCGTCAATATTTGTTCAAGAATCATAAATGTGGTCTAAATAGTAGATCGAATTGTTCCCTACAATTTGAGATCAAATTGTAAATTTTTGAACCAATATTGACCGAGCTTGAGTCATTTTTTCATCTTGCCAGAGGGGGTTCTTTGCTTGGACCGACTATATCTATTATATTGATACTAAATTTTAGAAAATCATAGTTTATAGTTTATTTTACAATTTATAGTTTTTGATTGATTTCATTTCGACTACTCTTTCGAATGACAAATCTACAATCTGACAAATCTACTTGAAGTTGAATTGACTAGAAAACAAGCCCCAGAACAAATAAATCAAATTTATTCACTAAAATATTTTGTCTCACAAAATTTATCACATTAGTTTGCGCAATAGTTCTAGTGAAATGTATTCATCAGTTTATACTTACTTTCATTAACTGTAATATTCGTAATATTGTGAATCTCAACCAACTGATAATCGTCAATGGTTAACTAACTTTGTACTGGGTATTGGTCTCTCGGTGAACGTGATGTTAAGTCACGAACACCGTGGACTGCTCTTGGATGGGTGACCGGTATTTGGCCAAGTACACATTGGCGAGGTGGAACTACCCGTAAGGGTCTCCCCACCAATAAAAGCCATAAGAATATTATATTATCTAACTAGAATATTATATTATATTAACTTGAGACGACAGAAGTCCATAATGTCTGTGGATAGTACGCGAATGTTATGCATCTGCTTCATCTGCGATCCGAGGTGAATGGTAAAGCTCTCCTGCAGCGCGGGACCCGCCGAGTCCAGGCCGCCATCACTCTGCTCCAGGAAAGTCCTCGATGATAAGCTGCCCAGCGGTGAACTCCTATAACAAAAATTATTAAAACAAAACTCTAACCTTCAGATTTGATGTCTGGGTCCAAATCCACTGTCAGTTCAGACTGTGACAGTCAAAAACTGTGATTGGATGGAGAAACCGGCAGTCCAAACAGCTGTAAACCGGCAGGCCGATCAGCTGTGAACGATCGAATCTTCAATCCAAACTGACAGTGGATTTAGACCCCAGGAATACACTTTTTTATGAATTGAAATCAACAAATAAAACCTAGTCAAAACTGGAATTTGATACGTTTTTATTGGAATATAGGAGTAAATACTTGAAATATTTTATAAATATTAGTTATCTCTGCTGTGAGAGGCACGTGTGTGTCTGACAGGAGTGTTAGCTCAACTAATTATGAGCATAGCATCCTCTGTAACGATAAAATGATCATGGTTTCTGCATTTTAAACAATATTGCTACTCAATTGAATGAGAAAACACGTATTAGTCCTCCTATTTCAAGTTTATTCCTAGCTATGCAACATTATCTCTGCTGTGAGAGGCGCATTTCAACCTGACAGCCGTGTCAGCTCAACTAATTATCCTCTGCAACAATGAAATGATCATGTTTTCTTTATTTGCAACGATATTCCTACTTAATTAAATGTGAAATCACGCATCTTCTTATTTCTAGTAAGTTCCTTGCTATTAGCATTATTCTCTCTGTGAGAGGTACATCTACTCAAAGAACATGTATGTCAACCTGACTTTCGTGTCAGCTCATCTAATAATGAGAATAGCACAGTCTGTAACGATGAAATGATATGTTTTTTGCATTTCAAACAATATGAGTATATTAACGATTAATTGACTATATCTATATTCAACCACCGTGTAATTTATACTTTCAATTGCTATTGATAATTCGACCTTTGAAATAATTTAAAAGTACTGACAGCGGAGTAGTTGCACTAGTCTGTCGCTCCATGACCCAGTGGCGGTAGTGTCGTTTCTGCTGCTGTTTGACGCCGTCCAGCTGACTGTCCCACTTGGCGTGCTCCAGGTTCAGCTGATCGAGGTGAGCGCGCGCCAGCTGATTAATTTGCTCCTCGGTCGTGCACGACTGCGACAGGCCATCCACTGCACGACCCATCTCGTCCGACTGGCTAAACGAGAAAAATCAAAGAATTACAAAATACTCTAATTGAAATTATTTCATTCGATTGAGTTTGCAACAATAGTGTATTTGTAAGGAAAATACTGTAATATGAAATCCGTAATTGAGAAACCAGAAACAAATTGCATTACTCATTATGGCAGAATTTCTGAAAGACATATTTCAATAGATCTTCAGGATTAAGTATCATCAGAAGAAACTTGAAACTATTCCCAGAAAGATACAGGAATAAATGAAAAGACAAGATGTTGTCAAACCCCTGATTTATTAAAAAATCGAGATACCGGTTTCGGTTGTTACACCATTATCAATCCTGGTAAACTCTGGTAAAGAGTTTACCAGAGATTGATAATGGTGACCAGAGATTGAGAATGGTGTAACAACCGAAACCGGTATCTCGATTTTCTAATAAATCAGTGGTTTGACAACATCTTGTCTTTTCATTTATTATGGATAACTACCACAATATCACCTTCACAACTACTCAAAGAGGGATAGATACATGTGGCGTGCGTGGCGAGCCTGACAGCGGTCTCTTTAATTCGCTGCCACCACCAGGTTTTAAGGGTCCTGGGCCCTGTTTATTTCAGTTGTGATAGATAAAATAAAACACTTGCACACCTTTTAAATACCATCCATTATATTATAAAAAAATGACACCACTCTCTCTCGATAGAACTTCTAAAAACAACACCTCACTGTTCCTCACCTCTAGCTCATCGGTTCAACAGTCGAATTCGATGGCCAGGGTGATGACTATGCGTTTCTATTATTTCAAGCGGGAGGTTTGAGTTGTTACATACAGGAATTCTGTCCGGAATTTGTCAATCTCTTCTGATAGTTACAAATTGTTTGGCTACTGTACAAAAATTTCCTCCGTCTTTAGATAGTATTCTTCTCAAAGACGTCTACAACTGAAATTCTACTAAATTAAACAAAGTCAATCAATTCTGAATAATATATTTTCGATTAAGATTCATTCTCAGAGAAATGCAGACACTTTAAACCTATAATTATGATTCGTGAAGTTCAAAATATTGATAAAGTTAAAGAATCTAATTAATTGCTGAATTAATACCAACCTAAGTTACTAATACTTGAATCAATTACTAATACTAATACTGTACTTCAATTGAATACATACTGAGCAGTTAGTGAGGCAACAGTGACGTCACGTTCGTTGGTAATTTCGGCGACTGCCTGCGCATGCGCGTGCTCCACTTGCAAAATGGTCTCCAGAGCGGGCGAGTGTACCAGTTTGTGGTAGACGGCCGCGAACACTTCCCGGTCCTCTGTCCCGCACTTATCGCCAAACTCCACTGTGTTCTGATAACAGGAAACAAACTAAAATTAATACAACTTTCACGTAAAAGCAAAGGAAATTCGAGAAAAAATTAATTTATTCTCCTGTTGTACAAACAAAATTTTTTCCTTAGAATTAATTTATCAGCAATTCTACATATACGCTGTCATGAACTATAAGTAGATTATTTCAATATTATATTGCTGCTATTTTAAAACCAAGCGCAGAATCTTGCGGCTATTGCGGTACAAATTGATGTGAATTCGTATGTAAAAATTACAATAAAATATAATTTAGAAATAGAAGAGCGCATTTTTATTGAATTTTGTCATATTGGAACAATAATATATTAATTACGTTTGAGCTGAGGAAAAAATCATAGTTACAAAAATTTGTAAATTGATTGAAAATAATTTTTTATTATAGCTAAAGTAAAGCCGAGTATCGACAGTCCGAGGCATGTGCCACGAATGCCTCGCGGTACAGTCTGTTGACGCTAAAAAAGTATGAACTCATGGCTGAGGCTTATGTATGAATATAATCTGCAATAATCAAAAATATTTATAATTATAGTATAGTATATAGTATATAATTACAATTATAATAAAAATCTGCATTTTTTTGTAACCAAAAATGCGAGCATGCGAACAAATTGACTAGCGCCATCAAGACGTGGGAGACAAAGCAACTGAGCTCTGACAATTGATAATTTGGACTTTGGAGGTTAGTTTGTGCTCAGTTAATAGATAAAAATTAAAGGCAATGCTAATTATTACCTATTAGAACCTTCTGCACCCAAATAGAATTCTTAATCACAAAAATGCATAGGAATGGATTACAATTTTGAGGTTAGTTTGTAGAATTGTTCGTTGTGCGTTGCGAGGCAACAGGCACTGCTCGCTGCGAATTGTGTGCCGCGTTTGCCTGGCTGCTAGAAAACCCGGTATCGGGTTTGGCACATGCTTCGGACTGTCGATACGCGGCTTTACTCCATTCTCCAGCTCGGTCAATTTTGGTTCAAAAATTATTGATTCGGTCTTGAATTGAAGATCGAAATGTTAATTGAGACCAGATCAATAATGTTGAACCAATATTGACCGAGCTGGAGACTGGAGTAGATAATAGACTAGTAGTAGTAGCAAGACTCTTCTTTGCGTGAACAGACTGTACCTTGAGGAATTCGCAAAGTTTTCAATTTTTTGATACTGAAGTAGCCAGTCTTTTATTTATTATTGCTGAAGATTCTTTTAAAGTTCTACTTCTTCTACCAGCATTTGGCATAGTCTTGAAAAGTTTAGGACCTAGGATTTGGTCCTAAGTGTATGATAAGATTTTGAAAAATTTATATGTATTCTATGTAGTCTTGATACAAATTCTAATCTTCTTCTCATACCATGAAATATACAAAGATACGGTAGACAGAATTCAATTTTTAGAGACTGTCTGTTCTCAGTCCGTCCTTTGACTGTCAAACTTTCGATTGGTTAGGTCGGTCAAGTCCACCTAAAAGTAGGATTTTATTAGCCTACTAGAAAAGCTGCATGGGCTCATGTACCTAGAGCCAAATTTCCATTACAACAAAAGAGACGCACGGGCACAAGGTCCGAAAGGTAAGTTTTTATTACTACAAAAAAAGATGCAATAGAAACACGAAGTTGTATAGAGCAACGCATACTGATCAGCTGATGTTTGATTTGCGTTGCTCCATACAACTTTGTGTTTCTATTGCATATTGTACCCGATATGTGCCCGCGATTTGTAGTAATACACAGTCATACAAGTCACATACACTATGAACTGCTTTCGGATGGGTGACCGAGGCGAGTGAAACCTAATCTACTGGAGTAGCTCCCAACTCTCTCAGTCATTTATGCATATTTTTCATTAATTTTATTTAGTCTACCTCGAATGAAATCTATTTGTTAAACACACCTCTTTAAAAGCCTTCTCCCAGGCCTTGATGACATCTTCAATGTCATAATCTGGCTTCATCGATTCCTCGATGGCTTTCTCAGCTTCTTCATCATAAAAGTTTATAGTCTCGTTTTCTATAAATTTGGATAAGGCGTTTTCCAAATCTGAAAGCAATCAAATTATGTCAAATTGGATAATAATAGATTAAATCATTTCAAAATTGATGATAAAATGTATAGTTTATAATGATTGATGTAACATAAAAATAATTATAAATAAAAGTCGAGAAAAATACAGATTGATAAATTTTTACCTGTGTATATTCCTATTGATTCATATAATACGTAGGCCTACTTGAATTTATGTACAAGATTAGTATTTTTATTCTAAAAACTACTGAGATTTTGAATTTCATATATTAACTAACATACATTATTGATAGTAGGCTAGCACTATACAGACGAAAAGGAAACATTGTATGGGATTAACAATACTTCAATGGATAAGCTAACATAAATACTCTTCAAGTCTTCATATTGTTCAGTATTATTCAAATATGTTGAGATTTGCACATAGAGTGTGACGTCCTTTTGATTTTTAAATTTCAACTGATTAGTGGTTTGTAACATAAACTTGAGACAAAAATTAAAGTAGAAAGAAATCACAGCATTAAATTTAATTTTGGCACGAAATTCAAGGCACTATAAAAGTTCTTAAAGAGCTTTAATCGGTAAGAAATTACGATGTAATTAAATCACCGTAGAATGACGTCATAGTCTCATTCCATTGATTGAATGACATAATTTTACGACGGTCAAACAGAACCGGCTAAACAACTAGTCTTCTCTGGTTAAACTTAATTGAATTCTGTAAAACTGAGCGTATTTAGTTAAAAACTGGATGTTTTCTAAGTGCAGCTGATAACAAAATGATGAGTTTGACAGTGATCGATGTTTTGCAAAAAGCATAATCATATTTTTCTCAATCATGCAATTATATATTAATTCCTCATATGATGTTCCAAAACTTCTCATTTAAATAATAATAGTGTTTACAAATAGTGCTAGTTTTGAAAAATAATGAGAGGTCCAGAAAAAACTAAATATTTAGCTGACGTGCTACAATCCGTAGCAAATTCTGAGGAGAAGCTGAGAAAAGTTGAATTTGAACTGCGTAATAAAGTTTGTGATTATTATAATTTGAACGAGGATATCCAACTTTCTAATCTGAGACCAAACAAATCAGTAACTAGTGATGGCAGTGAGGAAAGGATTTTTCAAATTTACAATCCTGAAAAAAGTGATATTCAAGAGAATTTGAAGGAAAATAACTCAGTTCCTTGTAGTGTTCAAGGAATTCTACCACTTGATAAACAGGAGTTTGAAAATAAAAACAGTTTAAAAGTAATAACCTCAATATTAAGTAATGAAGACAAGCATAACAAACACATTTTTGGGCCTGATGGGTCTAACAGCAATATATCTGGCAGATTGTCAAATTCTGACATGAATAGAAGTTTACAAAGTTATGGACAAGAAATTGAAGAATCAAACTTTCTAGACAATTTGGAACCAGTTGACTTGATTCCAGAGAAAGAGCAACAGAATCATAAATTAGAATTTAATACTAGAAAAACATTAAGTAATTCTAATTCAATTCCTAGTCATGATAATGAGCAGAAAACTTTAGAAAAATATGAACAAGAATTTGGAACGTTCAAAGTTGATTGTGAACCAATTATTGAATCAACTTCAAGTGATACGAAAGGAGAGAAACTGTTCCAAATTCTTCAACCAGATCTTAAAAATTTAAGCAAAAATAAAATCAATAATAACAGTACAAGACTGTTAGTAGACAAAATACATTCTGCTGTTGAATCCAGACTCAGACAGTGTCTGGAACCATACAAATCTAGAAAGAAAAGAAGCCCATTAACATTGACGAAAATACAAAGAATCCCTGAAAAAGATTCGAAAAACGGAACTAATGAACATGCATCAGGAGATTGCGTTCAACAAGAAACTAATGAAAACACGGGAATGGAATTTGTTGAAAAACTATTTGCTAGTTATTATCAGAGAGAAAGAAAAGAGGGGAAAGATGAAGACGTAAAGGAATCAAAATTTTATGATAATAGTCAAAAACTTTCTAGAATTTTAGATAAAATTGCTTCAAAAGGTTTGGATAAAGTTCTACAGTGCAAAAATAGGGAAAATTTAAGAGACGAGTCAAAAATTGAAAATACTTCTTGCTCCAAGGATAAAATCGAAGAAAAATTGAAGATTGAGAAAGAATGTGAAGCTGAGATAAAAACGAAAGAAGACAATCAGAATGGAACGAGGAAAGAACATAGAAGTAGAAGGTTAAAATGTAAAGGGTTTGATAATAATAGTTTGCAAACGATTAGTGAAAAAGGCGAAAGTAGATACAATAATAAACGTTTTGATAACAAAGAAGGAGAAAAGTTGAATAACAAAAACAACGAAAACCTTGTTGAAAAAGAATTGATGAAAAAATCAAAGTCACCTAATAAACTGAGAAAAGAAATCACAAAACTTGAAGAAAATAGAACAAAAATTTGTGGAAGTGATGTGGGCATCAATAAAAAATTGAAGAAAAGTCCTTATATGAAGTCTTTTGGTTTTAGGAAGGATAAGAAACTTGGTGGAACAATACAAAAGAAAAAGGTGAGAAAAGGTGGTAAAAACAAGAAAGTGAGAAAAACTAGAAGAGAAATGAGAATGAATCTTGGAAAAGAGGACTCAAAAATTGTTTGTATATCACTAAAGAATAGGGAAGGATGTGTTGATGAGAGTGAAAAACAAAATAAAAATGAAATGTTTGAAATAATAAAGGATTTGGTTTTCAAAAATAAGGTTCAAGGAAAGGTGAAAACAAAGAGAATGAAGAAGAAGAGGAAAGAGAAAGTGAAAGAAGGAGAGGAGAAGGGTGAGAAGAAAGTTAGAAAGAAGAAAATGAGTAAACCAGTGTGGTTGGTTCCCGATGGGCATCCGGATGGCTTCCAGCCCCCAAAAACAAAACATCGAATGAGTTTGCATAAATTGGAGTTGGAGAATTTCTGTGATGACGACAAACCGGCCAAAAACAGTTTGTCAAATGATAGGTTCAAATCGCGAAGAGAGTTTGTGATTTTTTTGGGAGACAAACAGAACAATATATTTGGTACAAAATCTGCGTTCAAAAACTGATAGATTCAAAAAATTCCTCAGAAACCATTTAAAATTTCTAATGGAATGTATTTTGAAAATACTCGACAATTCCGAGATTGGGAGGTTAATAGGTTAATTTATTCCAATCAACAAGACAAAATTTGAAAGCAAGATAGAACTTCAGTCAAATAGATATAGAAGGGGAGGATTGCAAAATTGAGACAACTTGGAATAAAAATCAAGTTTGAAAATCCAAACATTATGTATTAGAAAGGCTAAACTGAAAATCATGAAGTAATGCAATTAGAGAATATCACGTTTGAAATCTTGATTATTGTAAGTTTTCAAAAATCAGGAAGAATATTACGAAACGCAATGAAAAATTGCTATGCTTGGATCAAAGCTGATATGTATCAGATAATAAATGAAGGAATGAATAAATAATAATGTTTTTGAAGCAAATAAAAGTATCAATGCAACGAGTATTTGAATAATTATAAAATATGTTTTTAATCAAGAAAACCTTTACCAGCCAAATAATTTCAAAAAATTGGGAAAATTTTTGTTTCTTATATCTTTCTAAAGAAACTTATTGAACAAAATCTTTCAAAATGGGAGGGGCATAACTAAAATGTCATTCTTTCATCAAATAAACGCCAGTGATATCAATGAGGCATTTTCATTCAGAGTAAGTCCTAAAAATAAAATTTCTTGTAGTAAACTAATATTAATTTTATTAGTATAGTATTTATAATTTTCATGATTACGTTGCTCGTCGGACGCGTTGCAGGGCACTGAGCCACATCTTCAGCGTACAAGGAGTATCATCTAGATACGAAATTTTCGGGAGTAGCCTACTGTTGTTAAAGTTAATAAAGTAATTAATTCCAATTATCATTAATAGTTCAAGTAGGACGAAGACGGAAGAAAAAATTAATAATATTAATAATTACGATTACTAAATATTGATAATTTAATTTAACAAGGTTGAGTGGTAGAAAGGACTTCCTACTCCTAACTCCACCTAATGAAGAATATTTTCATTTCATATTTTTCATTGAACTGACCTTTCTCAACATAAGCCGGCAGCTGAAATGAATTGAGTATTCTCTGAGCCAATTCAAGAGCTGAACCTTGGTAAGGAATATCAACTGGTATCTGCAGTACGAACTCATCAGGCGTAGTTGACATAGGATACCTGAATTCGAATGTTTTGGAGGTACAGTCAAACTGCTCCGTTTCAGTTCTCATTGTTATGATGGCTGCAAGTCCTGGAATTTAAGAAAAAACGATTCTTTGAAAAAGTTTAAATTTAAAAAAATCATAAAATTGTTTTGACTGTTACGTCAGAGTTGGGTGTATTGAAACTATAGGTTAGGAGGGAACTATGGGAGTACCGTATTCAAAATAAATATTTAGGATTTTGTCTTTAAAAAATTCTGTAATTCTTCAATAAGAATTCATTGATTAGTCTACCAGTAAGTTCAGAGTGCTCATCGATTCCGATTCTGAAAATCGGAAAATGTTTGTGTGTAGTAGGTGCGACCATAGTGGCGGCCGACAAAAATCGGAGCGCGAGCTACACACAGACAATTTTCGCGCCGATTTTTGGATTCAGAATCTGAAGCGTTATCTGGTACTCAGCAAGATCATAATTCAGACTACAAGTAGTATATATACCTGACGCAATAAAGTTAATTTAGGCGGTTTAGTTTGCCTCTTGTATGTGATACATAAAATGAACAGCTGATGTATCGCATATATTGTCTCTTTTGATTTTAAAGAAATCATCTAGGCCTGGCTATATAACAATACTCATTGATAAAATCAGCTGTTAGAGCGCACAAGAAGCAGACGAAACCGCTATACTCTCTACAAAAAAAATTGAATTTGACTGTTTGGACATTAAAACCTACTGTAACCATATTGTCATGTAGGCATATGGTTGTGCTGTAACTTACAATCTACCAATAGATCTAGCGAAATATCACGCTTCCAACCTTTAATATTTTGATTCTCCGATAAATAACATGAGATAATTCATCCGAATTTGTAATTGCGAAGTTCCTTCATTATAGATTGAATGAGCTACATGTAGCCTAGTTGTTTCCGAATTCGAACAACTAATAACTTAATAGATTTGAATAGCCAACTTGAGATAACAAATTTGATACCCATACGGGCTCGATAATCATTCTTTGTGTTTTGATATTAGGACATTGAATTGTGCTATCTGAATTTTACAGTAAGTTATTACAATTAAGAAATAAATGAGTTAGTATTCTTCTAGTGAAACTGAATAAGAGAACAATTTATAGGACAATAAAATAGGGTAGCATACTTACCAATTTGAAGCACACAATACAGTAGGCTATCTTCTTGGAGAAAATGGATGAATTTTTCTACATAATTTTGTAATAAGTATATAGAACTAGATATAATTAATTACGTAATGAAAAATAATATTCCACACAGAATCCCTTGGGACTTAACTGTGAACTGTGAATCACAAGACAGTGACAGACTGACAGATATGAAAAATTGAGGTTATGTTGTTTGTTTGCTGCGATAGGTCGATGGTCGATAGTCAGTAATCGATACATCGATTATAGATAGACCGGGATAATTCAAATGAAAGGGGTTGACCTCAACGAGTGACTTAATTGAGAAAAATGAATAAAAATGTTCATTCATGTCAATAGCTTGTGAAAATCGTATAAATTATTATTAAACGGGGAATTTATCACTTCAAATCGATCTATCTATTAAATCATAGGGTTTTCAATACAATGCCCGAGACAAATAAAAAAAAACATTGCAACGTCTACGTGGGTACAATATACCCACCTTGTAGGTATAAATTAGGCCTAACAAATAGTATTGATGAGTACAGTTAAAAATAATTATTTTGACTTGTTTTTTCTCTCCTTTAATCAGAATTTTCATGAATTATGATCATGAAACTATAGGATTCCTTTTGAGTTTTCAGTACTTGATTATAAAATTAGCTTAGAAGCATTGAAAATAGACAATTATGTCTTAAGATAGCTTTGCAGCAAATCAAATGCAAGAACGCACACAAAAAAAGGCATCTATTAAATCGGCTAATTTAAAATACTTTTAAATGGACCGACTTTCTTACTCTGCATAGTTGCCACTTCTAAGGCCATAGCCTTATATTAAAGGTAGCTTTGTCCAAATACATTCATATGTATGTGTATTTTCTTGATAAGAACATATTTATAGGAACTGTCTCATTCATTTATTTTAAGATATTATTTGGGTTGTTGAAAACCTCTTTCCCTCTTATACGGTAACAACTCTTATATTCTCTCTTTTCAAATTAATAATCAATAAATTCACGGAACAGATAATACTAGTAGTATACAGGCATCATAATAATGAATTATGTTGTTAATTATGAGCTACGGGCTGCCTGCTGCGGTGCTACCCCTTCTCAATATTCAAATTTTAGATTTTTGAGCGTCAAAATTCTTTGAAAGACTTGAAAAACACCACACATTGGAAAATTTATAGATTGTTTACAATAAAGTTCAATCACTACTTATCTTTATTTTTTTGTGAACTGAACAACAAAGTTTACAAAATAATCCAGCAGTCTCACCGAGGTCTTAATATTGGCCGACTTGACTCTACATAACAGAATACAAAAACTCATTATTCAAATTCACTTATCAAGGATCTCACGTAATAGCAAGCACTCAACTCTCCATTAGTACTCTGTCCAAGCAAAGAAGACATTCTGACAAGATGGCAAAATTACTCCAGCTAGGTCAATATTGGTTCAAAATGTATAGATTTGGTCTCAAATTGTAGATCAGAATGTTTCCTACAATTTGCAATCAAATTTATAATTTTTGAACTAATATTGCACGAGCTGGAGTCATTTTCTCATCTTTCCAGAATGTCTTCTTTGCTTGGAGAGACTATAATTCACCTGCTCTGCACTGAACAGAATTCATACAGTGCAGCTTAGTTAATTCTTGGAGAAAGTACAGTTTCACTTGATGAATTACAATTACAAATATCAGTTTTTCCATTGTAAAGGCACAGTAAGACGTCAAGCGTGGCATATTTTCCATTTTTCTTTTACACTGCATTAGTTATCGTTGTATGAAATCTGTAATGATGGTCTGTGATGAGTACTTTGCGCTAAGATATTATCTGAATAGTCGCTATGGGTGATGAGGTTTCGTTGTAATGGTAAAAGTACTAAGCGGAAATTGAAAGTGATGTACCATGTACCATAATAATGTTCTTCGTAGATAGTCTTGAAAGCTATTTCTTACTCTGTAATGTTCATTCTTGTGTTATCAAATTTTATAAAAGTATTCAATAAAATAAAAATAAAATACCCTTTTAAACTTCAAAAGGGTATTATTGATTTTTATTTTATCTATTAATTTTGAAATAGCCCCAAGTGTGAAGTTTAATTTTCAAGTAGGTATTCAACATTATTGTTTCAAAATTGCTCATTTGTCATTTTCTTCTATTGGCTTACATGAGAAGGTACTTGATATTTAACAATTTTATATTATTCCTCAAGGAATAATTAGTTAATAGTTTTTATAGCGTTAGAATAGTAGCATTAATAGTTAATAATAGTAGTAATATAATAGTTAGCAGAAAAGGGGTTTTTGAAACTATTAAACATTTGCAATGGAATAGATTTGATCATTTACAATAATTATAAGATCAGGAGAGGCCATTAACAATGAGCATTCAGGGGCTATGTAGAACAGAAAAAAGGAGTGAACACTGAATAAATTAATAGAGTATTTTGTGACATAGTATTTAATATGAGTATAAATTGTGTACCTGTTATGTACGTTTCTTTCTTGTACTGATATAGTCTGACCAAGCAAAGAAGAGCCTCTGGCAAGATGAGAAAGTGACTCTAGCTTGGTCAAATTATTTATTTGGTCTCATATTGTAGATCAGAATGTTCCCTACAATAAAAACCAAATCAATAATTTCTTAACCAATATTGACCGAGCTGGAGTCATTTTCTCATCTTGCCAGAGGCTCTTCTTTGCTTGGTCAGACTGTACTTTGTTTTTCTAATTTTTCATGAAAATTAACCCCAAGTCTGTGTTTTTGAAGTTGATCTTTTCATTTCTTGATGAACAAAAAGTCTCTTCTTGGAGTATTAGGGGAAGATCATTAAATTTACTTCCTTCAAATTGCATTGATCACAGGCGGACTAGGGCCATTTCGGGCCCTCCGCTAAAACCTGGTTATATTGGCAGGACTCAATATCAGAATTCAAGCTACTGCCTAGAAGTATAGCTGACGCAATAAAATCAGGCGGTTTCGTCTGTCTCTTGTACGTGATGATGTAAAAAATAGATTGTCTCTTTTGTTTTCAAGAACATCATCTAGGCTAGCTCGATGAAAACTCTAATTGTCAACATCAGCTGTTGGAGCGCAAAAGGAGCAGTCGGCACCGCCTTACTTTTCGGCGTCAGTCATAGTATAGGGTAGGCTACTTTTTGATGAATGGAATATACAGTAGGCTAGTCTACCATCTACCACCTACTTTGAAACTCTTTGGTTTTCAAAATACTCAAGATCAACTCAGTAACTCATTGACAATAATGATTGAAAAAGAATTAATTTCTTCGAATTAGGGAATCATTAGAAAATCTCCACACTTATTGTAAGTTCAATAATTTTAGAATAATTTTAGTTCAATAATATTCTGAGGCATGTTGATTTCCAAAGTACTTAAGATAAAGATTTGCAAAATTTAATTCTATTCTTTGTATGAATAATAAAATTCGCTCTCAAATTTCTCAGGTAGTTTTTTTTTATTTATTTCGTATGGCTCATTTTGTGGGGAGTTCCGAAGAAGTTCCACAGCCGACATAACCACAATTTCCCATGTTGGGAAATTATTGTGGTAGTTAATATTGAACAAAGTTATTGGAATTTTGGTGAATTATCTCAGGTAATCTATTTCTTTCTATCTACTATAAAATTTTGAGCTAGAATAAAAAGCATGGAAATAGTCCAGTGAGATTTGATGCAACGCTGCAATTTATGCCAAATTATGCGATAGTAGAATTCAGCTGATAATTAATTAAAATTGATTCATATCTTCATAATACACCTGATGAAATGGCATAGTTTCACTGGCGGCTCGTGCCCACGAAACAGGTGAAGTGAAAGATACTTAGATACGGGCACTTCACCTGTTCCGTAGGCACGAGTCGCCAGTGCGTTTATTGTTGTGTTGAAGAGGGGGTTCTCTGCTTTTCCAGTCTCCATTGGACTATTTTCATACGTTTTACTCTAGTAGCTGCTTGGAAGCAGATTGTTCACTATTTTACTTAAAAATGAACTGCTATAGAGTATTGAGGGCTACAAACTGAAAAAAATTGGAGGATTGTTATTAAATTTCTTTATTATACAGAAATCACTTCAGTGGTAAAATAAAAAGCTAATCAAAAACAGAATATAATATATAAAGAAAAGACAAAACAATAACGAATTTCCATGTAAACATACAACACAAAAATAATTAAAACAATAGGTACTGAGTGATATAAATAATATCATTATACACATATATTGAAGGCATTCGATGTTATTCAAAGGCACGATCATAAAATGTCAAAAAATCTAATGATTTTGTCACAGACGATTAAATTTTTCAATTTAATAAAATAGTATTAATAGGTAGCCTACTTTGAAAAGTGATATAAAGACTTATTATTGATAACCTGTATATTATAATTTTAATTGAAAAGCACCAAAATTCGAAACAAATTATTTTTAAAGATCTCACTCATTTGATCATGCAGATAACAAAATAACTGAAAGATCATATTTAAGATTCCAATATGTAGAATATAGTATAAATAATTTCATTTAGAATGGTTCTTGAGTGGATGCTATTTAAATTTAATAATTGCATTGGAACTATTGAAAAGGTAATTCTTTTTGAAAATATTTATTCTGAACATCTGAATATATTGTAATATGTTATGTATGCAATGGGTCTTACTAGACCTAGCAATACGATTCTGCCACTGTAAATCAATAAATCAATGAACATAAAAAACTTAATTTTATCCTAGATTTCTTTATAATTCTAGAGATTACATGATCAAATTTTTCTTCTCCAAGAATTATCTGTTTATAATTTGTGTTCGTCCCATTAATTATCAATGAATTTGAACATGAGCATTAAGTCTCATTTCTATTAACTCTCAATAATTTTAATAGTTAACAATACTATTAACTCTCATTTCTCTATTTTTATCCCTTCTCTTACTCCTTTCCTAACTTTGTCCGCTACCACTATGTCAAACAGTTTAATTAATTATCTATACAGCTACTTCTATTTTCTATCCCAACGTTTTTACGTTTACGTTTTACTTTTTTACATTTTCAACAAAAACATTACTAGTCATTATTTTTCACTGCTTCACATGTTAACCTTCTATTTCACACTCTTTTACTTCCAAATAAATTTTTATTATAGTCTGTCTAAGCAAAGAACACATTCTGGCAAGATGGGAAAATTACTCCAGCTCGGTCAACATTGGTTTAAAAATGATCAATTTGATCTCAAATTGTAGAAAACATTCTGCTCTACAATTTAAAACCAAATTTATCATTTTCGAACCAATATTGACCGAACTGTAGTCATTTCCCCATCTTGCCAGAAAGTCTTCTTTGCTTGGTCAGACTACTACATGCTTATTCTATGCTACTTTGAGTTACTATAAAAACGGTTCTGTCCAATACCGAGTGGTTGGATTAGAAATAGTGGCTGCTGCCTTCACTCGACTCCTATGCTTCACATCCTTAGGCTTCAACACATTCCTGTGATTGTTGCTGAAAATTCTCGAAGGAGTCATTATTGATTTCTGGCTCAATCCAGTCGCCTCCAGAAAATTTTCATAACTCACCCCAGCCTCAGAAGGGGTTACAGTCACTGAAGTAGTTGTTGTATCAATACTCCCATTCAGACACTTTTCCGGTTCTATAGGTTCCTTATTTTCGTTATCTTCCTCAGTTGCAGCACAAATCACGTCCATATCATCCAAACGAAACTCTTCAAAGTTTTTCCTCAACGCGTTGTTGCCGTCTTCTTCTGAACTCTCCACTTTTTCGTCTTTCAAATGCTCGAACCTCTTCACAATCTGTGACACACTCGGTGGTACCGGAACCTCAGCATCCACATTATTATTTCTCTTCTCTACATTATCATCAACAGAAGCTAGCAATGTTGAAACCGGGGAAGCTACCTTGATAAGAGGCATTGAAACACTACTTTTAATCGGTGTTGTTTTTTTCCTATTCTCCTCAACTTTACTAGGAGATGTAACCTCTTTCTTCCCAGCTGGAAAATGTATCAACGCATGAGTTAAATTCATACCTTTTTGTTCAGGATGCAAAACGTTCTTCAATTCCTTACCGTTACTCTTCTTGTTTCTACCCTGAATTTGCAGAACTATATCATCGTCTAACGCTGAGTTGGAAATAACATACAACTCACTATCAGGATTCGGTTCTGGTAGGGCTGGAGATGCGTTCCCAATTATTATTGGATGACTTGTTGTTGGCGGTTGTTGTTGATTTTCCAACAATCTTATATCAAGGTCGTACTTCTTGTGGTCGTGTTGCTTTAGCTTGAGGTGACGGTAGTTTCGTTTTGATACTTTGTTGATTATCAAAATCAGGTGATTTCATACTGAGTAATCTCAACGGTTTGGGGGGTAGTGCAGGTGGTATCAAACTCCGTTTTCCCACACTTTTCAATTGTTTTGATTTTTGCTCCCTGCTCGACACATCTACCGCGTTGAGTTCTTCATCGAAGTTCACACTACCAATGAGAGTAAGCTGGGATGACGTCACTAAACAAGGCGGTTTGTCGTTGTAGTTATTCTGTAACAAACGTCTAGGTGCAGCAACTGTAGTTTTCTCTTGTTCAGGTAACCTTGTCAAATCGTCTCTACTTGAAGTTCTACCCAACAAGTTAAGATTTTCCTGGCTTTGTTGTCTCTCATTTTCCCTCATCCTTAACACTCTCTGCTCCTCCAGGAACTCTTCCTGGTCCCTTAATAGTATCTGATTGACACATTCCAAAACGGGGTTATCGTGGTACTCATTTTTACCAGTTTTCGATTGTACCTGCATCTCATGCAGTAAGGCACTGGGTAGCGTTTTTACATTGTTCACCTCCATATCTAAATCCCCATTCCTGTAGTCTGAAACTTTTTTCATATCATGTATTATTGTAAACGAGTCAGCACTCTCACACTCCGACAAGTCATCTGAATGCGTTCTCACCTGGATTATATCAGAAATCTTCACGGTTTTCTCCTCTTTTTTCCCTTGTTTATCAGCAACCACACTCCTCTCAGGTACATCTACAGCTGAACTCCTCTGCAGTCTACGGTTGTTCTCCACATTTTTCAACCCATCATCGTTATCATCATCCTCATCATCCATGTCGAACGAGGACGGCTTCAAAATTGATGAGGATGACGATTGAAGCGAAACCGATGAAGCGGAGGATAAAGAAGATAATGTGGAGGATAACGTTGAAGAGGAAGATGAAGAAGAGGGAGTTCTTTCAAGACTTGTTTCGCTTCCTCCACCATTCAACAACAAACGCTTAGGTCTATGCTTTGAGGAGGTGTCTTTAGGTGGTAGTACATGTTCAGATTCTAATGACAATTTTTTGTATCTAGGAATCATATCTTTAGACACAGCTACAGGTTCATCATTGATTTTTTGTCCGTATTTCGTAGAAGTTACATCTTCAGCATCACCATTGATCAACAAATTGTTTTGTCTGTATTTTGTAGTAGATAAATCTTTAATATCACCATTAATCAAAGAAATCTTTTCTCTATGGTTTGTAGAGTTTTTGTTCACAGTACCCCCATTTGATAACTTTTCTTCGAGTCTTTCCACAGGTGTTTCAATTCCTTCTTTTGGATCAATAAATGTTTTGTTTGACTGCTGCCAGATTCCCAACGAACTGATGAGGTCAGGTTTGACGCAGGTGTCGAACTCTTCAACAGGGTCGTTGCGAAAGCTTTCCGGAGGACTGACGGGACGCTGCGGCTCGATCAGCTTCTTCAACCGTTCGATCTCCAGCTGCTGCTCGCGTATCAGCGCGTCTCGGCTGCCCAGCTGCGCGCGTATGCTGCGCTGCTCGCGTCGCAGTCGCGCTTCCAGCACCAGAAGCGCGCGCATAATCTGCGTCAGCTGCGTTTCGCGCTGCTGCTGCGTGGCCAGGACGTCGGCGTCGCGCTGCTCCAGTTTGAGCGTCAGCGCTGAAACTAGGTGGTTGCAGCGCTTGGTCTGCCAGTGCAGTGCGTTGCGGGTTTGGTCCAGCTCGCGCTGAATCGTTCGCAGCTTTTCGTCCATCTGAATCCTGACAACAAACGAAATAAAAAATAATTAGTCATATTTGTTGTTGAAAAAGCAATGAGTTTGCGTTAAGTTTTCAAAATTATTAGGATATGCAATAAAAATTTCAATTCAATTCATTAAAACACAAAAAGACATAAAATAGTACTGTACCTACTGTCTCTACCTAATAAAGGTTCATTTTTGTATTAAAGGATCAGTTTCAAAAATGAAGATTAGTATATTCATTCGAAAGTAGAATATGTTGTAAAGAGATTTCTTAGAATTGAATAATTGACAACATCAACTGTTGGATTTAAAAAACGTAATCTAGGCATAGCCAAATGACAACTCTAATTGACAACATAAGCTGTTGGATTTCAAAAACATCATCTCGGAATAAATCAAGGAAGTTCATTGGAACCTCCTTGGAATAGATGATTACAAACCTAATTAACAACATCAGTTGTTGGAGAGCAAAACAAAAGGAACAGACAAAACCGCCAACTAACCTTTTAGCGTAAGCTATAATATGATAAAATATTTGCGAAATGAGAATGAGTCACTATTTTACAAATTCCAGCATGCAAAGGCCAACCACGACCACAAAACATATAGATTTCAACAAGCACTAAGATGGGCCAGACTATAGTATCCAAGCAAAGAAGACATTCTGGCAAGATGGGGAAAAACTCCAGCTCGGTCAATATTCGTACAAAAATTATATATTTAGTCTCAAATTGTAGATCAGAATGTTTTCTATAGTTTGAAACCAAATTTCTAATTTTTGAGCCATTATTGACCGAGCCGGAGTCTTTTCCCATCTTATCAGAATGTCTTCTTTGCTCGGCTGGACTAGTTTCGTTCAAGGCGACATTCTTTTGAAGGTTACTAGTCTTCACATTATCCATTACCTGGCGTAATCAACACAGACTCCATACCAGAGCAGGCAGGCATTTACGTTCAGGAATGCATGTGGGAAAATCGTTCCAGTCAATCTAGTTTATTTGTTGTCTGATCCTATGTTGAAGCAGTATAGTTATAATCTGACGCAACAAAGAATACATTCTGGCAAGATGGGAAAATGACTCCAGCTCGGTCAATATTGGTTCAAAAATGATAAATTTGGTCTGAAATTGAAGAAAACATTCTGATCCACAATTTGAGATGGAATCTATAATTTTTGAACCAATATTGACCAGGCTGGAGTCATTTTCACATCTTGCCAGTATTTATTCTTTTCTTAGAATGATTATAGAAGCATAAGCTTACTACTCTACAATGAAGTAGCCTATTATAAAAGGAAGGTAGAAAGAAATTATTTTAACTTACAGAGATGAATCATGTTGAGTTTTAGGGCACACTAAATGATTATTTTACATGTATAAATGGCTCTAAATGTACATGCTTTGCCAAATAATAGACCTAGAATTACAGTGAATAAGACAAGATAATGATGAACTAGAATGAGTTGATAAAAGAAATATGAGAAGAGAATACTGTAGAATACTGTGAATCATTTTTAGATTTAGTGCAGATGCAGAATATTTAATGCTATGTTTATTACCCGAGATAGCCAGGAACCTACCAATTTCAATTTATAAGATAAACCTAGAGCGCCTATTATTAAATAATCCTTTATACTCAATTTCAGATTTCTTCCAACTACTAGTGAAAGACTATTTTAAACTCAAATAATGTATAATTCGAGACTAATAATAATTATAAATGTACTAGATTGTTTTTCTGTAGTTTTGCATCTAATTAAGACTATTTTTATTTATTCGATTAAGTTACTTTTTCTATATTGTACTATGTACCTTTCACTGTATAATTTGAATACACAAAACTATGTATTATATTGACTGACGTTTCCGATAGCATTGTATGTATGCATGCGTTGAAGGAATAAAGGCATTCTTATTCTTATTCTTATTAAAAATCATCTATAAATGTCTCTAAATGTAAATGCTTCTCCAAATAATAGACCTGGAATTACAGTGAAAAAGAGAAGATACTGATGAACTGGAATGAGTTGATAAAAGAAATATGAGAAGATAATACTGTAACTGTAACATACTGAGGTGAATCATGTTTAGATTAAGTGCAGATGCAGAATATTTAATGCTATGTTTATTATACAGAATGTGTAAATGTCTAAATGTAAATGCTTCTCCAAATAATAGAGACCGGGAATTACAGTGGAAAAGAGGAGATAATTATGAACAAAAATGAGATGATAAAAGAAAGACGAGACGAGAATACTGCTGTAACGTACTGAGATGAATCATGTTTAGTTTCAGTACAGACTGAATAAATGTAAATATAAATGAGAGGAAGTGGCCTAAGGAGAATAATTGATAAGAGATGAAAATAATGGACAGATGGAGGAATAGTAAGGTGGTTTGAGACACAGCCAATGACCGATAATATGAGACCGGATAAGAATAAGAATAATACCACCCGACTACCTGAGTGATTCAGTTATAATAAGATTATAGTCTGTTCAAGCAAAGTATACATTCTGGCAAGATGGGATAATGACTCCAGCTCGTTCAATAATTATGCATTTGGTCTCAAATTGTAAATCAGAATGTTTCCTACAGTTAGAGACCAAATTTATAATTCTTGAACCAATATTGACCGAGCTAGAGTCATTTACTCATCTTGCCAGAATGTCTTCTGTGCTTGGACAGACTACCTGAGTAATTCAGTTATAATGAGACACCATTAGTATTCAGTCAACATTAGTGGAGATTATTAGTACAGTAATATTAATAAGATACACCCACGCTAGAATGCTGTTGAATATTAAATTGAAACAGGTACCACAAAATATTAACACTAGCCTATACATTATAGGCCTACAGTTATTAATAATTTTAAATGAGAAGACGAAATATTGAAAAACCACTCAGAGTTTATCAGAGATTGATTTTTATTGTGTAGCAACCGGAAACGATATCTCGATTTTTAATAAATCTGTGGTTTGACAATACCTCGCCTTTTCATCTAATATGGATATCTACCATAATATCACCCTCACAACTACTTAAAAAGTATAAATTAGTTAATTTGTCTCAGTTAATGTATTATATTTTTAATATTTCCATTACACTGACTACATCAATGAATGAATTTCAATTCATCATACATTCTGAAAACAGAAGTTGAGATATTAGGCGTAATTCATTGAATAGAACAAGGACAATGAGTTCTATATATTTTTATCTATGATATACCATTCTATCTATTTCTAGGCATTCAGGTAATCTCTACAATGATAGGAGCCTAGAAGCTGTTAATATTATATTTGGAATGACAAAAGTTTCATTAGTTTGCAATCTACATTAAAGAATGCTGTATATGAAAATATAGAACTCAAAAAACCTCTGTCAAATTTGAAGTTCATGTATTCAATTTCATGATATAGGAATCAAAATGATATTGGATTCAAGGGGACCAATCAAACAAAGACCAATTACAAAAATGACCTGTGATGGAACTGAACATAACATACTGTCATGCCAGGTTTCTCCAAGCACACCCAATGTTAAGGGACCATCAAATTTTGATGAACAGCTGACATTTTCTATGATAAATATAGGGAACGTAGTAAAGTGTAGTAAACTTGAGCGTCCCTCAAATTTGAGTGTGCTTGGAAAAAGCGGGCATCAGTGTCACTGATGCATAGAATAAGCATAGAATAGGCATAGAAACAGCATAGAATAAGCATAGAAACAGCATAGAATAAGGGAAGGAATGATGATCCATTCATTCTCTTTACTATCAGCATAGCTACATGCTATGTTATCAGTGATAGAGCTTTTCTTGAAGTGTTGCTTATTATAGAATGTTTGTGAGAATAAAAGATAATGTAATAGGTTGATAGGAGAATGTGAGAAACGTGTTAGTTCTCACGATCATTCTACTGAAATTCTGTATCTTTCACAAATAACTTTTCCAGCAAAACGGAGAATTAAAATTTGGAATCAAGTTTTTCTCACATGTTGCAATAGCCTACACTTGACTCTGCTTTGGAGTAGGATCAGCTTATACACTGAGGCCGCACTGCCGGTGGGTAGAGCCTGGAGGGTGGAGGGTAGTTGGTAAATCTATAGAACATACACACCATCCACAGTAATACATCGTATGAATAGTATGTGTTCAGCCGCCATCTTGAAATTCTTAAATATGGATAACATAACCTAAAAAACAGTATGACGTCATACCATTCATACGATGTATTACTGTGGATGGTGTGTATGTTCTATAGATTTACTAACTACCCTCCACCCTCCAGGCTTTACCCACCGGCAGTGCGGCCTCAGTCTTAAGGCTTGCAACTATATTTTGAATACATTTATCGAAATTTGGAAAAATACTTTTTGGACTTCATTGTCTGTGGTTTTATCCAATAATAGTTTATTGTGAGTTTCTCGAATAAATAAATGATTGGATTAACTTTTCATAATATTTTCAAGATTTTTAACCATTTTAGTTACGTACAAAAACTAAGATTTGACTGTTTTTTTAAATCTATGACTTATTTTCTGACATAAATATAACAAATTCAGTATAATATTAATTTGGTTTATTAGACCAAAAATAAGTGAGTCTCATGCCGGGTTTTTCCAAGCACACTCAAAGTTGAGAGAAACTCAAATTTTGATGAACAGCTGACATTTTCTATAAGACTTATAGTATAGGAAATATACTTATAGTATAGTATAGGAAATGTAGTAAACTGTAGTAAACTTGAGGGATCTTCAAATTTGAGTATGCTTGGAAAAACCGGGCGTCAGATTTGAAGGAAATAGAAAAATGGGACAATATTCTAAAAATTCGGTTTACTTCCCTCGTACGAAGAGTGAGGCAGCTGTTCTTACTTCCTCTTGTTTTTCTTCTTCGTTTTTGGGTCAATTACAGAGCACAAAAGGAGGTGCGTTTGAATGAATAAGAAGAGAACGTGAATTATTGAAGGCGATCGCCGGTAAATTCCTAAAATCAATGCTCGAGGCAAACACTATAGAAGTAGGAAAAGGAAGGAAAAGAAGTAGAAGATAAGGAGGAGGAAGAAGAGGTAGGAAAAGAAGAAGTAGAAGAAGAGGAAGAAGAAGAAGGAGACGAAGAAGGAGGAGAAGAAGAAGAAGAAGAAGAAGAAGAAGAAGAAGAAGAAGAAGAAGAAGAAGAAGAAGAAGAAGAAGAAGAAGAAGAAGAAGAAGAAGAAGAAGAAGAAGAAGAAGAAGAAGAAGAAGAAGAAGAGGAGGAAGAAGAAGAAGAAGAAGAAGAAGAAGAAGAAGAAGAAGAAGAAGAAGAAGTAGAAGAAGAAGAAGAAGAAGGAGAAGAAGAAGAAGATGAAGAAGAAGAAGAAGAAGAAGAAGAAGGAGAAGAAGAAGAAGAAGAAGAAGAAGAAGAAGAAGAAGAAGAACAAGAAGAAGGAGAAAAGTGAGTAAGGAACTAGAGGAAGATCAAATTATGAGTAGCAAAAAAAAAAAACAAGGAGAAAATGACAATAGAAAAAACAATAGAAAATGATGATGCTGAAGAAGAAGATCAAGGTGAAGGAAAAGAGGAGAAGAAATTATGGAAAAGAACGAAGGAGGTAAAAACTAAGGAAGAAGAAGAAGAAACAGGAAAAGGAAGAAGGATAAGAAAGAGAAAGGAAGGACAAAGCCATGGTTACGTATGTGAAATCTCACTTCCCCTCTATCATACATGGATTGACATGCTTTGTATTGTGACCATAATATAGTCGGTTCAAGCAAAAAAGAAATTATTGCAAGATGGGAAAGGGACTCCAGCTCGGTCAATATTGGTTCAAAAATCATAAATTTGGCTTCAAATTGTAGAGCAGAATGTTTTCTACAATTTAAGACAAAATTTATAATTTTCAAACTAATATTGACTTAGCTGGAGTCGTTATCCCATCTTGCCCGAATGTCTTCTTTGCTTGGACAGGCTATAGCCGGCTGAACTACTTTTATTTTTCTAGTGCATGGTCGTCTTTCATAATACTCCTGCTTCACGTCACTAAAATGCTTTGTCCATATCAATGGCATGGGAGGCCAGATTGGGGGAAGCCTAAACGTTAGGGGAGAAAGACGTTTGGAATTTTTTGAGTTTTTTAGAGGGGTTGATGGAGGAATTGAAAAAAAAACAAAAAATAGAAAGAATTTCAATCTTTGGTTCCACCAGAGAGAATTACTAGATTTACTGTTACTATTAAGACGAATTTTATTGAGTTTTTTTAGAAGGGTCGATGGATCAATAAAAAAAACAAAAAATAGAAAGAATTTCAATCTTTGGTTCCACCAGAGAGAATTAGATTTACTATTACTGTGGAACCTCAATAATTCATACCTCTATAATTCGTAATTCACTATAATTCCTAGTGAAAGCTCAGTACCTTGAGATAATTTTTCGCCATACTCGTATATAATACACAACTTTCCAAGCTAGATTTGCATTTGGAAAATTGCCGTTACAGGAGAATCAAAGATCAGCTGTTCTGAATGCGGGAATAATCATTTTTATGATTATTACAACACTAGTCATCATCACGATGATAATTACAGCACTGAAAATCTAGCCCAGCTGTTTCTTCCGCACTCCGACGTATGAATAAACGAGTCGAACGAGCCGCCATGACAGTTCACTGTGTGCGTTTGTGCTAGTGTTGTTTTGAGGTTATGTTGGCTTCAGTTAATGTTTTCAGTTGTTTGGGGTTTTAATAAATCCTTCTCAGTCTAGTATGACGAAAAAAATGTACATAATTCATATACAAACTCATAATTATTTTTTTTGCGCCTACGGCTCGTTTGGAGAACATAATTATTCGTATGTAAAAACGCCTTTTCCACGCTTATTATGTAATATACTATTCCATTATTAATAGCTTAGATAATTCGTAATCTTCCCTGATTCGTACAAAAGCTTTGGTCCCATGAACTACAAATTATCGAGGTTCCACTGTACTATTTTTATTAGATCTAGTTACTCCATGTTATCACTGGTGATAACTGGAAATCTTAGTCTAAGATTACCTAAACTTTCTATACCCTATTCACGATTGCGACTTGAGACAAAGTAGACAAACTTTTAGGGAATGTGTGCCTGTAAATATGGGGTGGCCATTTACATAACCATAACCATTGATATGGATATAAGTATAAAATACTTAAATTATCCATAGGTATAAATACTTATATCCATAGGTATAAACACTTATATCCATAGTCAATGCCATAACCAATACACGACTTATCAAAGCATTGGCATTGGTAGGCTGTCCAAGCAAAGAAGACATTCTGGCAAGAAGGGGAAATGACTCCAGCTCGGTTGATATTGCTTCAAATATAATAAATTTGGTCTCAGATTGTAGGAACCATTCTGGCCATATAAGACCTGATGCAAGTTTTTAATCAATTAAAGCAGTTAAAATAACAAATAGTAAAATTATTTTGACAACTAAATCGATTTTATTTCGTAGTTTGTCGTCTCTCCATCATTCGTTAGTTTGAAACCTTACTAGTTAAACTGCTCACTAGTTATAGGCTACTACTAGTTGTTAATAGTACTACTTACTAGTTATTACTACCAATCGCAAAATATTTTTAACTTTTAAACTCTTTCTCCGTTTTTTCTCCTTCTTCTTTTTGCTTCTTCTTCTTCTTTCTTCTCTTTTCTTTTCTTGTTCTTTTCTTCTTCTTCTTCTTCTTCTTCTTCTTCTTCTTCTTCTTCTTCTTCTTCTTCTTCTTCTTCTTCTTCTTTTCTTCTTTTTTCACTGACACTTTTCGTTTCTTCTTCTTCTTATTCTTCTTCTTCTTCTTCTTCTTCTTCTTCTTCTTCTTCTTCTTCTTCTTCTTCTTCTTCTTCTTCTTCTTCTTCTTCTTCTTCTTCTTCTTCTTCTTCTTCTTCTTCTTCTTCTTCTTCTTCTTCTTCTTCTTCTTCTTCTTCTTCTTCTTCCCGTCTTCCACTTCACCGTTTCTTCTAAATTTTCAGCTTTACCTTCACTCCACTTATGTTCTCCTTAGCTTAAATCATAATCCGATCAAAGCATCACTTCTCTATCTTCATCTCCTTCTTATTTTACTTCTTATCCTACATATTTTTACTTCTTCTTCTTCTTCTTCTTCTTCTTCTCCTTCTTCTTCGTCTCCTTCTCCTTCTCATTAATCCCTTCCTCTTCGTCTACTTCTCATTCACTTCTTTTTCTTCGTCTTCTTCTCCTTCTCATTCATTCCCTCTTCTTCGTTTATTTCTCCTTCTCGTTCATTCCCTCGTCTTCGTCTTCTTCTCCTTCATTCATTCCTTTTCCTTCGTCTTCTTCTTCTTTATCCTTCAACACTCTCTCTCTTGGACTTAGAACTATTTTTGTCTTCTAGCCTTTATCCCGCTATCCTGAGTTCAATGTCAACCACTTTATTGTATCGCGTGGGCTTTCCTATAGATTAGGATTAGGCCTAAATCATACATACCGGATGCTACAGTCCAACCAGATTACAGCTTACTACTACTTTCAAAGATCTGATCTTTTTCTGATCCTTCTTTCCCCATTTCGTATTCTTCTACACTTTAGGTTTATTCATGTTTTCCTTCATCCTCGGTCACTTATAGGATGCAAACCTTAATCACAGAATCATATATAAATGATTAACTTCAATCACAAAATCATAGATCAGAGGGGTTTCACTTTTTAACCAATAAGTTTACTTGTATCTGTAAAATGAATAAATGATTAGCTTTAATCATAAAATCATAATATGATGCTAATATTTAATATAGTCTGCCCAAGCAAAGAAGACCCTCTGGCAAGTTGAGAAAATGACTCCAGCTCGGTCAATATTGGATCGAAAGTTATTGATTAGGTTTCAAATTGTAAATCAGAACGTTTCCTACAATTGTGACCAAATTGATAATTTTTGAACCAATATTGACCGAGCTGGAGTAATTTTCTCACCTTGCCAGAGGGCCTTCTTTTTTTGAACAGACTATAGCTGTACAAGTAGTGCTACAGTATAATAAATATTACGTCTGCCTGATTTGAGTTTCCTCTAACGAAAGAGAATCAAATAAGAAAAAAAATTCGCTCCGGCAGCTGGCGGTCGGAAAGAGTGCATTTCAAATGCAATTCTATGATGGCTCAAATCATAAAATGACTTATAATGATCTATTCAGGGTATGAATTAATACCGTTTTCGAAAAACCCATGAAAAACATAATTTTTGGCATATTATTCGCAATTTTCTCCGCCATTTTTGATTGGATTTTTTTTCGTTGATGGCTCAAATTGTAGGGCATAATAAGGGTATTATACACACCAATTTTCAAAACGATCAAGTTATTAGTCGATTTGCAGTGATTTTTCAAAATTTTCATCCCCTACCCTTGGATCAATTTGGCTGGTTAACGAACTTGACCGAGATATTAACACTAATGATTTTTGTGCAAAATTTAGTCAAATGAAATGCACTAAAAGGAGTGAAAGGATGGAGGAAAAACAGTGAGAGGGGAAGAAGTGGAAAAGAAAGAATAAAGAAAAGGACTCTTGAGGAAGAGGTTGAGAACGGAGAGTGAAAAAAGAAGAATAAGCAAAAAAGAGGAAATAGAAATAAATAAATGAAAATAAGAAGAATAAATAGATTTTCCTCAACTTCGTCCTCTTTCTTCCCCTTTTTCTTCTTCTTTCTCCCACAATCCTAATGATGAAGAAGAAGAAGAAGGAAAAGAAGAAGAAGAAGAAAAAGAAGAAGAAGAAGAAGAAGAAGAAGAAGAAGAAGAAGAAGAAGAAAGAACATTGAAAATGATACAATTTAAAAAATGTTACAATTATAAATGATTCTTCACGAAAATAAACTCATACATTTATTGAATGAAGATAATAGAGGAAATGCCAATGAATAATCAATTAGAAGGATGAGGGACCACCAGGAATGACGGAGCGAAAGGAGGAGAAAGAAGGAGATAGATGAATTTATAAAGAAGAACATGTCGAGGAGGAGTTAGAAATCAATACAGAAATAGCTAATAGGATAGAAAGGAAATGAAAATAAAACATGAAGAAAATAGCGTGAAGAAGAGTAAAGAAGCGGACGAAGTATTAGACAAAGAAGAAAAGGAACTCAGGAAATCGATACAGAAATAGGATGAAAAGGAAACAAGAGAATGAAACTAAGAAGAAACTCAAAGAAAATAGTGGGACGAAGAGTTGGGAAAGAGACTTAGTATTAGACGACAAAGAAGGAAAGGAACACAGAAAATCGATACAGAAATAGGATAAGAAGGAAACAAGAGGATGAAGATGGGAATAAACACAAAGAAAATAGTGGAATGGAGTGTGAAGAAGGAGACAACGTATTAGACGACAAAGAAGGAAAGGAACACAGAAAATCGATACAGAAATAGAGATAATTAAAATGAGAATAAAAACAAAGAAAATAGAGGTATGAAGTGTGAAGAAAAAGACAAAGTATTAGATAAAGAGAGAAAAGGACTCAGGATTGGTTTAATCCAAACGGTGCTCATTGTATGTGGACTGGCATGACATTAATAAAGATTTTTTCGACTTTTTTGATCAGACTAAGCTGATTAGCATAATTGAATACATTCAGCGTTCAGGTATGCATGGAATGCTGTACTCAGTATGTATTTATGACTGTCGCCATACTATTCGAGATGTGGTGAAAGTAGTATGGAATGTCTCCACGGAAAGATGGTACGACTACTGGCAAGTCAATGAAACTGGTCACTTGCCTTAGTTCAAACTATATTCAAATCAAAGAAAACTGAATTAAAGATCTTATTTTCTGGTTTGATAGGTCCTTATCAGCGATAATAGAATATGAGATATATAGATATTTCTATATAGAATATTCTATATTTATTCTAATATTTCTATATTCTATTCTCTCTGGTCCTTATAGAATAAATTTTAACCTTTATTACACACACATACGTAGAGGAGCCTGGATCAAACACAGTACCGCATTTCCCACTAGGCCTACAAGGCCCAGGCCTTGGGCGCAAAATTTTGGGGGGCACAGAATTTTAAGAAGCGCACACACGAGCATAGATGATCGGACAAGCGATCGAAAAAAATTTGTACAGACGGCAGCAAATATTTATTTTTCTTCAAAAGAAAATATACTAACTAAACTTTAAATATCCAACAATAACAATGTAGCGACCGACATTCACAGTGTTATGATATATGATTGGTATTTGAAGTAAAAAAAAATTGTTACTAAAAACCTCACATTTTTTAAGTTATTCTACACAACATACTAATAAATTTTGACAGTACAATATCATCAAGAATACAAGAATAATTAGTATGTTTTACTAAGTTGTTAATCTTTATATTTTATAAATCTGAAACAGTTATGAGAAAAATAATGTATGTGTATGGGGGTTGGGGGTGTCGTCATAGTCCGTTGAAAAGTGGATGAGTTCTGGTGTATTGGGTGGGGGGAAGGGGCGCTTTTAGGTCTGTAGGCCTAGGGGCGCTGAAATGATAAATGCGGCACTGATCAAACACGACAAAATTATAATCTTGCATGCGTTTGTTGAAGGTAAATAAAGTTCATATCATATAAACGTTTCAAATTATCATGAATGTAATTATTTATTATTGTTAATCTATTATTACAATTGCTACTTGATAGCAAGTATTTTAAGCAAAGGTGATAATAAGTGAATGAATGATGATGTTTACATGATAATTAAATGATATTAAATTTCAGACTTATTCCGAATCACTAAATTTGATTCAAATTCATTGAATTCAAATTATTTACTCCCTAAACGGTCATCTCAGAGGTCACATCTGAGTAGCCTAAATGACTGTCAAAATTACGAGACGGCTGTGAATGAATGAATGAAGTCATACAAATAGCACAATGGCATTCCTCAAGTCAGGCAATGCAATGGCCATTAGTTGAAAACATTCCTGAGTTATAATCGGTCCAAGCAAAGAAGAAATTCTGGCAAGATGGGAAAATGACTCCAGCTCGGTCAATATTGGTTTAAAAATTTGGTCTCAAATTGTAGAGCAGAATGTTTTCTACAATTTGGGTTCAATTAAGTAATTTTTGAACTAAAATTGTCCGACCTGGAGTCATTTTAACTTCTGGTCAGAATGCCTTCTTTGCTTGGACAGACTATACCTTGGAGTCATGGAGCAACGCTCGTCATGGGAAATTTAACAAGAGAAAAGCAAGATTTTCCGGCCATCATCGCAACAGTACTGACAAGAGTGAGATCTGTGCTGTACCAAGAAACGGTAGAATGAAACTGTTGAAGCAATTCTAAATGATTAATCATCCAAATTAAATCAAAGCGAACACTAACATTACATTACTTACTACATCAACATAAAACATACAGTTATTGCATCAAGTATTTCACCTGGACTATAAATTCTTGATTGAAGTGCTGTGAAAATATATAACCTATTTTTTGAGTAGTTGTGAAGGTGATATTGTGGTAGCTATCCATATTATATGGAAAGACAAGACGTTGTCAAACCACTGATTTATTAGAAAAACGAGATATCGGTTTCGGTTGTTACACCATTATAAATCTCTGGTAAACTGAGTTTCTGGAGTTCTAGAGTTCACCAGAGATTGATAATGGTGTAACAACCGGAACCGGTATCTCGATTTTCTAATAAATCAGTGGTTTGACTACGCCTTGTCTTTTTATTAAATTTAATATATAACCTAGTTTCGAACTTATTAATCAAGATTTGGTATAAAGACGTTTTGGACAATAGTCTGTGTTTTTAACCAATAAGTTTACTTTTTTATATAAAATGAATGAATAAAAGAAATAAATCTATGTTACATGGTCTCAGTGAAAGGGTACGAAGGTATTCAATATACTTATCAACCAGATAAAGGAGGCGGAAAGTTTGCATGGTTTTGAAAATAGCCTTAAAAATATTTTGGTGGAGTTGTGCCTTTTCAAGTAGGCGCACTTTCTTAAGATAATGTTTATCAATGTATAACGTATTATAAAAATAAATTGTATCAACCTAGATGTGTCATATGCTGCATGAGCGACTTATTGCGGCTTGTATGTGACGAATAAAATAAATAAAACAAATTAAACAATTAAAGATAATGCACGAAAACTAAAAGCAAGCTGGTCCTATTAATTTTCCATTGATTTATATTATTATAATTATGTATGGTAGATAATATTGTGTCTGATAAAACTCTGCTGGTATTCTCTTTGAATATTGTGTATTTTTCTTGTTCTCTTCCTTACCAAAGTATACTACAATATTCTCGTATTAAAATATCTAATAATTAACTATCTTCACCTTATTAAATGTATGGCTTTTGGGCCGGTATTGGCCGGGCTGGAGTCGTTTTCCCGTCTTGCCGGGGTGTCTTCTTTGCTTGGACGGGTTGTATAGTTTAGTGAATATGAAACTGGTAACCAGCTGGTAGGCCTTGGCCAATGGCTGTTGCGCCATTGACAAACAAACCTTATTAAAATCTGAATTCCCGTTTGAAAAATACTTTCAACAGGTTGAACGTTTCACTGTTTGGAAACAGAAAACTGAAACTAGCAAGAAGAACACTTGATAAGTGATAGTTGCCTAATGCTAATGAATAAGAACGCCTACAAAACTTCAAAGAGCTTTCTGATTGGCCAATGAGCTGAGCAGACGCCATTTTACGATTTCGACTAATGCGATAGTAAAATGGCCGATCGACCATTTTGAAAGCTAGCAGCTCGTTAACATCAGGATGGCTGTCAGGTGACTTGTGACGTTTTTGAACAGCCGGCTCCTGATTGGTTAAACGCTGTCAACCCATTGGCCAATCAGAAGGCAAGTTGAATTCGGAGGCGTGGCTCAATATGCAGCAGCATTGGTACTCCCTCTCTCAGTGTCTTTCGTTCCAGCTTTCTTGTCAATTCTCATAATATTCGACATTTCAAATAAAGTTGTTGAGCAGTATTAAAGAGTATGAAATTCGATGTATCTATTTCTAATCTCAATTTGAAAAATCATGAAAGAAGTTATAAATTCAAGAAGAAAGATGGAATAATCCGAGTAATTACTGATAAATTCTAAAGAATGAAAAATTAAATAATCCAAGTCCCCCAATTCTAGTGATACGCAATTCAATGGGACCTGTCAAAAATGTATTCAAATTCATATAACTTACTCTAGCTAAGGTAAATTATTATTTATCATCTTTTAATCCTCATATTTCTCAAACAACATATTCATCAAGATATTGTATCAATATTAAATTTGTCATAAAGGGCTACCATGCTTCTACATTCTTCTGAGTTATAATATTTTTTCAATCAATTAAGTAATCAATAGAATATTAAAAATTGTACCTGGATTCACAATTGATTGAAAATCAAGATATTGTATAATATTCAATTTGTCATAAAGGGCTACCATGCTTCTACATTATTCTGTATTATAATATCACCTCAGGGCCGGTTTCTCCAAAAAAATTAATTTGAATTTTGGATTAAACCATCAGCTGGCTCAATTGAAACACAAGTTAATAAAAGTGACCATACACTATCAACTGATAGTTCAAACTAAAATTTCAGTTAAACGTATTTGGAGAAACCGGCCCTTAAGTAAACAATAAAATATTGAAAATTGTACCTGAATTCTTAATTGATTGAAAATCAAACCCCTCCATTTCAATGTTCTCATAAGAATAGTAAGCTAGTTTTCGCTAAATAGCCAATATCACTCCTTCCCAACTGTTAGCCCTTCAACTTAATGATTTAAGAGATAGAATCATGGGTCCAGAAAACGATGTTACTAAATTCATCAACTTTCAAGGATCAAAATTACAACACTCGAGCTTTCAATCATAAAAAGTATGCTATTTGAAACTTTGAAGCATTAAAAAAACGATACTACACGTCTTTGAAACAACTTTTTGGGTACTCCTCGATCTATTCTACTCGATCTATTACTCTATTTTTTGGTAAACAGATTACATAACCCTCGAAATATAATTGTGCAACAGACTGGCGCAGGAAATCGGCCATTACAATGCCTCAATGTATTAGCCTAATTCAGTAGCGTACGTATGACAGACGGTGAGAAAATCATTGTACACCAATTACACTCTATCTGACGTAACTTCCCACCTGAATTACATTGTATTCCCTATTTTATACGCGTGTTTCGGAGTCGAAAGTGACATTAATTTGGAGTACAGCAGCCGAATTTAGACTAGGTAGTACCATTCCGGTTACATAAAACTTAATAATTGAGATGAAGGTTCCTTTTTTATCCTTTCTTTTCTAATTATTTCTCTCCCAACTTCAAATTTATTGCTTCAGTTCACCTCTCAGATAAAGTCTGTCCAAGCAAAGAAGACATACTGGCAAGATGGGGAGATGACTCCAGCTCGGTCAATTTGGGTTCAAAAATTATAAATTTGATTTCAAATTTTATAAATAATTCTGATCTACAGTTTGAGGCCAAACTCATAATTTTTGAACCAATAGCGACCGAGCTGGAGTCATTTCTCCATCTTGCTAGAATGTCTTCTCTGCTTTGACAAACTATAACAATGGGTGTGTGGGAGTCAAGCTAACCAAGACTATTAGATCTCTCATTGTATGAAGAGCTGTATTTTTACATTGTGTGCTGCTCCTATTAAATTGGTGGGCTGCGCTACAATCTAGCATAAAGTTATTCTTTATTGAGGTCTTTTTTTGTTATTTTGTTCAACATCTTGTTCTATTTCTCAAGTTTTGAACTCCATACTCTATTCACGATCACTTGAGACGAAATAAACAAGCTTTTCGCGTGTGTGCGCGTGTAATGGTAGATCTTCTTCTATGCGAAACGATCAGACACAATATTGAACAGCTGAAGACAAGAGTTTTGAGACAAGACTATAGTCTGGTCAAGCAAAGAAGAGCCTCTGGCAAGATGGGAAAATGACTTCAGTTCGGTCAATATTGGTTCAAAGTTATTGATTTGGTCTCAAATTGTAGATCAGAATGTATCCTGCAATTGAGACCAAATCAATAATTTTTTAACCAATATTGACCGAGCTGGAGTCATTTTCCCATCTTGCCAGAGGCTCTTCTTTGCTTGGCCGGACTATACTTAAAGTCGGACTGTAGCCAATCACAGCTCCATACAAGAGTCAGCTGTTCAATTGTGGCCGACCGTTTCGCATAAATGAAGACCTACCATTACACGCACACACATGCAAAAATTTTGTTTATTTCGTCTCAAGTCATCGTGAATGAACTATAGAAATGATTTCCATATTTCCAAAACCTTAATAAAGGCATAGCTGAATGATGACAGTAATTGACAAATCAGCTGAACGCAAAAGGAGCAGACGAAACCTCCTAACTTTTTGGCGTCAACTATTGGTCAATATTGGCCAATAATATTGACTCATATAATATGGGATACTACAGGCCTCGACCAATAATATTTATGATGTTTTGAAATGTATAGGTATCTTAAAACACTTGTAAAATTCCATTATTTCTCTGTGAAAAAGTGTACTTACAGTAAGTCGTTTCCACCCAAACTCAATTTGTTGAGAGTTTAAACTTTGATAACTTATAAAGTTGATTCAATATTCTCTTCTTCAAATCTAGCAGATCTTAGACCTGACCTTTCAAAGCTTGTTCTTGTAGAACGTTATGTTATTCATAACCAAACATGTATTCAATAGAATTGGCAGTAATCCAACATCCGCCAAATTGTAATGGACATGTATCCAATTTGGCAAATAACGTTGTTGTATAGTCTGTCGAAGCAAAGAAGACATTCTGGCAAGATGAGAAAATTACTCCAGCTCGGTGAATATCAGCTCAAAAGTTATAAATTTGGTTTCAAATTGTAGAATACATTCTGATCTATAATTTGAGATGAAATGTATGATTATTGAACCAATATTGACTGAGCTGGAGTCATTCTCCCATCTTGCCAGAATGTCTTCTTTGCTTGGACAAATTATATCTCTTACCACTCTTCCAGACCTTCTGAATCTATATCTCCTCTATCAACATACCTATCTATCTATAAGACATTTCCCATTCCTCATTTACCTTTTTCAACTCTATCTCTTTTTTACATTTATTCGTTATCTCTCACTAACTCTTTTTTTCTCTATGCATAATTCTCTCTCTCTCTTTTTCTTTATTTCTCTCTCTATCTGTGTAACACAGTTCTTGTGTTCACGTTCTTTCATACATCCTTGTCCTTTCTCTGTTTGCCTTGAAACTGTATACCTATATTCATAGAGCCAACTATTTATGTTTCCTAGTTTGGAACTCAGCTCTATCACTATATATACTTATGATATTGGTTATGGTGTTGTCTACATATATGCTTTGTTACTTCCTGCTGGCAACAGAATGAATGTCAAACATAGTCTGTCCAAGCAAAGAAGACATTCTGGCAAGATGGAACAATGACTCTAGCTTGGTCAGTATTCGTTCAAAAATTATAAATTTGGTCTCAAATTGTAGATCAGATTATTTCCTACATTTTGTGATCAAATTTATCTTTTTTAAACCAATATTAACCGAAGTGGAGTTATTTTCCCATCTCTCCAGAATGTCTTCTTTGCTTGGACAGACTATCTAGACGCCAGCCAGGTCTTTATCAATTTCCGTAATGAAACCGTTCCTCAACTTCATAGGCCTACTTGAGTGTAATTTACAATGAGATATAGTGATTTTCATATTAATTGTCTGCGTATGTGGAGACTTGAGTGTTTTGAGGATGATACAGTCTGTCCAAGCAAAGAAGACATTCTGGCAAGATGGGAAAATGACTCCAGCTCAATCGATATTGGTTCAAAAATTGTAACTTTGGTCTCAAATGGTAGAAAACATTTTCATATGCAATCTGAGGCAAAATTCATAATTTTTGAACTATTATTGACCGAGCTGAAGTCATTTTCCCATCTTGCCAGAATGTCTTTTTTGCTTGGACTACATGTGGTTGTTAGAGACTGGAATTGCTACATACTGATGCCGGGTTTTTCCAAGCACACTCAAAGTTGAGGGACCCTCAAATTTTGATGAACAGCTGACATTTTCTATGATAAGTATAGGAAATGTAGTAAAGTGTAGTAAACTTGAGGGTCCCTCAAAAATGAGTGTGCTTGGATAAACCGGGCATGAGAGTTTCAGGAGAAATCTGCCAAACTTCCCAAACTGATTCCTTACACCAAATTGTGAAGGAAGTTCCATTGGACATATTATACGCCCAGGAATTCTTTGTTAGTTACTGAGCTAATGGGGCAAGATCGTACATTTTCCTTCAAATCTATAACTTTTTAAAAATTGGAAGTTCATGTGGGTTCAAGAATTATAATTTCCCATGTTAAATAAACTGGGAAATTCACCTATCAAGGTATAAGGTGTGTATTAAGATTGGTAAAAGGTAAACCAATAAATATAATAAGAAATAATTGATTTTATCGAAGGATATTCATTCAACAATACCTACAGATAATAGGTTGACAGAATCAAAAGACAACCAATTTCACGTACAAATTTGAAGTAATTAATGAATAATTGAAAAAGTAACGAACATGGTTCCTTTAATACAATATCAATTTTCTTCTGAACATAAATTAATAATCTTTGATTTCACCATGTGATACGAGTAAGTTGCACCAGGTGGTTTTTGATTTCGTTAATAATTTGCAGTAAAATTAATTTTTTCAAAAAATATTTTTCCATTTCAATAGCACACTATTTGCCAAAGGAAATAAATTAATTGATTTTAATAAAAATAAATGAATTAAGAAAATTAAGTTTAATTGATAGCTGGTATGTTGTTAAGATGTGCTAAATCTTGAACAATCTAATCCAATTCAAGCGAAAAATGTCATTTTTCTTAAATAAATTTTTAGGATAAGAAAACAAAAAATTAGTCCCTCAACTGTATGTAACTTACGCTATTGAGAGTGTGTGGTTGATAGGTACTGAAGGCTGACTTCAGATTTACACTGTCGACTCGTACCTACAAAACAGGTGAAGTGCCCGTATCTTTTACTATATAGCACTTCACCTGTTTCGTGGGCACGAGCCGCCAGTGCTGATTTATTTATGACTACTTTAACGATTTCTTAGTTCCGGGTTCGATTCCCTGCCACCTATCCCACTTTATTACTTTCACCTACTATCACCTTCCACACCTTTCCAAAACCTAGACACCACCCATAAAAATAGCCCAAACCAAGAAATTCAATCTAGTTTCAGGTAGGTAGGTAGCTACCTTCACGGACGATTTCAATAGCAGAATTATCTATCAAATTAGTATGATGATTGCAGAGTGGCCAGGCCACCACACCAAACCACAGCTGCTTGGGAAGAGCAGTCACGTGATCAGATCATGATGATGATTATAGTCAAGGAGAAGATGAGGGGAGGGGTACGGCTGAAGAAGGAATATATGAGAAGGAGAAGAAGATGAATAAGAAGAAGTAGAAGACGAAGAAGAGGGGATGAATGAGAAATAAACAAAGAAGAATGAATAAATAAGAAGGAGAAGAAGACGAAGAAGAGGGAATGAATGAGAAGGAGAAGAAGACGAAGAGGAAGGAATAAATGAGAAGGAGAAAAAGACGAAGAAGAGCAGAGGGGATGAATGAGAAGGAGAAGTAGAAAAAGGAATGAATGAGAAGGAGAAGATACCAAGAAGGAGGAATAAATGAGATGAAAAAACAGAAGAAGAAAAAGTAGGAGAAGAAGAAGAAGAGGAAGAAAAAGAAGGAGAAGAAGAAGAAGGAGGAGGAGGAGGAGGAGGAGAAGAAGAAGAAAGGTTAAATGAGAAGGAGAAGAAGACGAAGAAGAAGAATATATGAGAAGGAGAAGAAGATGAATGAATAAATAGGAAGAAGAAGAAGAAAAAAAAAGAAAAAAAGAAGAAGAAGAAGAAGAAGAAGAAGAAGGAGTAGGAAGAAGAAGGAAGAAGAGGAGAAGGAGGAGGAGTAGGAATAGGAGATGGATAAAAGTTGAAGAAGAAGAAGAAAGATAAGATTAAGAAGAAGAAAAAGAAAAATAAGAAGAAGGAGGAGGAAGAAGAAAAAGAAGAAGGAGAAGAAAAAGAAGAAGAAAAAGAAGAAGAGGAGGGAAAGAAGAAGAAGAAACAGAAGCAGAAATTATTAAAAAGTCAAATAAAAGCAGGAGGAGAAGAAGAAGGGGAAAGAAAAAGAAATGATAAAAAGTAAGTTAAAAGCAGAAGAAGAACAAGAGGAGGAGGAAGAAAATTTAGACGTATGAGAATAAGAAAAGAGGAATAAGCATAGCCGTTGGCTATTGTATGACCGCATTCCGAAATGTGGGTCCTTGGCTGGCCTCCTTTAACTCTCTTTTACTCTTTACTCTCCTTTTACTCTTAACTCTCCCAAGCCACGCCATGCCTCAATAGATTCAATTTGATCAGGTCTCATATTCTTTCTACTATCCATATCATAATATATTGTGATTGTCTCATTGACCCTTTCAGTCTTTAGTTTTACTATCTCACTTTATTGTCGAGCTCCAGCATTGATAGTCTGTCAAAGCAAAGAAGTCATTCTGGCAAGATGAGAAAATGACTCCAGCCCGGTCTAAATTGGTTAAAAATTAATAAATTTGGTTTCATATTGTAGGAAACATTCTGATCCACAATTTGAGTTCAAACTTATAATTTTTGAACCAATATTGATCGATCTGGAGTCATTTTCCTATCCTGCCAGAATGTCTTCTCTGCTTTGACAAACTATAGACTGTACAAGCAAAGAAGACATTCTGGCAAGATGGTAAAATTACTCCAGCTCGGTCAATACTGGTACAAAAATTACAAGTTTGGTTTCAAATTCAGAGAAGAATGTTTTCTACAATTTGAGACCAAATTTACAACTATTGACCCAACATTGACCCAGCTGGAGTCACTTTGCCACCTTGTCAGAATGCTTTCTTATAGCTTAACCAGATATCAACAGTCATCGTACAAATAAAATGCAGATCTTGTGAATGGTGTACTGTGAAATATACGAGTGCTGAAATAATATTTCTCAATTAATCGAAGTCAATACTTTTCCTAATTTTCCAAGTCTACGTTCAGGTTTTACTTTGTAGGCTTTTCCTAGAGGGACCTATATAGTTGTGGGAGTTAGCTTCTTTGATTGTAGGTACTTTTTCAATATTATAAATTATAAACATTGTATTATTTCATTGTTCAACTTTGGAAATAAGAATTTTAATTTTAATAATAGAATAGAATAATATTGGTTTTCGAATTTGAAGGATCTTGGAATGGAATATTTATTCTTTCTATCAAATAAGCATCTATAATTGGACAGATACAGGAAGAGAGTTTACACATTTTAATGATATAATTATATTATTACTAATTTAGCGTATGGCTTTTAACAGTGAGCAGACCCAAAACAAATTTATAATCATATTATTTTCATGAAAGATGAACTGCCTAGTATTAGTTTAGAAATACTAACCAGTAAATAAATACTTTTCTTAAATTTTTCTTAGATGTAGATGATTTAGATGATTTCTTAGATGTATTTTTTGAGACCTGAAGAGTCAAAGCTCAAAACACAACCTAGATTTATAATTCAATCCATATTTAGGTATATTTCTAGTTAAAGTCAACCTAGTACCGTTTTCAAGCTGGGTTTATCCCTCAATCAATCAAGGTAGCGTGCATGTTACCATAAAATACTCCAGCAGTAAAACAGTTATTATTTTCCTTTCATTGATCGGAATTCTTTCGTGTACGGTACTCATTAAAAACCACACTAACAAAGGTAAGTGAACAATGTATTGACTCTGAATTTATCAGATAATATAGCCTACTTCTTATTTTTATAGAAACTGAATCAAAGTCTTAAAAGTACTGAACGTCAATGTCCAAGAATTCCTTATTAAGAATTCATTCTTTAAATAATTTAAACATAGAAAAATGCCTATTATATTGTTTGAGTTCAAATACAAATTCCTTTATTCTCTGTAAAAATACAATTGACAACCTGTATATCACAGTCGTCATTATTATAGTTATAATATAAAAAGTATTATAAACATAATATATAAGGTATTACAAAACAAGTCATGATATGAATTCTCAGCCAGACAAAATTTCGCTTAATGAGTAGAAATCATTTTCTACAACATAGTTTTTAAGTTTTTTCTTGAACAGAACATCTCTCTCAATCAATTTCAAGCTATCTGGTATGTTATTATAAATTTTTATCCCAGCAATATTTATATTACTATCCGACAAAGCAAGGCGATGTTGAGGGAGTAATAAATTTGTACCATTTCTTGTCGAGTTCAGGTGTTTGAATAGTTGTTATTTACGAGCAGTTAATCCAGTAAGAAACCCTTGAAGATGAATGAATCAATGAATGAATAAATGAATAAATAAAGTAGTGATAGAAAGTAGAAGGAGATAGTCCTAGTTTTGACAAACTATTATTGAGAAACTAGGAAATAGTAATTTGACGACTATTCGATAGACTATTTGATGCAATAAGAATTCCGAACATAACTGGAACTGTACATGAACATAGTCTGTCCTGTCCAAGCAAAGAAGACATTCTGGCAAGATGGGAAAATGACTCCAGTTCGATCAGTATTGATTCATTTTTTTTAAAATTTGGTCTCAAATTGTAGGAAACATTCTGATCTACAATTTGAGACCAAATTTACAATTTTTGAACCAATATGGAACGAGCTGGAGTGATTTTCCCATCTTGCCAGAATGTCTTCTTTGCTTGGACAAACTATGCAATGATTGTCCCGAGTAACAAGTGAAAGATATACTGGCCTGATTCCCTCGTTCTCATTCTTATTTACCTCTATTATCAACCTTTATTTTCCTGAGAATACCTATATTCCACAATATAAACATATTTGCTATATTCAACATGAAAATACCTAGCATGGAAAAATGTTTTACAATTTAGTGTCCTATTCTCCATTTCTATCTTCCATGCAAACTGTCCAAGCAAAGAAGACATTCTGGCAAGATGAAAAAATAACTCCAGCTCGATCAATATTGGTTCAGAAATTATAAATTTAATTTCAATTCGTAGATCAAAATTTTCCCTACAATTTGAGACCATATTAAAACATTTTGACCCAATATTGACCGAGCTGGAGTCATTTTCCAATCTTGCCAGTATGTCTTCTTTGTTTAGACAGACTGTACAATCACCGGTTTTCACTTTTTATGAAAATGTGAAATTATTCTATTTATTTATTGTTGAAAGGAACGAAATAACAACTGAGTTCTGTTTTGTTCTCATTGTATTTTTGTTGAGCGAGTGAGAAAGTTTTCACTTTTTGTTAGTTTCTTCTTGGTTGATGGAGTAATTGAAAAAGAGACGATATGATGAAAAGACTAGAATGGTTGGCTTGTTATGAGCGCAGTGAGCTATCTATATAGCTTCTTTCTACAAACAATTGAAAGAAATGAAGCTGAAACTGAGACAACACAAGGTGTGAGAAAAGAAATGTAGAAAAAGGAAAGTGTAACACTGAAGATCATAGATTAATTTGTCATACTTTCCTCCAACTGAAAATTGTGATTACTATTAATTCCATGATCAGTAACTGGTGTATTAATGTTGTAGGTTGATAAGCTAGTTATCACTGAAATTTTAATTGCAGTGCCTCTCATGGTTTAGTTTGGTTTATTTAAAAAAAACGGTATAATGCCAGCTGAAGCCAAAAGTTAGATGGTTATTGCGTTCCAAAAATAAATCAAAAAGACAAACACCCTTTTTGAAAGCTTTAATTATAAAACACACAACATTTTCGCGTAGAACCAAACATGTAGTAACAATTATGTGAGTATCAGTGATATAAGCATTGTTGAGTACTTGATTGTGCGTTCAAAAAACTAGGTGATGTTTTTGAAATCAAAAGAGACAATAGACGCTTTACATCAGCTGTTTGATAATTTGTAGGTATTACATGAAGTACGTCGAGACAGCTGTACGTCAAACATTCTTGGCTTTTTCGTAGAACCAAACATGTAGTACAATGTATGTGAGTATCAGTGATATAAGCATTGTTTAGTACTTGATTGGAGAAGCGTTCAAAGCAGAAATATAACTAGATACAGTATTATCAATAAGAAATGTTTTAGATGAACTTATTGAACATGCTAAAACAAGAATAAGAGTCTGATGAATGTTGATTTCATAATAATGTACGCGTACTTCTTAAAATATATCAACACATTCATTTGTAAACTGCCAGTGGAATTTTATAATGTATATCTCATAGTCATAGAACAATACCATAATTCACTAACTACAAGGAAATCCACTAAGAAGATCCTGTATCATATCTTCCGATTCTTGATTTTTCAATCCAAACAATTTCCAACATTCAATTCTGGAAATGCTGTATCATCTCTTTCGATTCTTGATTTTTCAATCCAAAAAGTTTCCAACATTCAATGCTGACATTTTTCTGAAACTGACATAAATTCTAACATCAATCTCACCTTGTTTTCAACAGATGGATGCTATCTCATTCCGAAACTCTGCGTTTACATGGGTTGTTCGATAATCTGCAACAAATATTACAAAAATAAATTAAAATTTGAAGAAAGTAGATAGGATAATGATTAAAACTGTATCAGAAGAAAGATTGATGTAAAACCATCACATGGAAAATACAGTTGTTACAAAGTGACCGATCTACTAAGCCGGTTTCCCCTAAGTCCCCTCAAAATATTTTTATCATTACATTCAATTTTGGGAATTGAATTATCAAATAAATGGTTTACATAAGAAATTCATGTTTTGTAGAACATCTACTGTACATTAATATAAGATGCATTATTTCTTAATTCAAAAGTATCTCTGTCCCAATACCCTAGTTTTTTCTCCCATCAACATCCACAATTAATTAAGAACAAATCACCGTATTTTGTCCAGAAAAGGAAGATAACAAGACAATCAACGATTTCCTCAATTAACAAACTACAGCTCTAGGTCAATTGACATTGCCTTTTTTATCTTTGAAACAAATAGGAAATAGCATGTTCAAAGTAGCCTACCGCACTACACACACCTTCATCTATTACCATCATTATTCTAATATTGATGATAACTTTAAGATCACCGATCACTATTAGGAGTATATTCAATGATTAAGATTTTTTCCAATGAATAGGTAATATTCTACTCCTATAATAATAATAATAATAATAATAATAATAATAAATAGTACTCTAGTAGGTATTATAATAATAATAATAATAATTGTGAAAACAAAGTATTCATTCAATCTTTCATATTGTTTATCAACCAGAATATATTTATATTCATTGATCATTCAATCATATTAATTAGAATCTTCATATATTGCTTCATAAAAAGCAAAGGACTTCAGCATATTTATGGAATTCTTCCATATTATTCGATACAATAGCAAAAATTGAGGGAAGGAAAAACAATGCGCAAAACTTCTCCTATTCTACGTTATTAATTAAATTTAATTAATTAATTTAGTTACTGATTTAGTTAAATATGTCCAAAGTCACTCACACAATTTTCTCTCTAAGAAATCACCGCAATAGAAATTAGTTAATTTCAAACCAGGAAGGTTGTTACAGAAGCTTATTTCTCCTTATATAGTATAGAAAAGGGAAAGTCCAGCGGATTATTCATATTTATGTTGATACCCTGATAATACCCTGACATCTTGGTAAACAATTTTTTCCTGGAGAATAAAACAAAATCTATAGAAAAGGAATGAAACTAGTTGTTTCTTTTCTATTTATTTCGATGATTACAATTAGGAATCAATAGACCAGCGGACTATATCTATTTATATTGGTACCTTAATAATCAAACCACTTTTTCCTTGAGAACTAAAACAAAACATCTATATGTAAGGAAACAAACAAGGTGTTTCTTTCCTATTTATTTTGACGATTACAACTAGACATGAAAAGACCAGCGGACCATATCTATGTATATTGGTACCCTGATAATCACGCTAATTCTTTCCTTGAGAAATAGAACAAATGACCTATAGAAAAGGTAACAAATCGGATGTTTTTTCTATTTATTTTGACGATTAGAATCGCATTTGGAGAAATGGAGCACGTCAGAAGGTTGCCGCCTTTCTTCTACGTTGACTTTCACCCAATTAGGACAACAACAATTTCCGACCAACTGGTTTAAAAATCATTCTAGTCAACCGAAAATAGTTCAAATTAGCCAAAACTGGACTAGAGGTATGCAATTTGGATTGACAGTGAATGTATACAGGGTGTTTCAGGAGGAATGCAATACTTCTCAGGCTGATTCCTTACACCAAGTAGACAAAAAGTTCCATGGGACAACGCTTTGTTAATGAGATAACAATGGCGGAAAATTGAGATTTTTCAAGATATATTAATTTTCTAATTTTTTAGAGGCTTTACTAAGGTTCTAAAATAATCAATTCCTATGTAAAATTAGCTGAGGAATTCAATGAAACCAGCTCCATGTATGTAACTTCAACGGTTATTGAGATAATTGGATAAATATGCTAGAAAACGCCATTTTTCAACAATACGGGTTATAACTGGATAAGGAATCATAAAATTGTATTTTTTATTAATGGAAGTTGAAGAGAGTCGGATTCTAAAGAAAAAGTTAAATGGCAGCGATTGTATAAATCTTACCCAAATATCAGAAATAACTATCAAAAATCGCAAAACCGCTACCAAACACAAATTCATCACTTGTGCTATGTTTTATCAATTTTGCGATTTTTGATCGCTATTTCTGAGATTTGTGTAAGATTTACACAATCGCCGCCATTTAACTTTTCCTTTAGAATCCGACTCTCTTCAACTTCCATTAATAAAAAAATACAATTTTATGATTCCTTATCCAGTTATAACCCTTATTGTTGAAAAATGGCGTTTTCTAGCATATTTTTGCAATTATCTCAATAACCGTTAAAGCTACAACCTTGGAACTGGTTTCATTGGATTTCGCAGATAATTTTACATAGGAATTGATTATTTGAGAACCTCACTAAAGCCTCTAAAAAATTAGAAAAATTCATGTATTTTGAAAAATCTTAATTTTCCGCCATTGTTATCTCAGTAACGAAGCGTTTTTGGGGGTTGGTCCCATGGAACTTTTTTGTCTACTTGGTGTAAGAAATCAGCCTGAGAAGTATTGCACATTCCTCCTGAAACACCCTGTATATAGCAAAAAGCCAACAAAGATACATTGTTATAGGAGTAGCAAAGAGGATTCTAGGATTAATTTAGGAGAGTTCTATTGACTATTATTCTATGGTTATAGCATGTAACATGCATGACTAAACTTTCTTGTACATAACATAGAATGAACGGGCTAAAGGTGGGATTATGATTATACCGAAGACGATCCTAGAATTTAGAATATCTATTATTCTATAAGTTACTCTCTAAAGATGTCTCTCATACTCTGAATTCATAATAAATCAATAAATAATTGCATTACCCTTAGAATAGATTCATTTTCCACACAACTTAGTAACATTAGTAGACCTAAGAACAAAGTGAACATTTATTATACATTTGTAGTCCTAATAAAAAAGTGAACATTTAGGCTATTAAACATTCGTAGCCCTAATAAAAAAGTGAGCATTTATTATACATAAACAGGAATACTGAGTAGCCCTAATAAAATAACAAAGTTAACATCTAGATAATTCATGTACCTACATATCCTTTTTCTAAACGTTAGAAATTTCGGATAAAGTTTTGAAGTAGCCTACATTAATGATTCTTTTGTTTCTGATGGTGATGTCGACAGCATGGGTTCCTAGGCATGAGCGTCGGTAATGAGAGGAATGATGATGATGATGATGAGAGATGACGACCACTTTTTAGGTCGTCGGTACCGACGGCTTATCGTCTTTTCCGAAAAATGCTTATATAAATATGACTTGTGGCTTTTAATTTGTGTCTTTGAATATTCTTTTCACTCTTATGTTAAGTTTCTTGTTATTTGAATGATATGAAAATAGTTGGATTCTTCCTAAATCTTATAAATCGTATAAAAATCGTCTTCAATTCTTATCAATTCGTCCTCAAATCTTAATATCAAATCGTCCTCAAATCTTACGAAATCCCCTTCAAATCAAATAGGTAGAATAACTTCAATGATAAAATATTCATGATTTGTTACTTTATTGTGATTTGTCGAATGAATAAATAAATAAAATAGCTTCTAACATAATCTCTAGTAATCTGAGTATATCTATTGTGAATACTAGTTCACCGAATATGTCAATGTGGTTTCACACAACACAAAAATTGAGTGAAGTCATTCTTCTCAAGTATATTACATGAATCCAATGTTAAAGGAAATCAATACTAAAAGCTCAAGTTGCATTTGGATGAACTCTACAACTTGTTACGTACACTTGGCATTGAAGATTGCGCATGTACGGTGATCTATAGGTATAATACAGTGATGTTAAATGGAGTTTCAATCGTACTAAATAGATATATAAAGATGTTATAGACAAGCTTTCAATACTTTTTAGGTGATATCAGTGACTGTTGAGTGTTGGCCTTGAATAGAGGTTATAGTCTGTCCAAGCAAAGGAGACATTCTGGCAAGATGGGAAAATGACTCCAGTTCGGTCAATATTGGTTCAAAAATTGTTAGTTTGATCTAAAACTGTAGAGCAGAATGTTTCCTACAATTTGAGAAAGAATGTTCAATTTTTGAACCAATATTAACCAAACTGGAGTCATTTTCTGAATGTCTGAATGTCTTCTTTGCTTGTTCAAACTTTACCTTTGAAATTCAACGTGAGATAAGAGTCGTTGAAGTTTCGAAAGTATCGATTATTTCTCATCATTTTATGAATGGAATGACTCATCAGTTCAGATGTATGGGATTGGTTGACTTTTTTCAAATGTCGAACATCATTTACATACTTGAATAAGAAATATTATTTCACTTTGAAAATCTGTTATTTGGTTTCGACTTTTAGTTCATTGTTCAACACCTCCAATTATTCAAGTGAACCTCCGACATGTGGTAATTTTCACGTAAATAAGCGTTTTATACTCATATTAGAAGTTGAAATTGACAGCAAAATTGTTGAAAAATAGATAAATTGCCTAATCTAATCCGCTTGTTCAAAAGGAATGTAGAATAGGACACATTGGACACTTGAAGTTTTGAATTTTGAAAATCTATATTCCAATTTGAATAAAATATGAAGACAAATCAGTTTTATTTTTCAACTTCAGATGTTTCCAGTGTGGATATAACCATTATTTTTCAATGTCAAAATTTGTGTATAATTCATGTTCCCTGTGCGAACATAACCTTTATTTTTTATATTTTACTTCTCCTCTCACACAGACCTGTCATCCAAGCGAAGAGCCTATTCATAATTATTATCTTTTTTATGTTACTCTAACATAAATTCTCTTTATTTCATTTGAATTAAACATAAATTAGTCAAAATTTGGAAGAAGAGACGTTTTGTACTTTGTGTGTGTTTTAATCCTATAGTATTTTAATCTCGAGAGTTAATGATAAATGGTACATTTTTAACCAATCATAATTAAGTCTCATTGACTAGATGTTGAAGAAGCAAATTACAACAGTTATGACAATAATTATAAGCTAATTATAATACTATTCTACTACGTATAGTTAGTCTATGCTAATATGATGAAAATGAGATTATGATCGTTGATAATGATAAGATAATTCGAGTAATTAGCCTTTAGTGGAGTAATTTTCGAACAAAAGCCACACGAAATTATCAAGTGGACAAAGAATTCTGAATTGAAAATAACCAAAGACACAATCGATGTTTCTAATTGCTTGTCAAACAATAATTAGATACCCAATTGATCAGAAATTTCTTTGTTGTTCGGCATCTCTCCTTGAATACCAACCAACCTTGAACTATATTATTCTTCGTCTTCGATATATTTTCATTTTCTTTGTGATAATTTGGAATGGAGACTTTCTCTTCAAATCAACCAGAATTGAAGAATCATGTATAGCCTGTTCAAGCAAAGAAGACATTCTGGCAAGATGGTAAAATGACTCCACCTCGGTCAATATTTATTCAAAAATTATCAATTTGGTCTTAAATTGTAGGGAACACTCTGATCTATGATCTACAACTTTAATGAATATTAAAAATATTTCAACCAATATTGACCTATCTGGAGTCATTTTCTCATCTCGCCATATAATGTCTTCTTTGCTTGGACAGACTATATCATACATCACTTTTCATGATCTGTATAATATGTATCATATTATCTTACAACTTGGCTACGTCTTGTGAAACATGAAGAATTAAAAAAGTTATGAAAAAAGTTATTAACACTTACATCTTTAATCTTCATAATAATCCATGAACCATTTAAGATTCCGCTCATATTATTGCCATACCTAATTAGATTACAGTACCAATTTAGAGCCTACAAGATAAGTGTAACCTTATATCCATAATCAATGGTGTAACCAAGTAGAACTGACACAAATAATTAGGGGAGTTGGTGAATGACTGTTATCAATCCTCAGCTCTATCAGGACAGTCTGGAGCTGTCTTCGAGAGCGAATGGATAAAGCTGGGGTTGCTCTCGTTCCTATGAACTCTCGCAGACAGCTCGCCGACTGTCCTGACAGAGTTGAGAATCAATGACAGTCATTTTCTAACCGCCTTAATACTTAGTACTTAGTATAATAAGTACTAATACTTAATACTTAGTACAGCATCTGCTATACTACTACAAGATTAGTGTCTCATTCAAATTTTGCAATACAGCCTGTATACGGTTAGGCGTGGGTCTCAAGACCTTATGAATATAGTTATATCCTTATACTGCATATTATCACATATACAAGACCTTATATACAGTTATATCGGTCGGTAAGATTAGTGATGCTTGCAAAATTAGCAATTTTAAGACCTCAGTGATCATATCCTTAACGGGGATATTATTATGCTAAGCATTTTGTCGCCTACACCTTTCTACAAGGTTATGTAGTGATTAATATGCTGCCATATTAGTAAACTCTACATCTATTATAAGGATGGTGGAGAAAATATCGAGAAATTAGTGAGAGCCTCATGAAGTGACATATAGGGATTTTCAGGTTGGTGTAGAAAATCACTGATCGTTGAGTCATTTTCATGGATTAAGATTAATTGGATAAATCATAAATAAATATGAACAATTAGTTGGATTTTTACTTGATAGATTAGGTTACGCAGATATATTTATTTATTCGTGTTATACATTATTTAAACTGTAAATATAGTGAGAGTCTAGCATAAACTTATTTGAATACTTCCCATTCAAATAAATTGAATTTACTGGAAATAACTAGCAAAAAAACTTCCGAAACAAAAATGCAATCAGCAATTGTATGTTTCAAGTTTTAAATTTATTAATTGAATACTCCGAATTGACAATTCCACATCCTTGGATTTAATGTTTCGAAGTACTAGATCAGTCTAATATACTCCGCCCAAGCAAAGAAGACACTCTGGCAAGTTGAGAAAATGACTCCAGCTCGGTCAATATTGGATCGAAAGTTATTGATTTGGTCTCAAATTGTAAATCAGAACGTTTCCTACAATTGTGACCAAATTGATAATTTTTTAACCAATATTGACCGAGCTGGAGTCATTTTCTCAACTTGCCAGAGGGTCTTCTTTGCTTGGGCAGACTATATCTATTCGATAACTGAATAAATCTATGGGATGACTGCACCTCCAACTTGGAATATTGTTTTCCTAGGTAGGGAATATTATATTCCCTATTCAAAACCTCTCGTACGTCAGACGTTACATTTATTAGAATATAATCAATCAATATTTTACTCAAAATAGTAAAAGATTAAAAGATACGTTGTTTTTTAATTAATTACCATGATACATGGTACATAGCCTATCATATCATGATAAAAAACATATCATGACAATAAGATTATAATGAGACTTTTAGCATTGTAACGATAGTATTAAAAGTAGAACAATGCTTCTCATCCACCCACCAGCTACTATTGTTGCCAAAGTATCGTGCTTTCAAGCTCTTGCGGCTTCTGAAGAGCGTTTTTCAACAACGTTAATTATATTTCTTTACAATAGTGAAGTACAAAAAAGGGGACCCCTCTCTTTTATGAAAATTAGTACCTATTATTTGCTTCATTGCATGCCGTTGCTTCAATCTGCTAAACCATTGTTTGGTTGCGAATTTTTAGAGAGAAAGAAGAAGAAGAAGAAGAAGAAGAAGAAGAAGAAGAAGAAGAAGAAGAAGAAGAAAGAAGAAGAAGAAGAAGAAGAAGAAGAAGGAGGAAGAAGAGAAGAAGAAGAAGAAGAAGAAAAAGAAGAAGAAGAAGAAGAAGAAGAAGAAGAAGAAGAAGAAGAAGAAGAAGAAGAAGAAGAAGAAGAAGAAGAAGAAGAAAGAAAAGAAGAAGAAGAAGAAGAAGAAGAAGAAGAAGAAGAAGAAGAAGAAGAAGAAGAAGAAGAAGAAGAAGAAGAAGAAGGAAGAAGAAGGAAGAAGAGAAGAAGAAAGAAGAAGAAAAAGAAGAAGAAGAAGAAGGAAGAAGAAGAAGAAGAAGAAGAAGAAGAAGAAGAAGAAGAAGAAGAAGAAGAAGAAGAAGAAGAAGAAGAAGAAGAAGAAGAAGAAGAAGAAGAAGAAGAAGAAGAAGAAGAAGAAGAAGAAGAAGAAGAAAGAAGAAGAAGAAGAAGAAGAAGAAGAAGAAGAAGAAGAAGAAGAAGAAGAAGAAGAAGAAGAAGAAGAAGAAGAAGAAGAAGAAGAAGAAGAAGAAGAAGAAGAAGAAGAAGAAGAAGAAGAAGAAGAAGAAGAAAGAAGAAGAAGAAGAAGAAGAAGAAGAAGAAGAAGAAAAGGAAGAATACAAGAAGAAGAAGAAGAAGAAGAAGAAGAAGAAGAAGAAGAAGAAGAAGAAGAAGAAGAAGAAGAAGAAGGAAGAAGAAGAAGAAGAAGAAAAAAGAAGAAGAGGGAGGAAGAAGAAGAAGAAGAAGAAGAAGAATATGAGAAGCAATAATAGTCGAAGAGTGAATGGAAAGGCCTACACACTTTGTGAAACAATGCATGATCTTATTTTGAAGTGTGGTGAGAGTATATTATATAGCTTGTACACTGAGACAATACTGGCTTATTGTGATTATTGTAATGTACCGAAACTCAAATGGGAGCTGGGAGTGTTCCAGTGCATGTACTGTTGTGAAAATTAGACTATTTCATCATGTTATGGCACGAGTTTAGCTTCTATAAGTTACGTGTTTCCCAAGAGTAAGGTTTTGATTTCAATCTTGTAGTTGGAAACCTCAGATTTTGATCTGCTAATTTACTAGAGTACTGTTTCAGTCAAATAATTGATAATAATTCAACGACTTTTTTCAGTTTTTAAGGCTATTTCGTCAGTTTCATCCAGTTAACAGTTTAAAAACTTATGCCCGGTTTTTCCAAGCACACTCAAATTTGAGGGACCCTCAAGGTACACTTTACTAACTTGAGGTACACTTTACTACATTTCCTATACTTATCATAGAAAATGTCAGCTGTTCATCAAAATTTGAGGGTCCCTCAACTTGTGAGGAACTCAAAATGTGCTTGGAAAAACCCGGCATGAGACTCACCTATTTTTTAAATTAATATATATTTATATATATTATATTATAATATATATTTTTTAAACCAAATTAATATATACTGAATTTGTTATATTTATGTCAAAAAATAAGTCATCGATTTCAAAAAACAGTCAAATCTTAGTTTTGTATATAACTTAAATGGTTAAAAATCTTGAAAATATTATGAAAAGTTAATCCAATCATTTATTTATTCGAGAAACTTACAATTAATGACAAAGGAGTGTTAAAATATTAGAGTTCCTTTTTTGAGGATGTTTTGTACATTTTTGTAGTTGTAGAATGAGTTTGGATAAATTGTCTCTTTTCATTTCAAAAACACCATTTAGGCATAGCTGAATGACAACTTTAATTGACAATATCAGCTGTTTAAGAGCGCAAGGAGCAGGCGAATCCGCCTAACTTTTTGCCGTCAACTATACACAACTAATCACTATCACACAATTCGATGATGAGACTAATCAACTGACATTTCTTCGCTTAGAAATCCCTTGAATCAAAACGCTATTTCCAAGTACCCCAGAATTTTTTACAGTGAAAATGTGTAGTCTGTCCAACCAAGGAAGACCCTCTGGCGAGATGGGAAACTGACTCCAGCCCGGTCAATATTGATTCAAAAATTATCAATTTGGTTTCAAATTGTAGATCAAATTTTTTTCCACAATTTGAGATTAAATTGATAATTTTTGAACCAATATTGACCGAGCTGGAGTCATTCTCCCATCTTGCCAGAGGGTCTTCTTTGCTTGGACAGACTATAATAGAAAAACCTTATCAAATCAACAATTTATCCGAAAAGTATTCCAATACAAGCTGAGTGTGTAAATCAAAATTTCACGTCCTCGAAGTTGAGATGATCTGCTTTTTCATCTCTTTTCTTTCTCTGAACAAACAGAGCGTTTCCGATCGAGTTTTCTTTCATTTTCCTACTTTTCTTACTCTCTATCACTGGCGGCTCGTGCACGAAACAGGTGAAGTGCTGAACAGTAAAAGATACGGGCACTTCACCTCTTTCGTGGGTACGAGCCGCCAGTGCTCTCTATCCACTCCTTTTTTCTTTGGACGCGTGGATAATGTGATCTAAAAAGAAACCGATTAAATGGTTTTTATTTGGAATTTTCACTGGGAACTAATTGCTCAATTGCACCATTGTAAATAGTTTCGTTGCACAGTTTTATTTATAGCCTGGGATTTCAAGATGGTTCAATAGACAGAGAAATTAATTTTGCGATCCATACAATTGTTTCAATCTAAAAGTTTCCAGTTTTAGTCCAAGAAAACTATGTCCTAGAGTCCTATTTAGTCCTATGAATCTTTGGGGGCTCAGAAGGTAGACAATGAGCTCATAGAAAGATGTTCCAATTCGTGAGTTACATAAATTGATTTTATATGAAGCAAGATTTGAAGTTAATAGCTTACTTGAGGAACACGTACAGTTACACTCACATAAGTAGTAATTTATTACGAGTATGGTATTTGGGGAAAACAGGCAATCGCCCAAAACTTCTTCAATTCCTGGATTGAAGAAGGAATTGAATATGGAATAATAGGAATTGAACACATGAATCAATTCAGTCAAATAACAGTAAAAATTGAAATAACTGATACGGTTTGGCATATCGATGTGCGGTTTTCGCCTCTTGAAAATGTATGAATATCTCTTGAAAATGTAGCCTACATCGAAATTATGTTACACATGATCATCAATCATAACCATGACCATCATGTATAACATGACTTTCTTCCCATTTGAAAAAAGAGTCGTATCCAATGTGGCGAATCAAGTTTTTTAATTTCAAAATTGAGTTGAACATTCAATTTTAGTAAGATCCCATACGTCATCAACCGTCAAATAACTTTTGTACAAAGAATACGAGTATTGTATTGAGCCTCGTACTAGTATTGAGCTATTTCCAAACTTTTCACGCACCCTGTACAGATTTGTAAAAAACTGAATTGCAAGACCTCACTTTATTACTGCCAATAAAGCCCAACATAATTTGCATATTTTCAAAAGGTTTCGAACATGTCTCGGTTCAGAACACTCAAACCACGGTTGCTTATAATGCCAGGTGAGAGGTATTCGCTCACAAAACTATAACAACACTGATAAGACCTCCAGCTCCATGAAAAATTGGATAACAAAAGAATAATCATTAGATAAGAGAACAGTCATTGGTTTTCGTTAGGGTTCAAGTGTAGCATGGTCGAGCAAAGAAGATATTCTGGCAAGATGGGAAAATGACTCCACGTCGGTCAATATTGGATCTAGAATTATGGATTTCATCTCGAACTGTAGAATACATTTTGATCTACAATTTGAGACCAAATTGATAATCTTTGAACCAATATTTACCGAGCTGGAGTAATTTTCTCATCGTACCAGAATGTCTTCTTTACTCGACTTGACTAACTACCTACAATGATAACAGTGATAAGAGTACATATTACACGTCAGCGTACATTACGTTCTTCAATCAATGTCACTGGTACTGTCAAATTGTTTATCTTTGGAAGGTGTGTCTCAAAGTTTTAATGGGGCTTATCACACAGGTCTACGCGTACAGTTTGTCCAAGCGAAGAAGACCCTCTGGCAAGATGGGAAAATGACTCCAGCTTGGTCAATATTTGTTCGAGAATTATAAATGTGATCTTAATAGCAGATCGAATTGTTTCCCACAATTTGAGATCAAATTGATAATTTTTGAACCAATATTGACCGAGTTGGAGTCATTTCCCATCTTGCCAGAGGGTCTTCTCTGCTTGGACAGACTATACCTCGCATTAGCTGGGAAGAGACGCCATCGAAATGTAAAGTGGCAATCTACTTTACAATACTGTATCACAATTAACGATATGTGATCTCAACAATTAAAATAAAATTTGAAACAAAAATTGTAAATAAAAAATTGTAGAGCAAGAAACAAACAACAGAATCGGAGAATGAGAGCAATGTCAAATCATGACTCATGAGACTCGATAGAGATGTCATAAGTGTGGAAAATTACTCTTAATAATTTTTGTTATTCAACTTACTCGCAATATGTGTGAAAATACTAATTGCGAAGATACAAGCCCTTAAAAACTCAGCTCGCCTTCCTATTGGTCGCCCCACTCCCAGTAGGCCACGCCTCCAGTTCGACACGCCCTCGGCCAATCACGATCGAGCATTGCAGTAGGACAGAATCGTCATACTTGTTCTCTAGTTTATACATTTCTTAAATTTATCAAATTGAAAGTTAATCAAACTGTGGGCACAACTTGAATGATTGAGTAGTGAGCTCACTAGACTAATTTAATCTTAAAGCCGTTAAAATTGAAACAAAGTTTTTCATAATCTACTGAATAATCGCTTAGAAATGATACTAGAAGTATAACCTGTCCAAGCAAAGAAGACATTCTAGCAAGATGGGAAATGACTCAGCTAGGTCAATATAGGGTCAAAAATTATAAATTTCGTCTCAAATCGTAGGAAACATTTTGATCTACAATTTGAGACCAACTTTATAACTTTCATTAGCTGGATTCAAATTCCCATCTCGCTAGAATGTCTTCTTTGCTTGGACATACTATACCCAGGCAACTTTGATGACGAATTAGCAGATCACAAACGACAAATTGAAATTGAAGACGTAAAAACGTCTTCTAATGTTGACGGTAGCATAGCAGAAATAGTCATGAAAGTGGGAAGAAGAAAATACAGCATTTAAACAATTTCAATCTTTTCCCATTAGACTTTCCAACAATTTTCATTCCATTTTTTGTCCCGACTGCAACAAAGTGACATTGCGAAGAGTAAGTTTCATGGCGTCATTTTATGACATCGAATAGCCGGTTGGATGATTTTATGTTGCAGTGAAGTTTTTCAATATCAATGTCAATGAGAGAAGCTCTTTGAAGTCAATTACTAGAGGTACTGAAGTATCACAGAAGTAATCAGTATGATAGCTATCTGTAAATTGTCTGGAGTCTACTTGAGTACAAAGTTACAGTCTGTCCAAGCAAAGAAGACATTCTGGCAAGATATGAAAATGACTCCAGCTCGGTCAATATCGGTTCAAAAATTATCAATTTGGTTTTAAATTGTAGATCAGAATGTTTCCTACAATTTGAGACCAAATTTATATTTTTTCCAACCAATACTGACTGATCAGAAGAGATTTTCTCATCTTGACAGAATTTCTTCTCTGCTTGTACTGGCTATAGCTATCTGTAAATTGTCTGGAGTCTACTTTAATCCCACTACTGTATTTTTTAACTATGATATTTTTCGAAATTATTCTCCTGAGCGTTAACCCGCATATTGCTTGACCGTTTCTCATTTTTATCTCTTTATCCTTTTTTTCTAAACAATCATCATGTTCAAGTACCATGATCGTGTGTCGGCCACGTGTGGTCACGTTAGAAAAATTCAGAACTTGTCATGATTAGACATTTAGACCCACATGAGGCACAAGTCATGGTTGGGGAGTTGCAGCTGTAGCCTAGACTGTCCAAGCAGAGAAGACATTCTGGTAAGATGGTAAAATGACTCCAGCTCGGTCAATATTGGTTCAAAAATTATAAATCCTCTCTCAAATTGTAGGAAACATTTTGGTCAACAAGTGGAGACCAAATCTATAACTTTTGAACAAATATTGACCGAGTTGGAGTCATTTTTCCATCTTGTTAGAATGTCTTCATTGCTTGGACAGGCTACTAAAGTATTATTAGCATAATCTGAATGTTAAACGGGTGTAATTTCAGTATAAAGGGTTCTAAATACAGCATTGGTTACGGCATGGAGTAACAAAAAGTATTCTAATAGGTACTCTTTGGTTACGGTCAGTTGAAAGTACGACTTTATTAGTTTTGTTGGTGCACATTTTGAAACAGAATAGGCCTACGCGCATCTGAAATGAGCATGGATTGATTTTCTAGTTCCTTGATTTAATTTTGTATGTATTTTGTCGTTTCATTGTTATTTTAGAAAAATATTGAATTATTTAATAGAACTTCCCTCCTACCTAAATTCATGTTTGTGTTGTCATTGTGCAAATTATTTTTCAATCAAGAAGAAATTGAATATTTTGAAGTGCTCTAATTGAATCTGCGATGAATTCTACTCAATTTCTTATCATCTATGGAAGGTGAATTAGAGATACTTCGTTCTCGAATTGTGGGAAACATTTGGTTCTACAATTTGAGCCTATATTTATAATTTTTGAACCAATATTGACCGAGCTGGAGTCATTTTTCCATCTTGCCAGAATGTCTTCTTTGCTTGGCCAGACTATATTGAGTCTGAAATAAATTATTAACATTGACTTAATACTGCATCTTCCCTAATCATTTAATCAATGCAATGTCAGGATCAACTCAAGGTTAAAATAGTTGAAATTGGAAACTGTACTTGATAGTGACTCATTCACATTTTCAACTTTTCTGGACAATGCAAACATCTGAATGAGTAAGCAAAACTTGACAAACATAATAAAGTATTTAAATTTATGCAGAATGGTTTGTTTATGTAGAAAACGTGACCAGTTTTTCACTCAATCGATACAAAGATACAAATCTGATACAAAATAGTGGTGCATCTGTTATGGTTGAAACTAAAAAAATCCAAGCGTGGGTATTGACCTTCTTGAAAGTATTAACAGCAGTATGTTTTTATAGTTATTCGAATAAATAATATTGTTAGAAGATAGAACCCACATCAGAAATCACTCAATAACGTCTGATGAAAAGTATAGGCATGGTTATTGAAGTAATAGAATATATAATGGTCTAATTTATATACAGTATAATAATATAATGGAATTCCCCATATTTTTACACGTCTGTGCATAATTATGTCCTGTATGATCAGGACTTGCTAAGGAGAAAATAATCTAATTTAAAATGAAGACCCAATTAAAAATTAAAATACTGTACATAGATGAGCTTGTACAAGATGTACCGTACAACATGTACAAAATGAGCTTAATTTTATGACACGAAAGCTTAGAAATAAACCAACTGTATTTGAACAGTAGGACATTGAATTTTAGAAAAGTTGAATACGATAAATAAATACGTTCAATATCATACAAGTACTTTGAATCAGATTTCTTCAATCGTATTCTAATTCATAGTCTGTTCAAGCAAAGAAGACCCTCTGGCAAGATGGGAAAATGACCCCAGTCTCAGTCAATATTGGTTCGAGAATTATTGATTTGGTCTTAATAGTGGATCGAATTGTTTCATACAATTGGGACCAAATCAATTTTTAAGTCACCATTTTTAACCAATATTGACCGAAGCTTGAGTCATTTTCTCATCTTGCCAGAGGGCCTACTTTGCTGGACAGACTATTATTCTATTATGTGTATCACATTGAATCCTTTTTGTATCTCATTAAATCAATCAATTTGTAAGGTTATTCATCAATTATAGACTGATAGCTACTAGAGGTTCATACCAAAGGAAACTCGAAACTACCTTCCTAAAAGTTGGGCGGTTTCGTCTGCTCTTTGTGCATACCGACAGCTGATGTTGTCAATTAGGCTGAGGCCGCACTGCCGGTGGGTAGAGCCTGGAGGGTGGAGGGTAGTTGGTAAATCTATAGAACATACACACCATCCACAGTAATACATCGTATGAATGGTATGTGTTCAGTCGCCATCTTGGAATTCTTAAATATGGACAACATAACCTCAAAAAACAGAATGATGTCATACCATTCATATGATGTATTACTGTGGATGGTGTGTATGTTCTATAGATTTACCAACTACCCTCCACCCTCCAGGCTCTACCCACCGGCAGTGCGGCCTCAGCCTTAGAGTTAACATTTAGCTATTGAAATCAAAAGAACCAATAGATGCTTTATATTAGCTGTAAGTGGATTACATCAAAGGACAAGAGACAGCACAAGTTTTTAGCTTCAGCTACCTACAGTATAGTCTGTCCAAGCAAAGAAGACCTTCTTGCAAGATTGGAGAATGACTCCAGCTCGGTCAATATTGTTTCAAAAATTATAAATGTGGTCTCAACAGTAGATCAATACAAATTCTTTCCTACAATTTGAGATCAAATTGATAATTTTTGAACCAAAATTGACCGAGCTTGAGTCATTTTCTCATCTTGCCAGAGGGTCTTCTATGCTTCGACAGGCTATACTAACGTTTTTGAACTGCGTAAAATTTTATAGTAACATAACGTTACATAGAAAATTGTTGAAATTTGATTCATTCATCCAATGATATTAAATTTACAGGGATTCCATTCAGCATCGTTATGTTCCCACCCAAATTTGGTATACGAAAGAACAACATATTTCCATAATAAATTATTTACGTTTAGTTTTCTCATCATTTTCTTGCATCATATCTTTCAGAACGTGAGCTGACGCGTTTCCCCGATAAAGCAATCGAAGCGATCTCAGTAATAATTATGGATAAATAGGTCAACAAAATGCCACAGAATTTGTAATAATGTACAGTCTTTCCAAGCAAAGAAGACATTTTGGAAAGATGGGAAAATTACTCCAGCACAGTCTATATTGGTTCAAAAATCTCAAATTTGATTTCAGATAGTAGATCAGAATGTTTCCTATGATTTGAGACTGTATTTATAATTTTTGAACCAATTATTCACCTCTTTTTCACCAATAATTGACCGAGTAATTTTCCCATCTTACTAGAATGTTTTCTTTGCTTGGACACTCTATACCAGCTTATCTACTGGCTCTCTCCTATTTCGACATTTATCTAGTTTCTTTTCAACGTTTTCGTGGTTTATCTCCTCTTTCTCTTCCACTTTTTGAAATTTTGTCTCTCTCATGTACGTTTATTTCTCATAATTCTTCTTCCTCTTCCTCTCTTCTTGCACCCCCTCCAGTGTCTACTAATATTACTTCTTAAATAATTATTTTTCTCAGCCTATTGATTCCTTGTGCTTCGTTTGTCTTTTCTTCTTCCCTTGTAGAAGAAGTTATCCTTCCTTTTTTATTTTTCAAGATTTGTGTGCTTCTTTTCCCAATATTTTCTCTTTTCTGTTTTTCTTCTTATAATTCTCCATTTACTTCTTTGTAATACTGAACCTTTTTTCCTGAATCTTTGACTCCTTCTTCAATTTACTTCTTCTTAATTTTCATCTTATTCTCCTGCATTAATTTTCCACTATCCTTGTTTTTTATAGCAACTTTTTCTTTTTCCCCCTTCCCTTCCCTTCTCTACTCTCTACTCTCTTTCTCCCCTTCTTCTTCTTCTCTCTCATTCGTTGTTTTCGGGGTCAGCATTGCCAATCACGATCCGTCGTGAGATAAGATGTTTTCAGTTATTATTGGTGACGGGGCGTGGCCAATCGCGCGCCGTGAATATCTCTCCATATAATTTTGTCCCGCATATCCCACAGTCTGTCCAAGCGAAGAAGACATTCTGGCAAGATGGGAAAATGACTCCAGCTCGGTCAATAATGGTTCAAAAATTATCAATTAGTTCTCAAACTGTAGGAAAAATCCTTATCTACAATTTGAGACCGAATTTATAATTTGTGAACCAACATTGACCGAGATTTTCCCATCTTTCCAGAATGTCTTCTTTGCTTGGACAGACTACCTTCCATGCTTAGCCTACTATAGTGTAACTTATCGTTGATCATTTTGCACTTTATGCCTCACGCTATCAATCCAGTACCGTTGTCTTAACGGCCGTTATTTTAACGTCCGTTAACGTTATTCAGTTATCGAACGCGTGTGTGGGAGAATAATCCTGATGGAAATTTTATAGTTGTAGAGCTCTTTTCAGAAGAATCTTGAATAATTTTGAAGTTGACCCAGTAGGGGTCAATCACAGATTGGAATATCAAAAGGTACGTTTTGGTATGTGCGGAACGTAACGCCGCCATCGATCAGCTGTAGCCAATCACAACTCTTGTTATTAAAGCTGAAGGACAAGACAAGAGCTGTGATTGGCTACAGAGCTGATCGACTGCGGCCGACGGTCGTTAAGTTCCGTACAAACCAAAACCAAAGAGGATTCTAGGATTTCTAGAAGAAGAGGAGAAGAAGAAGAAGAAGAATAATAGAAGAGAGTTCTATTATTCTATACCAAAACTTATACCTTTACTCTCAAGTAATCATCTCAAGAGGGAGTATCTTAACTCTTTACTGCTTACTCTATGATACAATTGAACAGAGCTGCTTGAATTATGGACTAAATTATTATTTGTTAGGTTGCAGTATAATACACGCACTTCTCTACTACAGATGTGAATATTATTGATACTGAAAAATATCTAGCCTCAAAACAAATGGTCATTGTTGTTTATTTCCAATATATTAGATATAATATTCTGCTAAATATGAAACATATTAGATAAATATGAACATTCTGCTGTGAACTGAAGAAGGTGGCACAGCCACCGAAATATTTTCACCTTAAAATGTAAGTTTATTTGTGTTTTTCTTCCTATCCATCACTTAAATCTGTCTATTTGTGAAATAATTATCTAAAAGTGACTTTCTATGATGTGCTACAAGATATAATATAAATTAGATCAATATATAAGAATACTTTGGAACACATCACAATACATTGCAATTCATCGGGAAACGTTATTACACATTACAATATGTGAATAGTATTCTTATGGATTCCAATGTATTGTCACGTAACATGGTGTATTCCAAGGTATTAAAATGTATTAAACACATTACAATATAGGCTATCCAATGTATTATGATGTACAATTCCAATTTATTATAAGATACATCAAATACATCATAAATTGATGGAGTCAACTTGATTCAGAATGCATAAAAAACACTGGCGGCTCGTGCCCACGAAACAGGTGAAGTGCCCGTATCTTTTACTATATAGCACTTCACCTGTTTCGTGGGCATGAGCCGCCAGTGATAAAAAATACTGTAGGAATGAAAGATTAATTTGAAAATTATTGAGCAGTAACGGTTCTTTTCCATCAGAGTTCCCAATATTTTGCTGAAACTGACGACACACATACCTTTATTTTTCAAGAGAAACGTGAGAAATTCTTTTGTAAACGCATTAAAAATTTTGTAATTTGTCACGTTTATTGCAAAAACAACAAATGAACAAAATTCTCCAACAAAGTGAGGGAACAAAATTGAAACAATTGTGAGAATAAAATATAGTCTCTCCAAGCAAAGAAGACATTCTGGAAATATGAGAAAATGACTCTAGCTCGGTCAATATTGGTTCAAAAATTGTTAATTTATTCTTAAATTGTAGATCAGAATGTTTTCTACAGTTTGGTTCCAAATTCAATAATTTTTGAACCAATATTGAGCGAGCTGGAGTCATTTTCCCATCTTGCCAGAATGTCTTCTTTGCTTGGACAGACTATAACCATTGACTATGGATATAAGTCTATGGATATAGTCATTGACTATGACTATGGACTTATATCCATAGTCAATGTTATAACACAGTGAGCATTAATTGAGGGGGAAATCTGAAACATTATTTTTTCGATCTGACCAAGAATTGGTGAAAAGTGTTGAAAATGTTGTTATTGGTGATTTTTCAAATTCGTGACAAAAACATCTTACAAAAATGATCAATAACTTTTCGATAGTTGTAAGCTATCATCCGAAACTGATACTTGAGTATTTTATTTCAGCTGAAATTTCATGATTCTCAAATTTCATTGCATCATACAGTACTAAAATAATTATCTCTTTTCGATATTATCATCTAGTAGCCTATAGACTTCTTCTAATAGTTCCGTTCCTTCAATATTTACCAGGTTTGAAACGAAGTATTAACACTTGTTTAAACTCTTATAATATTAGTTAATAGCCCCCAATCATATTATCAGTATTTCAATTCAATCAATGATGAAATTTATATTAATTTGTTTTCATCTTTTTCAATTCAACAATCATATTCTTATTATTCTTCTCAACTTTTACATTTGTATTTTACTTTGGGACAGCCGCCAAAGGACAGTCACATATCTAGGGCCGAAGCTTCATAACAAACTTCCAATACATATCAAAGAAATAGTACCGGTTAACATTTTAAAAGCAAAAACAAAAACTTGGCTCATTGAAAATAGAATAAATTTTAGTGAAAATCTTATTTGAAATTAGAGTACCATCGATCAGGAAATACATATTTTTTGTCCATTATTATTAATGAAATCTAAAAATTAGTTTATAAATATTATTATATTGATTAATTTTTTAAATTATTTTTTATAACTCTAACACCGTGTCAAGCGAAGTATTTGTGGTTTCCCAACACATATTTTATATACTTGGGGCCACGAAAAAAATTTTTTTTTTTTGCAATAAAGTCTAAATTGGTAGGTACTTAAATTCACATCATGAAATACCTGTATTGTTCATTTTTTACTAATAAACTCCTCTGGAAGAATTGTTTTCTTTCAGGGAAATTATTATTATTATTATTTTTGTATCATTTTTTTCATTCTTTTGTCAATCCTTCATCTTCTTACTTATCTCATACTTCCTTTTCAATCTTATTCTCCATCTTGTTCGGCATTCCTCTTGGTCTACTTTTATCATTTTTCTTCCTTATCCCTTCATCTTCTAAGTGTTCTCATACTTTTCCTTCCCAATCTACTCCTCTAACTTGATCTTCTTTTCTTGATTTCCTTCTCTTATTCACTTGTCTGTATTTTGCATACGTCTTCAACTTCCTCCTACTATTTATTCTATTATTTTTCTCCGTTGACTCTCCAATTCCATTTATCTTTCTTCTTTGTTAGTTTCATTCTTCTTCCTTTACTTCTTCTTCTCCATCCTCCTCACCATCTTATTTCCCCTCTCAAGTCCATCTGCCCCCTTCTCCAACGTCACCAACATATTATATTCTCTTTCTCCATGTTGATTCTCCTATTCCATTTTTTATTCTTTCTTCTTCTTCTTCTTCTTCTTCTTCTTCTTCTTCTTCCTCCTCCTCCTCCTCCTCTTCCTCCTCTTTCTCCTACTCTTCCTCTTATTCTTCCTCTTCCTCCTCATCCTCTTCTTCTTCTTCTTCTTCTCCTCATTTTTCTTCTTCTTCTTCTCCATTCTTCCTCACCCTCTTCTTTCCCCTTCTTAAGTTCATTTCTCCCCTTTCACAACGTCTCCAATTCCCACCTACTTATTCTATTTCCTTTCTCCACATTGATTCTCCAATTTCATTTATATCTCTTCTTTCTTCATTTGTTTTTGGTTGAGTGTTAATGATCCCTCCCATTCCTTGCATATCCTTCTCCAAGAATGGACATCTTTGTCCAAACTCCGCCATCTCATGTAGATACATCACAATCATATTATAACAGTAAGAATATTGAATCCTATATATCTGTAATTTAGTAAGTTCCTTGTATATGTATTTCTTATTTTAACCAATCGTGTAATTAGATTTATGTTTAATTTTTGGAATCTAGGATTTAAGATCGTAAATGCTGTACTCAACTTGAATAAAGTGAATAATCTAATCTAATCCATCCTCGCTTTTAATCCGCTTTTAATTCGCTTAATCCATCTTCTTTATCTTTCTTTAGCCCATCACCCTTTCACAATGTACTTAACTTCCACCTCCTTTTTCTGTTTCTTCATGTTAATTCAGCAATTTCATCTATCTTTCTTCTTCTTCCTCCTCCTCTTCTTCTCATTTTTCTTTTCCATTCTTCCTCACCACCTTCTTCTGCCTTCTCCAGTCCATCACCCCCCCCTTTCCTCTCAACAGTACTGCGGCGTCTAAAAATAGACATCGCGCGTCTCCTAATATAGTTTGTCCAAGCAAAGAAGACCCTCTGGCAAGATGGAAGATTGACTCAAGCTCGGTCGATATTGGTTCAAAAATTATCAATTTTATTTTAAATTGTAGGGAACAATTTGATCTACTATTGAGACCACATTTATAATTTTTGAAACAATATTGATAGAGCTGTAGTCATTTTCCCATCTTGCCAGAGGGTCTTCTTTGTTTGGACAGACTACAATGAGCCGAAAAAAAGAAACTCCACTCTTTCCAAACAACAACTAAACAGCAAAACACTGGAAACGCAACGCAACGCAGACGATAGAGCCGAACTGCGCAAACGAAAGGAATTCACCTGAAACCGGTTCGAGAGAGAGAGATCGCGATAAAGATAGAGATGGAGAGACATTGATAAATGATGGTACGGGAAGGAGTGGAATTCCAGATTCGTCTGTACAAGCAAAGAAGACATTCTGATCAAAAAATGACTCCACCTCATTCAAAATTTGTTCAAAAATTGTTAATTTGTCTCAAACTGTAGGAAACATTTTGATTACAATTTGAGACCTAATACATAATTTTTGAACCAATATTGATTGAGGTGGAGTAATTTTCCCATGTTGCCAGAATGTCTTCTTTGCTTGGATAGGTTATAGCTGAGCTGAGTGAAGCGGGGTGCCGCTAATACTTTTAACAGGCGCAGAAATAGCAGATTCGAGTTGTGATTTTCATCAGAGTATGTTGCGGATGGATTTTGTCTGCCTGTTCGAATTATGGAGAATATTCAGTAATTTATTGAAAAAAGTGTAAAATGCACAACAGAACAGTATTAATATTGAGGTACATATATATAGTAGTGTTTGTGTAAATAAGTATTGAAGTACCTACAAATAAAGTGTTTAATGTATGTTGAAGAATCAACCGCCTTTCTCTATTCACTGCATAAACTGTTTCTATTCCAAATCAGGAACCACAAGTTTGGTCCAAAAACATTTTCGACAATAGGAACACATTTCGTTACTCATTTCAAAACTCCTATTTTAACATAGTCTATCCAAGCAAAAAAGCCATTTCGGCAACATGGAAAAATGTCTCCAGCTTGGTCAATATTTGTTAAACATTTATAAATTTGGTCTCAAATTGTAAAAAAAAATTCTGTTCTACAATACTCTTCTTCGCATTAAACCCAAAATAATATTAACAAATTTTGACCAATGAAGCTGGAGACTGGAGAACTATGATAAGCGACTTGAATAAGCTTTTTACGAGTTCCATAAGCTAAATTATCTTAGTTTCTTTAAATTTGATGCCTTGTTCACACGTTACCATAGGCATATATTTGTATATGCCAGCTTGAATGCTGTCAGTGCCCAATCTCTACGAAACTCTGATATAATAAATTGTATTGATTTTAATAAGATGATTAAATTATTTGATAAAAATACAATGCCCAGGAAATAAAAAATCAGCAGTTAGCCCAGAACATCTTCTTTCACATAATTTGATTTATTAACGTCCAAAATCTAAAGAGGACACAGTTGTAGGCTATAGTCTGTCCAAGCAAAGAAGACATTCTGGCAAGATGAGATAACGACTCCAGCTCGGTCAATATTGGTTCAAAAATTATAAATATGGTCTCAAATTGTAGGAAACATTCTGATCTACAATTTAAAACCAAATTTATAAACTTTGAACCAATTGTCACCGAGCTGGAGTCATTTTTACATCTTGCCAGAATGTCTTCTTTGCTTGAACAGACTTGTATCAGTATAGTTCTTATAATACGTGACATAAAATTAGCACGAACAAATTATTTGTTCCTAGTTCTCGATATAGTCGACTACCAAATTTTCTATTTAGAAAGCTTTTGATTGCAACCAACATGCATGCCGGATTGAGGTTATGTTTTACAATGAAATAGTGTAATCAGTTCGAGAGGAAACAATGATACCTAATTAAAGTTAGTACAAGTGTGTCCCAATTAGAATGGCGGAATTGAATGAACTACCGTACCGTACACAGTGCGTTATGTTACCGTGTTACCGTACACACGTAATGTGAATATTATTTTATGTACCGCCCACGTACCGGTAACTAACTGTTCACGTGTAATTCAATAGGTTTTAATTATTACAGTAACAATTTTGGTATGATACAATACGTGAGTGAATGTTACCCAGATTAAGATTAAAAAGTTGATTATTTAAAAATGTTATTGAATTGAAGCTTCATTATTGTTCAGTTCGAATCTGTACGTTACAATAAAAATGAGATGAGCATTACATGTCTGACACTGGCCGCTTGTACCCACGAACGAGGTGAAGTGCCAGTATCTTTTACTGTACAGCACTTCACCTGTTTCGTGGGCACGAGCCGCCAGTGATGTCTGATTGATATCCTTCTATAGAATTTAGTTAAGACTACAGTTTTCAATGTGTAATATTATTCAACTCGGTTTTGTGGGAATCTGGTTGGAATAAGCAAGAAGAGTTGGAATAGACGAGCTTGTGTGGTTTAAATTAAACCTTACAATATTTAGAAAAACATTCATTTTTAAATTCCATTCAAGCCTTGAGAAGTTGTAAACGAAGTTATTGAGCATTAATTAAAAGAAACCCACAATTATTTGTATTCTTATTCCGATAAAATTAATGTGTCGGGAAAATGGATTCTACTAATATTGAAATCAAAATCCAAGGGTAACATACTATTAAAAATCGTTCGATAGTGGAAAAAGTTCATTAAATTTGCAATTGCAGCATTACTAAAGTCACAAAACCAAGAATGAAAGTTTGGTTGAATTATTTTTTGATTGAATTATGATATTAATCCACTGTCAAGCTGATAGTGCTGATACAGACAACAAAATAACAATGGAAAAATTCAAATCAATCAGAATTTTCTCTATTACAAGAAAACCCCCAAATCGATGCCATCAGCAGAACTAAGCAAATTTTGATTACTAAAAATTTATTCAACACGTGCTTTTCACGATGTAATTTTTTCAAAAATCTGTGGTTATTTTGATTTCATGAATTCAAATAATCTTGGAAGTCTTATTGCTATTTTATCATTTTTTCGAGAGAATTTCTTTATATTGAATGATCTTCCTTTATTCTTTATTTCATGTTTCATACTCCAATTTTGGAAATGGGAATCGATCTTCACCTTGAATAGAAATCTAAATCTTTGTTAGAAATTAGTAAATTATTGAACTTTTTTCAGGGATCCAAGGTAGAAATATGCATTATCATTATAAGAGGAAATTATTATTGGTTGATAGGACATCTTTCAAGTACTGTATACTGAAGTATTCTTTTTATCAAGGCAATGTATGCTTGAATTAAGCATCAATTTTAAATCAAACAACTATATAGGAATTCTTTGGAATATGTAATTAGGAATGTAACTCACGTATGACTGAGTAATGGATGAATGAAGTAAAATGAACATAGAAAATTCAATGAAATTTTTTAAAACAGTGAAAAACTCAATGTTTATAATCTCTTGGGATTAAGGTAACTTATACATTATTTTTTATTTGAACGGAAATGTAATCCGGAAGTGGGAGTGGAAAATATGAAAAATGTCATTTTTGTTTCGAGAGTTTGCATTAAGGCTAATATTTGAAGAAGATATCATGGTAGTGTAGGTAATTACTGTAGTTGAGTTGAGGTTGAAGGTACAGAGAAATTCTGTCATTTGCCTGGGTTGTTGACCTTCCCGGCATTATATTTCAAGAGTCACAAAATTATTATAACTTAACTCAACTGCTGAACTGGATAAGACAAGGAATGTTTCATGTATTGCATAATTAGTTGTAATATTGTTCGTATATTAGAATACATTTTTTATGTTTCTATAGGATAATTTCCAAGTGGTAATGATATAGACATCTATTATTTTCATTGATCATCTATGATTGACGTTATTTGATATTTTTATATCATATACATGATATTTGTATGAATACAAAAAATATGCCTTCTTTAATTCATGTAGTCTAGATTGTTTTATCGCTCTGTCCACTGAATATTCAGAAGAAATTGATAATGTATTCAGATTTTCCAAGAATTATAATGAAATATTAGAAATGTTAAAAAAATATTCATGGTATGAGTAAATTTATTTATGAATAGGTCTATTATTATTATTTTGTAAATATTGTTATTTTACCATAATTTTTATTGTAGTTTATACAACCAATGATTATTACATACCACAATATATTTTTTCTTACATAATATCATATCATCAAAATATCACAATTTTATGGACCATGATATAACTATACCATGATATTCTTTACCATAGAATAATGGAAATCTTGAACTTATTTAACTTATATCTTGTTGTTTGATTGCAAGAGTATTTTAAGGAAATAACTTTTTTCAATCTTTAAAATAAATTCTGTATTTTTTAACCCCCAAGATTACCGTACTCATTTAAATATATTCTGAAATTTGATAACATTTTTATAAATACAACCCTTTATCCAATAAGGGCATTTCTTTACACAAAAAGTAGGAAAAACTGTTTACATTATCATTATTATAGTTTCATTGATTAATCCATTCAAATCTGTATGATTTCCTTTCAAATAAATTATAAAACTAATAAAAGACTACTATTTAGTCTTCAAATTCTCTCAAGTCTTCATGACAATCATAGACAATTGAATAGATAGTTTTAATTTTTTTCAAACTTAATTCTTGTAACTTACAATGATTGGACCAGCGTTCTATCCAAGTTTCCAATCTCAGACAGGCTACAGCTGAATTGAGGTTAATTTGCATGCACCCAGAACATGAATTCCTTGCGGAGATGAGTGGTCAGAAGTGAATTCCAAAAACAGAGCACTCCACTTTAACACAAAATTTCACAATAAAATTTAATTTTTCAACAAATAATTCACCAACTTTTCAGTACACACAACACGGTTGAAGTTTACACGCAACCAGCATTCAAGAAAGAATTTTTACCGTTCTGAGTTCTGACTTGTAGCGTGTCTGAAACCAAACTGAACCAGAAGATTGAAGAGAAGATTGTGTTCACCTCTCCTCTCTCACCTGCGCCAGTCACTTTCTCTCTCTTTCTCACGCATTCATCAATTCTCGCTCTCTCTCTCCCTCTCCATACAACCTTTCTCCCCTCTCCCCTTTACAGGTAAAGCTACCGGCTACTAGAAGCGTGACTTCTCCCCACCCCACTATTAACAGGTCTGTCCAAGCAAGGAAGACATTCTGGCAAGATGGGAAAATGTCTCCAGCTCTGTCAATATTCGTTCAAAAATTATAAGTTTGGTTTCAAATAGTAGCAAACATTCTGATCTACAATGTGAGAACAAATAAATAATTCTTAGACAAATATTGACCGAGCTGGAATCATTTCTCCATCATGCTAGAATGTCTTCTTTGCTTGGACAGACTATAGATATAGTGATTTGTGTAATACAGGTATAGTTGGGTGACTCACGTAGCAAGTCTGCAAAGTCGTGTAGCTCAAGAATCGTGATTCCCTCCCCTTGTATTCATCTTTCTTGCTCCCCTACCTTCTATTCATCCTTCTCTTTTCGACTCTCATTCATTCCTTTCCATCATCTTCTTGATTTTTGACACTCATTCTTTCACTCTAGCACGTGCGTTCTCCTTTCTGTTTCTTTGCATTTCTCCCCACCCCTTGTTTCTGTTTTCGTAAGTATCTCTCTTCTCAGTTCTATGGAGTAATATGGAGTATTGCGCTCTTCTTCCCTATTTATAATATTTATTACTAAATTACTCTTTTTCAAGAATAAATAATTAATAATATTATAATTGGAGTTAATAGTAATTATTATTATTCTTGCTTCAGTGAAAATTAATTATCAATTATTATTCTTCTAATTATTAATTTTAATTATTGTTCGTCATTAAAAAAATTAATAATTCAATCATCCCTCGCCAGATATTAAAAAGAAATCCATACCGCAATGAATTCGAGTACACCATTAAATTATAATCTGAAATTAATGTTCATGTTCACATAAGATAATAAATTAAGATGATTATTCTAGGTCTGGCCTAGTGAACCTGACTAGAATGGATGAAGATAGAATCAGAATGACAGATATAATACAAAGAATTATTATTGTTGTTGAGGTTATCCATTCTTCTTAAAATAATATTGCATCTTGATCAAATATTCATAGATTTTCATTGACATTAAGAAAATATCAATATTCATAATCAACATGTCTTCTTTTTGTCTTAGCTCATCGAAGCGCCGAGGATGAACTTCATTCAGAATACCGCCTGCGAGCTGCGACACACTTTGTAAGCCATCGTAAGTGAACATTTTAGACTTTACCAAGTTGAAGTACCTATATTTCTTATTTCATAAAAAAATCAGTGAAGAACTATTCCTTTAAATGAGTTGTTTATGATCAAATTACGGTATACCTAACAACTTAAACTTGAAAGTGAGCAGGGCCCTCACGTGGTTTTTTGGTGCCCTGTGCGAGATTTTGGCAGGCGCCCCCCAATAGCCTACCAGACGAATGCAATCCAACATAATTATTATAATATATTCAAAGCCAAACATGATTCAAGCTGCCTTGCATGTTCACATTTTTCTCATAAGCAATCCCAATGTTGCATGTGGTGTGGCAAAAAGAATTATAGGGACTTGCTTATTTTAATGCATCTTAACTTATTGCCTAGTATTTTTATGTTTTGGATACGTGATAATAAGCGAAAGCCTACAGAAATTAATAAAAAAATAGGTACATTGAGTAAAACTGTCACATTGTCCCGTAAAATATTGAAGGTTTAATTAAAATTAAAATTGTAATGTAAACACTCATCATCCATCATCATTCATTCACTATGTAGCCTAAACATCATCATCCACTTATCACCTTTGCTTAAAATACTTGATATAAGTCGCAATTGTAACAACAAATAATAATTATAGATTAATTTATTTTATAAGTTTGCTAGAAAGCACATTAGGAAGGGGAATAATAAATTTTTCCCAGAAAAATATTGGGTATCATCATGAATACTTCATTTCACTGGAAATAAAGATGTTTTAACAAAAAATTGGAAACTCAATAACAAGCAAAATGAAGATTTCAGCCATTTTCACTGCTCTATCCAACTTTCTTGAATACGGTAACATTCGAAATAGTTCCGAATTCAGCCAACATATTGGCAGTAGCAATAGGGTGACTTGCTTCGACTTCCATTGGACACGCCTCCAAGCTCCGCCCACAATCAAAATGGCCGAAAACATCGGTTATAAAAGTTTCCAAATTCAACCAGTAGATAGCAGCAGCTGACGGGTGATGTTTCAGATTCAACTTGGCCACGCCTTCATGCCCCGCCTGCTCTTTTCTTATTGGTTGACAGTATTTCGTGAATTCTGTCTTAGAAAATGGCTGCTAGTTAACTAAAGATGGATGGTGTATCATGCACAACAAAATACGCTGATTTACTATTGACGATCTTGTGCCAATATAATATTCATTTATGTATTCAGGCTGGTAAGATTCTATCAAGTTAGTATTTGAAGAAATTATTTATAGAATTTAGACTCATTGAAAAATAAATGAAAATCAAATACCCTAAGTTTTAAAGTTCAATTTAGACTCAGTTTTACTTTAATTGTGTAACTTAGCCCAGTACTAGACTTCAATAGTTTTATGCTGTATGAAATGAGATAAAAATATAATTTCGCACTCCCATCTTATACAGTACTCATAAATTCTATTTTTCATACAATGAATATAATGAAATAGAACTCTAACTATTCATGATCTAATACCAACCTCATGCCAGAAATAAGTTTGAAAAACTACAACAATTCTTTAAAAATACATTGTAGGCTTATTAATTAGGGAGAAGTTTTTATCGGAAACTGGCTTGTGATTGGTCGACAGAGAGTAAGGTGGTTGTCAGCCAACGATAGAATTAAATTTAAAGCCGTGTTTACACCAGAATGTTAATAACATTCGTTAATAACTTTTGTATAATAAGTTGTATAATATATAATTCTATATAATAATACGTTATTAAAAAAAGTTATTAACAAATATTATTGTGTAAACGCGGCTTAAGAGGGGCGTTTCTTGGCTTGCATCATACATTGATTGTGGTTTTTCAATTGATCAATTATGAATGAGTTAATGCAGAGGAAATAATTTCTTGTGGATTCAAGTTGTTGGTGAAATAATTTTTCATCAAATAGTGAGAAAATTATTCTTATAGCCCAATTAAAATTTTTAGAATTGCCGTTTTGCATTGCAGCCGCCGCGACGCCCTGTGCGGTCGCACACTCCACACACCCCACGCGAGCAAGGCTAGTAAATCCTACCTAGATTTACTTACCTTGCCACGCGAGGGCCCTGAAAGTGAGAAACAGACAGATTCATGGATCTTATTATGTTTTACAGATATATTGCGGTCTCAGCAAATATAACATGATAGCAGAAGACAGAATAAGTACCAAGTACGGTAATCAAGTAAACATTGATCATCATCAATCATCGCTGTATTATCCTCATCAACAATAACAGACATTCAGACATATTGATCCAATGTAACCCAAACAAAAGCTTCCTCTACACACGAATGCCTTTTGTCACGCTCAAACATGATAAATCGGGCTCAACATGACACTCGTCTCCTTGACTACGATTGCGTGGCATCACGTATAGCTGACGCCAGAAAAGTAGGCGGTTTCGTTTGCTCTTCGTGCACTCCAACAGCTGATGTTGTCAATTGGAGTTGCCATTTAGCTTTGATGAAGCCTAGGTGATGTTTTCAAAATCAAAAGAGACAATATAGATGCATTACTTTAGTAGGTTACATCAATTAAGTGCAAGAGACAGATGAAACTGTCTAACATTTTGGCATCAGATATAACTCTTAATAATAGATTTTTCAATTTGGCAGACAAATAAAATTAAAAAATTATGAGGGATAGATTGATTGGCTAAGGCGCAATGCATATGCAAACCGCTATGCACCTACAACTTTAAAAAACATTATTATTGGGTAATCTGAAAAGAAATTTGAAAAAAATTAACACAACATGTCTAGATGTAATCTGAACCTGTCTACAAAATTTCAAAATTCTCTACTGATTGATTCACGAAAAATCTAAGAAATCACCAAAAAAACTATAGAAAACGCAAATAAATATTAGGCGTATCTTTGGGAAGTTTTAAAACCCCGTTCTTACTTTAGGCAAATCTAACCCCGTTTAGGTAATCAACCCCGTTTACGTCTAAAGATCCAACTGAACATGCCAGCCAAATTTGAACGCATTCTGTTCAGTAGATTTTTAGTTCTGCTGAAGAATGAATAAATGAATGTATGTATGTATGTCTGGCTCAACAGCCCATGAAGGGCCTAGGCCTACCAGCTGGTTGCCAGTTTCAAATTCACTCTACTATACAGGCCGTCCAAGCCAAGAAGACACCCCGGCACGACGGGAAAACTGCCCCAGCCCGGCCAATACCGGCCCAAAAGCAATAAATTCTCAATCAGAACTCACAGTCCCCGAACCAATGAATGAATGAGTGAGTGCCATTCCGCTTTCATATATCTATAGATTATTGATCCATTTGTCCGATTAAAATGAACATGCTTTGCTAATGATGACATTTTTCATGAAAGAAGCTATCATGATTGCCCAAAAACTAAGTGTTGGAAAAAGTGCAATGAAACAAAATTCACATGATTGAATAGATGAATGAATAAACTTTTGTTCGTTTAAATTATTTCTTGACATAATATTCAAATATCCAACATAAGAATACAACGTGAGCTACGTGATAAGGACAGCGTAAGTTACGCATCAAACTACGTACCACAAGATTGGAAAAGATTTAATATATATATAAATCTTATATTTATATATTATAAATTTGCCCAATAGTTTGAAACAATTCCGTTGCTCTTAATTCCAGAAATACGTTACATTAAAATAATCTAACTTTTCGTTTTCACTGCCGCATTTCTAAAAGCAATTAACCCACTTAGCTAAACCCAGTTCTAACAAACTCTGATAAAACTACGATTAATGATGCAAGTCAGGAGTTACAACTTTTATCAGTATCTTAGTAGGTTGAGCTATTCCTGTTATTGAAAGAAATGGATTAGTTTATCTCATTAGACTTCTTTGTACTTAGAAACAGACGCTCAATAATCAAAGGCTTCCTGGCGCCTCCTTTTGAAACCTATTTTTCTTATCTCACAGTATCCTAATTACTGCAACTCTCCCATTCTACATATTATATTCATTGATTATTTTTCTACTTTCGTCTATACCATTCTATTTAATACGCTATACATGTATGTAACTACATATAATCCGTCCAAACAAAGAAGACATTCCGGCAAGACGGGAAAATGACTCTAGCTCGGTCAATATTGCTTCAAAAATTATAAATTTGGTCTCAAATTGTAGATCAAAATGTTTTCTACAATTTTAAACCAATTTTTTTATTTTTGAACCAATATTGACAGAGCTGGAGTAATTTTCCGTATCTTGCCAGAATTTCTTCTTTGCTTGGACAGGCTAGACCTCTTTTTCGTCTTCTCTACCATTATCTAGTGTCTACACATTCATCATCTAATTTATCCTCTTCATATAAAATCATAATAAATTATAAGAGTAGCCTATAAAAAATCTTTGGTTCAGCCTTTGATCTTACCAAAATCTCTCTGGCTTGTTGAATACCAATTTCAACACAGTAGGCTAACAACCGTGGAGGAGTGGCACATTTCTGTTACGGTATTCATTTATTTTTGTATCTATTTATTTCTGTTGCTTTTGATGGAGATATTTCTATTCATCAATATTTGATACATCATTGATTATAGCAGGGATAGTGGATTGTCCAGCAGTACTATATCCTAAATATGATACAAGGTCGAAATAACAACTTCAGGAATACCGGTACGGAATTTGTAGTTATTTTCTAATAGTCTGTCAAAGCAAAGAAGAGCCTCTGGCAAGATAAAAAATGACTCCATCTCGATCTCGGTCAATATTGGTAAAAAATCATTGATTTGGTCTCAATTGTACAAAATAGGAAACATTCTGATCTACAATTTTGAGAACAAATCAACAATTTTTGAACCAATATTGACCGAGCTTGAGTCATTCTCACATTTTGACAGAGGGTCTTCTTTGTTTGGACAGACTATATAAGACAGTTTTATCGATTAATTTATTAGAAGAAAAAGGAAAGGATCGAATGATAATAGTAATAATTATTATTCAACAATACATCACATTTTAAATATTTATCACACATTTCTTATTAATTAAATGTCATCGATCATACATAACTTTATAACTATCACTTTTGTAACAAAATTACCGTGACATTCCATAAACAGATTATTGTATGTACGACGTATGATACAAAGTGAATTATTCGAATAAAGGATAGGATATGCTATGCTTTCTTATCACATAAAATTTAAAGAATAGGCTAGCTAGCATAACAAAAAATCGTTAAATAAATTAAAATCGTTATCGATCCATACCGCAAAAGTTATACTTCGCCAGTTTTTATTATTTTTATTAGCGCGTTTATATTGTTGTTTGCAATGGCTGTTCGGCTGAAGTTAACTACATCACTTTTCGGTTTCCCAACTGAAACAAAAATATGAAAATATATTCAAATATTTTTAAATAATATATTTTATTATATTGAATGCATTTTAATAAATTGATATAAATATTCAAATATATCTTAATATGAAAGAGTTTGACAGAACTTATCTGTAATATTATAGGTCTAATACACTAAATAAAGTTTCACATTCTCTTGGTTACCACATTTATGAAAATGTCTAAACTTCAATAAACTTATTTTCATTCATAAATAAGTGTCATGTTCAATTTAATAAAAAGTTAACAAAACTTTTATATGATAACATATCAGACTCAAATTAACAAACAAACTCATTGACTATATTTATCACCATATCTCGAAGATTCCACCTAATTGAAAATTTGATTAATTATTAAAATTAAGGATCAGTTGGATCAAGATTCAAGGAATAAAAGACAGTGAAACTAGCTGGATTCCAATAACTTGATTATAGTATAAAGCAATAATGTAAGAGTATGGTTTCATTTTATTAATTTTTTCTATTCCACAAATTCACTATTGAAGGTTCAGTGGAAGAGGGGCACTTGTGTCTTAACTTCGCCCACATAACTTATGCAATGTACTAAGTGGATGAATAAAGACATTTATTTATTTTTTCAGTAGCTGTGAGGTTGATATTGTGGTGGTTATCCATATTAAATGAAAAGACAAGATTTTGTCAAACTACGTATTTATAAAAATTAATAGATATTATAATATTTTAATAAAGCTGTGGTTTGACAACATCTTTTCTTTTCATTCCCACCCCCATCCCTATCCCATCCCATCTTCCAATCTATTTATTTATTCCATTATATATTTAAGGATTATATATTTTATTATATATTTAAGGATGATATAATTACCTCTCAATCTAGCTGCCTGTTGTATTATAAGATTTATTTGCCTCAATGACTCTAGAAGCTGTTCGTGATTACTTCGTCTTACAGTGTGAGTATTTATCATTTCCTCATTGACCTGGTACAGTTCTGTGTAAAATTCACGCATATCCTTCCTGAAAACAAATACAGTAATTAAATGGTACCGTATTCTAAATCCACATTTTTCTGAAACCTGAATAATGATTTAAGTACATATTTTCCAGATTTTCATTTGAAATTAATGTGAACAATAAAAAAGCTACAAAAAACCAAATACAGTATTATGGTAGATTTTTTTTATTAGCAATTCAATCTGAACGAGGCTATAGCGCTCGGTCTATGTATAATGTTTAGTGTAGCCTATAGTATTCTGAATCCTCATTCATTCTAGAAACTAAATAATGTTTTTAGCAGCCCTATTCCAGATTTTACTTTGAAGTTGATTTGCACAATAAAACACGTCTTAGAAAAAAGATCCCTGAAAAAAGTCAAAACAACTGAGGAAAAAGACTGACACAATCTAAATTTACAAAGATTGATACGTAAATGAGATGATCAAATTCAACTTCATTTTTAGCTGATTAAGATGGAGTGGAATTGGATAATCTGGTCAATTCCATTGATTTTGGAGTTGATCCACAACTTTAACATCATTTCTCCAAATTTAATTGATAATAATTATATATCGTGGCTCACATTTCCCTAGCTTGAAGCTTTATTCTTATTATGTGTGTTATGTATATATATATAGATAATGAAAATGTACTACAGTATAACTGGATTTAAGTAAGATAGTTTGATGCATAGTAATTTTTCAAAGATACTTAGCACAATTTAACATACGCTCCACAACTTTTACGTCACTTCTTAAAATTTCATTGATACATTCATTATCAATGGTATGGATGATAAAGATATGGCTTAATTTTTCTACTTTAAAGCTATATTATTAATTGTGCAAATCTATACATGTAGATGGGTGGAGATTCACTAAAACTGCAATATAGTGAGATAATGGGATACATACTGATAGTACTGTAAAAAAATATTCTTATGGCTTTTAATGGTGGGGAGACCCTTACGGGTAGTTCCACCTCGCCAATGTGCACTTCGCCAGAACCGGTCACCCATCCAAGTGCAGTCCACAGTGTTCGTGACTTAACATCACGTTCACCGATGGATCACCCTCACCGAAAGACCAATTGCCAGTATGTCTGTCAATTGTATAGTCTGTCCAAGCAAAGTAGACATTCTGACTAGATGGGAGAATGACTCCAGCTCGGTCGATCAATATTGGTTCAGAAATTATTAATTTGGTCTCAAATCGTGGGAAACAATTTTATCTACTATTATAATCACATTTATAATTCTTGAACAAATATTGAACAAGCTGGAGTCAGTCATTTCCCCATCTTGCCACAGGGTCTTCTTTGCTTGGACAGACTATAGATAGGTCACTAAAACTGCAATATAGTGAGATGATATGTGATACATATATTATACTAACTGGTTATCAAGATACGTACAAACATTGCAACAGCCTAGCATCCTCGGCCTGTACCACAAGACTGCGTATCAAATTGGAGCTGTCGGCAACGGCAGCGGCCATTTTTGTTGCATTCTGTTGCAACTCAGCAACTCGATTCAGGCAATCCCTCAACTGGTCGAACGCTTTGGGAAACTCGGCATAAGTCTGCCAACAGGAATATTTTATTCAATCATACAAAACTAAATAACATCAAAACTTCCAAAATAACATTATGTGGATGTACGGTAATAATTTGCAACCAATTTTCAAAAAGGGTCTCTTATTAGGTCCAATTACCCAACATATGGAAGCTAATAAGTTTGTACTCGTTATTCAATTACCGGTACTTAAGCATCTGAATCAAATGAAAATAATAAAAAAATGGAACAATAACATTTTTACTTTAAAATTGATAATTTATTATTCTTTCAATTATGCTAATACTATGTGAAGAGATTTTTATCGAATATGGCCCCTGAAAAGGATGTTTGATGCTGAGTGTAATGTAATTCTGTTGTTGTTTATCCATCTTTTTTTCACTGATGTATCAATTAAAAGAAAAGAAAAGAAAAACTTTACTGTGAAAATTACTCAATTTTTACGCGACAATAGTTTCGTGCTGGTATTGCAAATGTTTTATTTTATTTTTTATTTTCATTTATTCAATGAATGTTGAAGCTTCATAGGCAATACTAAGCTTCAAGATTTTGAAGGGTTAGTTATTTTCAAACTTGCCGGAGTGTCTTTTTTGCTTGGATGGACTGTATAGTTTGGTGGATATGAAACTGGCAACCAGCTGGTAGGCCTAGGCCCTTCTTAGGGCTGTTGCGCCATTGACAAACAAACAAAAAGTTATTTTCAAACAATGTGCAATATACCAGCACGAAACAACTGTCGCGCCAAGATCGTGAGTAATTTTCACATTAAAGTTTTTATTTTCTTTTCTTCTAATTGTTGTTTAGACCATTTTTAAATATAATTTTGATTACACATCACAGGTTTCTACAGTAGGCTAGGTATGTAGTGTTTTACAATTTTATACATTCATTAGTTCTAATCCAAATAATTTCCCAAATGTTCTCGAATTTTGAACAGCAGCGTACCTAGTTAATGAAAATGAGAGTGATAGTCTATCCAAGCAAAGAAGACATTCTGGCAAGACGGGAAAGTGACTCCAGCTCCATCAATATTGGTTCAAAAATGATAAATTTGGTCTAAAATTGTAGATCGGAATGTTTTCTACGATTTCAGACCAAACATATAACTTTTGAATCAATATTGACCGAGCTAGAGTCATATTCGGATATTCCCATCTTGCCAGAATGTCTTCTCTGCTTGGACAGACTAAAGTCGTCATTTCCCTGTGAGCTCTTTGACTTAAACAATTGAGCGTTTGAACAATAATGTTTTCTCTATTTTGTATCAATGCATTTTTGTAGCAATGTATAAGATATAGGTAATATACTTGTGCCCTCATAAGTAGCCTATGATTTGCATGCTATATGAATAAATAAATAGTATCAAGTAGTATTTATTTATTTTCAGAGATACAAACACACAATCATAATAATTATATGATAGGGAAAGAGAAAAAAGTATTAATAATAAGTAGAGTAATATTAAATTCCACCTGCAATTGAGTGATATTCAAGTAGCTGGCCAGTGACTGTACTATGTCGGCAGCCAGACCCATATTTTCGGTACCAACAGTCAGCTTTCCGGCGTCGTACATCATCATAAGCGGCGCATTATCGCGTAGTGACGTCACGCAGATACTCCACTCTGCTCCCCCCACCCCTCCATTACCATTGGAGGACGCCATATTGTATTCATGAGGCAGCAAAAAGTTCTGGTTCACCCACATGTCTATCTGCAATGAAATAGAGTGGTTTGATATAATTATAGGAAATCATTGTAATTAATAATAATAAATAATTTATATTTCAAATTGGAGACACAACACCGTAATTATAAATGGAATTTACAATTTATTTATTTGATTACAATAAGAAATGAAAAAAACAGGCGTTCACTCAAAACTTCTTTTAATTAAGAACAAAAAATAGAAACGAGACAACTCTCAACTGTATACATTTATTTGAGCCGTATTTCCCTACTCATTGATTTTGTTGTAAAATTAAACATCAAGAATAACTTATTTTTTGACTTCATTAACAACAGAATAAATGTATTGGTGAGATATCATAGCCTTCTTTAATAGAAGAGTTATATCCTTTTGGCCTTATATTAGCCTTTATGGAAAAATTAAAATTTCATTTCATTCAGAGAATTTTATTTAGTGGTGAGGAGGCTACTTAGCCATTAACACAGATTATTCTATACTCTATTTAATCTATGACATTACCCTTTGAACCCGTTCACTGAGTCGAAAAGAGACAAAGCTGGTTTGGAGAAGAGTTGAGTTGCTCTTGGTGGTGGCAGGGCCGCTTAGCATGTACATGCTGAAACGTGGCAGTTGTCGGGTCAGTTCGAAAACATGCAGCTGCTCTGTGGTCGGAACAGCTCCCACAAATGCCTGAAAATAAAATGAAAAATTTACTTATCAAAGACAAAATTAAACTAATTCATTTAAACGATATATGAATATGACTTTTGTGAGGGGAGCTACCCATGGGTAGGTTCCACCCGCCTTGGTTACATTCTGGTCACCCATCCAAAAGCAATCCATATAGTTTGTGACTTAACATCACAATCACATTGTTATAAAATTGTGGAGGCTTTTCGACATTGTTATAACATGTAAACCGCCCTCACCCAGCAGCCAGACAACACTCACTTGTTGTAATCAGAGCATCAGAAGTATTGATAGAAAAAAAAAAATTTTTCAAACAGCATTCAAAATTTATTTTTCTTCTCAAACAATTCTAATAAACTTTTAGAAATCGAAGGGATGATTATTGTAATCCAAAGTACAACCTACAACAGAGTGATGATGTTATTATTATTATTATTATTATCATCGTATGCCACGTTTGGTGGGAGTCCTAAAAAGGATGTTCCACCGGCAAAATAACCTCAATAATTATCCTCGATGGGAAATTGAGGTATTTCTTGAAATGTTCCACGGAAATTTGATTGTTTGAAAGTTTTTCCAATATGAAAGAGTTCATAAAACACACAAAACACAAAAACATTATTAAAATCACTTTTGAAAAATTGTGAATGAAGTGTTGAATTTATTCTATTCCAAACAATTTGAATAAGCTTTAGGCAATGGAAGGATTCATTATTGTAATCCAAAATACAACCGAGGGATTAAGTGCATAAGTGAAAAAATCAATCCAGTATATTTTTTCCAAGCAAATAAGAGATTCTGGCAAGATGGGAAAATGACTCCAGTTGGGACAATATTAGTTCAAAAATTATACATTTGGTCGTAAATTGTAGATCAGGATGTTTTTTTACAATTTGAGATGAAATTCATTATTTTTGAACCATTATTGACCAAGCTGGAGTCATTTCATCTTGCCAGAATCCCTTTTCTGCTTGGACAGACTATAGTAGGTCAACAAAGTTTCCAATTATCTTAGTACCCTTTTAAAATCAATTTTAGTTTACATGACATGTTTTGGCGTTTTAGCCATTTTCAAATGCAAATAAAATGGATGAAACGCTATTTAAAAGGGTACTAAGATCTAAGATTGATTGGAAACTTTGATAAGCACAGTAGCCTTGAGAAAAAGGAAATATAGTACATTGAGAATGGGCTTATGTCCCGAAACATGTATGTGTTTTTTTATAATTTTAAAGTTTTCAAAAAAGGGTGTTTGATTTTTATTTATTTTTCAATTATTTTAAACAGCCCTAAGTTTTAAAGTTCTTTATGGAAATATAGTAGTTTACATCTCGTACAAGAGACAGACGAACCCATCTAACTATTTGGCAAGAGCTGCACAGTGCACATGTCTTTATTCATCTTAAAGAATTCTTATATATTTGTTTGTATAATACTCACTCTGATATGGATATCAAGTGGATTGTCCTTGGGAGGTGCCAAGGGAACCGTTAGCGAAGTGCCAACTTCATTCAGACTGGGATGGACCACAAATGTTTCGCCGTTGAAAATGCCCTCAGCAAAAACAGTCACTGCTCTGATTATTGTCAAATTGTTGGTCGATAGAGCTAAAATAATGTGGCCACCCTGGAAAAATAATCATAAAAATTTAGAACTGAAAACTTTGTAAAAATAACATTTTACATAACTCAATTTCATGAAATACTTGAAGACACAGTGTCAGGTGAGATGATGTGGTACTTGTACATAATTATAGACAATATTGTGCTCTTTAATTCATGAAATACATTATTATTTTCTGAGGTTGATGCTCACATGAGCTCTTAGGCTTGTGTGTGGGTAATGAAAGGAATGAAGATGATAGTCTTTCGTTTTCGTCTCTCGTCTTTCGCTAAGGTATTCGGGAACGATATTAGATCTCAGATATATTGGCAGCATATTTAATTCATATTTTCCGTCTTCTCTATTTATCATACGCTCTGCACTTAATAATAGTAGGTATAGTCTGTCCAAGCAAAGAAGAACCTCTGGCAAGATGAGAAAATTACTCCAGCTCGGTCAATATTGGTTTAAAAATTATTGATTTGGTCTCAATTGTAGGAAACATTCTGATCTGCAATTTGAGACCAAATCAGTATTTTTTGAACCAATATTGACCGAGCCGGAGTCATTTTCTCATCTTGCCAGAGGGTCTTCTTTGCTTGGACAGACTATAATTATAATTTATCAATTTTCTACAGTTTTTGCTAATCAAGTAAAACATTCGCTCTTTTGGAATTTTATTTGGAATCTTATCGTATTGAAATCTCGTCAGTAAATAATTAAATAGCCCATATTTAAATAAATCCATAATTAAATAATATAAGATATTATAGCATATTAATAAAATATTATGTCTCTTTATTATTCATTATTTTTTACCTTATGTTGGTTGGATGATTGGCAAGTAGATATTTCTGTCAGTAATCGTGTGTTAGCCTGAAATAGAAGAAGATATTTTTTATGAATTCTCCAGAAATGAAGTTTGTAATAATAATTATTATTGTGAATTCAACAACTATATCTGCGCTATTATTTCACACAAGCTTTTCAAGAACAATATAAATGACAATAAAATGATGTCGTATATGATGATGTATAAATGATGTCGTAAAATGATTGAATAGATAAAAGATAAATTCTAGAAAAAAGATTTCTCAAATACAGGTAAGACATTGTTGTATGTGAATCTTTGTAGTAAGAGTGATCTACAGTAGATATTTAGATCAAGCAATGCTGTAATATAGTCTCTTCAAGCAAAGAAGACATTCTGGCAAGATGGGAAAATGAATCCAACTAGGTCAATATTGGATCAAAATTAGAAAATTTAATATAAAATTGTAGGAAACATTTTGCGACCAAATTAATAATTTTTAAACCAATTTTGAGCGAGGGGGAAGTCATTCTCCCATCTTGCCAGAATGCCTTCTTTGCTTGGAAAGACTACCTATAGTGAGAATGATCTAGTAGATCAAGATCAAGATCTAGTGAAAATCAAATCAAATTCAAATCAAATCAAATTTATTTCCCATTCACAAAATAGTGAAAATCAAATCAAATTTATTTCCCATTCACAAAATAATTCATACATTTTATGCAATATCTTATAACTATTCAATATACACGAGAAAACCTGCAGAGGCATAAGCCTGAGCGCAGGAAAATGAATTAAGTATGAATTAAGCAAGGCTGGATTAATCTGAGCAGGTGAGATCCTTAAATAATTCTATGGAGATCAGGTTGAAAAAAAATGTAAAAATTTCACATTTCATAGAATGGGATTTATTTCCTTGACTTCTCATTTATCTTGCGAATCAATTATAAGTGATTCTTTGCCAATTATTGCAATTACTATCTGTTTGAATATTAAAAACTTTTCTCTTACTGGTATTCCGATGGAAGATGGATCGGAAGTGTAGTTCTTCAACTCGAGAAGTAAAGCCTGTTTTTTGGCGAAAAGATCTCTCACAGTTTCCATTTGCAACGACTCATCTTTATTGATACTGCTGGAGTCGTAGCCTCGAACTGGAAAGAATGTAATACAATTGAAACATTGGACAATGAAATAAATAATAAATAGTTTCAAATTCATCATAAATATCAAGCAAAGAAGAACCTCTGGCAAGATGGGAAAATGACTCCAGCTTTGTCAATGTATGTTCAAGAACTATAAATGTGGTCTTAACAGTAGATCAAATTGATAATTTTTGAACCAATATTGACCGAGCTTGAGTCATTTTGTGTGGTCATTGTTAGTAGGTGAGTTCAAATATTGTAATTCACCACATTAATACTGCCATGCATGAAAAATACTAGTGTTTACTAGAATATTTTAGTTACACAATTTCAGATACACAAAAGTTTTTAGTAAAATATTTTATTTAAACAAAATAAATTAGTAAAATATTTTAAATATAAAATATTTGAAAATACTAAATGTTTAAGAGTATTGATGATATTTCTGAATAACTGTAGGATAGATAACTCAGTTTAGGTTCAAGTTGAAAGTTTTTTCGCAATTTGAAAATGTTTTTCAATTATTGTGACCTTGACCCACTGACCTTCACCCGAGTAAGAACAAGCGATCAGCTGACTAGTTCCCGCCTTGCTGTAGTCTCCGCACACCAGACCGGCGACAGGTTGTGACAGCACGTCCCGGAACAGCACCTCGCCGGTGCGACTGCTACGTGCGTCCACTTTGCCACTGGACCAGCCTGTCACCAACTCTTCCACCCCGTCACCGTCCAAGTCGAAGCAGGCTAGGCATTCGGTGCCGTTCTTAGACTGAAATCATAAACAGAATTCATGTCGGACGTCATCCAGATGTGACTTCTAAAATATAGACCTCATACAATACCTACAATAGTTTTATACTATTGTTAGGCGTAGAACTACCGAAGAAGAAGACGCTGAGTGAGATTCATGATACGGTATAGTCTATCCAAGCAAAGAAGACTCTCTGGCAAGATGGGAAAATGACTCCAGCTCGATCAATATTGGTTAAAAAATAATCGATTTGGTTTCAATTGTAGGAAACATTCTGATCTACAATTATAGACCAGATAAATATATTTTAACAAATATTAACCGAGCTGGAGTCATTTTCTCATCTTGCCTGAGGGTCTTCTTTGCTTGGACAGACTATAGAAGACACTGAGTGAGATTCAAGATTATTTGACTTTATGTTTTCCTTGTTCGCCTATCAGCACTTAATTTTATCAGAAATCGCAACTTTTCATTCTTCAACTCTTGGAGCTTTTACCTCTGGGATAATTTCCTATTCATCCAGTTTTATCCTAAAAGTATTTCGGTTGGTAATTTAATTATCAGTAATATTTTTGCCAGAGCTAGATTTTTCTTGTCATTTTGAATCCACCATTACCCTCCATTGGTAAGCGAAGTATAGTGAATTTTTTTTTGTACATATTACACTTTTTTGTAATTCTATGATCAGGAAGCCATGTACATGATATGACCAAAAAATTTGAGACGTCTCTTCTCATATCTCCTACATTATTAGCCAATAACTTTCATTTTTTTTGTTTTTCTAATTTACAATGATTTTCTTCGTAGTTATACTTATATTTCAATTCTATGATTTGCCGACGAAATTCACCATTGTGTCGAATATTCTTTCTGAAAATTTTCTATTAAATAATTTTAAAAATCATAAACCTGAAAGTATCACGAACGATAATATCGTTGAAAACATGAAACTATTAAAATCTAAAACTATCAAAAATATGAAACAATAAATATCCTGAACAAAATTATCTTTAAAAATTTGAAACTATAGGCTATCCAGCATAATAAAAGAATAATAAATTTTTTTAAATTTTCTGGATAAAATGATTTTGGATAATTCTACTTACTTTGACTCTCCATGACCGATGAAGTTTGTCATAAACACCAACTGTGCCATTAGCCAGTGCATAGGCGAAACGGTTATTGCGAAATGCAGCCAATGATGTGATCGCCTCAGTCTCAGTTAACTCGGCCATGATGGCATCCTCCTTGAAAATTCTCAGCTCGAAATCATCGGAGCCCACAACTAGCTGGATTACAAAAAAAGTTGAAAATGTGAACAATTAATTTCAAATATAATTGAACCTTATTTCTGAGAATTAGTTTGAAGTTTTACTAGTTATGACATAAAACCTTCTCTTGATTTGAACTTATAGTAGTATAAATTGGTTGAGGAACAGTTTTGGGCGTAATGCCTGTTGTACTCACCTTTGTATCATTAATTGTTTGTTTGTTTATGAGGGTGAAGCCCACATAAGCTCATAGGCTTGTGCGTGGGTAATGAAATGGATGATAGATGACGACTACTTTTTAGGTAGTCGGGACCGACGGCTTATCGTCTCCTCCGAAAGACGGGGTGGTCGTATCTATGTGATTATGCTGTGGTCAAAAATTGTTCTCCGCTTGGGATTCGAACCAGGGTCCACCTGGTTATCAGACCGGCGCTTTATTCAATTGATTGAATAAATAATGATAAATGAAATGAGTTTATAATAGGAAAATTACAAGAATTATTCAAACGATCCTCCTTACCCACAATAAAGTTCTAGGTGAGGAGTATTATCCTAAAGTTGTTGATGTTTTTTTAATATTATATTGTTGTTTGTGTAGTGAATAGTATCGAGAGATTTAGTTTTTTCAATTCAATTTAATAAAAATGTATCAACATGATAAATATTTTTGTATTTAATGGAAACACTCAGGCTCCTTACAAGTTAACGAAATCTAGATGTATCGCGGTGATCACTATAAAAAAAAAACAGGTACCGTTAGTATAGTCAGTCCAAACAAAGAAGACCCTCTGGCAAGATGGGAGAGTGACAGAAGCTCGGTCAATATTGGTTCAAAAATTATCAATTTCATCTCAATTTGTAGGAAACAGTTTGATCTACTATTAAGATTACATTTATAATTCTTGAACAATTATTGACCAAACTGGAGTCATTTTCCTATCTTGCCAGAGGCTCTCCTTTGCTTGGACAGACTATAGTTAGGCTACTCCACTTCTCAAGAAATGAAATGTTATTCATGGAATTTGCAATATTTATTTATTTATTTATTTACAAAGACAACTGTTTCCAGGCTTTAGCCTATTGAAACAATATCAGTTATAAAACACTATTAAGATAATTTTTCATTACCACAAGTCGCGGTCACAAGTTGCAATAGAAACACCCAGTTGTATGGATCAAAATCTGCTATACAGCTCCGTGTTTCTATTGGATCTTGTGCCCGTGTATTCTAGTATAGTATAATGGAATACTACCTTTATAGGTTAACTATAAGGTAACTGACAGCAATCTATTCAAGAAGTTCATCAATTCAATATATTAACAACTCCTTGATTCTATTGATTTCCTGTGCCCGTGTTTTGCAGTAAGACCTTTAGATACTCTATCAGCTACCGGTATCAGGAAACCTACCTTTAGATACTCTGTCAGCAATAAATGTTAGAAGCTAATTAATTTAAAAACAATATAAGTGTAACTGAACCTCATTTTCTCCATCACCATCCACATCCAGTAGTGCCAATGATCGCACATTATCTCCTGTCACTGTCCAGAAGGGATCATTACCCTTGGCGTCGAAGCCCTGTATGGAACAGTTACCTCCTACTAGAGCCAGAGGATTCTCAAGCAGTCCTAGCCGGCCTATTGTAATTGCATTCACTCCATCTGGCACCTGGAAAGTGACAGAATTATGAAATAATAAAGTACACAATCTCTATATATATAAAAGCGAAATAGCACTGATTCATTCATTCATTCACTCATCAGCAGAACTAAAAATCTACCGAACCGAATGCGTTCAAATTTGGCAGACATATTCAGTTGGACCTCTAGACGCCTACTTAGAACGGGTTTTTGAAACTTACCAAGGGTACGCCAAATATTTGAGTTTTTCGGCATTGTCGTAATTCTTCGAAAACCAATAGGTAGAAAATGTTGATATTTGGTGGGCAGGTTCAGATAAGGTCTAGAAATGTTGTGTTGAAATATTTTTGAAATCCGTTCACATTCCAATCTACAATTTGAGACCAAATAAATAATTTTTGAACCAATATTGAGCGAGCTGGAGTCATTTTCCCATCTTGCCAGAATGTTTTCCTTGCTTGGACAGACTATACAAATCTATATAGCCTACTCCTTGTAGGTACGCAAGATGTGATTCAGTGTTATGAAACGCGTTCGACAAGCAACAAAATCGTAAATAATAAATAAATAAATATTGAAATTCTCTGGCTCTCTATATCATATTGTCAAAAATATAGGCTTCTATTCCATTTTAAAATTTTATAGTCTGTCCAAGCAAAGAAGACCCTCTGGCAAGATGGGAAAATGACTCAAGCTCGGTCAATATAGACTCTCAAATTATAAATTTGTTCTCAAATTGTAGGAAATAATTTGATCTACGATGGAGACCAAAACTGTAATTCTTGAACAAATATTGACATAGATGGAGTCATTTCCCCATCTTGCCAGAGGGTCTTCTTTGCTTGGACAGACCTGGATGGTTAAAAAAAAGAAACAAATCATTAATTTCCATTTTCCAAACTATATTATTTTAATATCAACTTATTTAAAATAATATGATTCTCTGTCCCTGTAGATATAGGTACTTCTTGTAGACAAGAGTTTTACACTTGAGAATGATTTTAATCTAACAAAAGCAAGATTTGCTTCTGTTATATTATTATTAGAGAAATTCGACTGAGTACCGTGTAGTCTGTCCAAGCAGAGAAGACCTCTGGCACGATGAGAAAATGACTTCAGCTCAGCCAATATTGGTTCAAAAATTATTAACTTGGTCTCAAATTGTAGATCAGAATTGACCCTACAATTTAAGACCAAATAAATAATTCTTGAACCAATATTAACCGAGCTGGACACACTTTCCCATCTTGCCAGAGGATCTTCTTTGCTTGGACAGACTAAAGTTATCGATCTTAAGATCATTCCATACTAATGAAATAAAACACACTGATGTTGTCAATTCTACCGTCCTGCACCAAAATAAACGGTAGAATTGAAAGCATCAGTTTTATTTCCAAGTTTAATTCCACGTTTACACCGGAGTGTTAATAACTTTTGTGAATAATGACATAGATTACTTAATGACTTACTTATCTATTACATAGAATAACGACATTATATAGACTTATATATTATACAACAAATTATATAAAAGTTTTTAAACAATTTAGTTTTTAACTCGGGTGTAAACGTGGCTTGAGAAATAACCTGTAGGTGAATTATTACCTGTCTGTAAAATATATCGGAATTATTTTCAACATGGTAGGCAAGCAGGCTGCCTTTGGTGCCCACGATGAGGATGTCTTTCTCCTCTTCAGGATTGAGGCGGCCGGCACACACGGCGGTAATATTCTGATTTATGTTCAGCAGAGAAAACTCTTTGTCTCTCTTGTGAGGACTGTGGATCAGCACCTGAAATAAACAAGATTTGAACCAACTTGGAGCTTTTTCCTAAATTAATTTCATTTATTCATTGAAGCATATATTATAGTCTGTCCAAGCAGAGAAGACCCTCTGGCTAGATGGGAAAATGACTCAAGCTCGGTGAATATTGGTTCAAAAATTGTCAATTTGATCTCAAATTGTAGAAAAAAATATGATCTACTATTAAGATCACATTTATAATTCTTGATCAAATATTGACCAAGCTGGAGTCATTTTCCCATCTTGCCAGAGGGTCTTCTTTGCTTGGACAGACTATACACATAATCAAATTAAAATTAGTTGAAATGATTTTTGGGAGATAAAAAACAGACTTTGCGTTTATCTACTGAATTTAGATGAATTAAACTTAATTCATATCACAAATATAAATAAGAATTTATTCATGGAGTTAACGATGTAATGCCATAACTTGTAGAAGTCTGTCCAAGCAAAGAAGACCCTCTGGCTAGATGGGAAAAAGACTCCAAATCGGTCAATATTGGTTAAAAAATCATTAATTTGTCTCAAATCGTAGATCAGGATGTTTTCTACAATTTGGCATTAGAACAATATTATAGTTTTTGAACCAATATTGACCGAGCTGGAATCATTTTCTAATCTTGCCAGAGGGTCTTCTTTGCTTGGACAGACAATACCAACATGATTTCAGTTGCACATTTGAATTAAGAGTGGGTGGTAGTGGACGGCAAACTGCCGAACGGCAAAATCAAGCCCCATAAGAACAATGTAATTTTTATCAATCTCTTGGAGCAGATATTGCCTCTATTTATGGACAGAATTTCACGTTCTTTTTCTTTATGTCATTGGAAAGAGAATTTAATTCTCCAGGGACGTTACTTTTTCGATTTTTAGTTTACTTTAATAAGTATCGCACAATTTAATCAACTAAAAAAAGATTGAACTGTAATCAAAGAAGCAATTCAATAATCTGACAATCTCCCTACCGGAATTGTATAAGAAAGTGTAATAAATAATTGAAAAATGAATGAAATATGGTAGGATTATAGTTGAAATTCGATAATCGATAATGCATCAATCAATCAATTTGCAAACATGAATCTTATCGCCAAGACTGAATTTCTGTAAGGATAAATTAATAACTCATATTATAAGAAAGATAATGATGATGGTGAAATAATTAATACGTAACTTTAATTATAAAAAAAACTTATAATTATTATCGTGAAATGGAAATTATTATTCAAATTAATACAGACAATATAAACATTTTATCTTGGTTCAATTTGAATAAATACAGATTTTAATAAATCATCAACAGTTCAAGACGTTTTGGACTTCATTGTCTCTGTTTTTATTCAATAAGTTTTTTTCTCGAATAAATGGATTAAAAAAATGAATCACCTACCTTATCACCTGTTGTGGCAGCTGTCAAGCAACAATGCGACCCATCGTATTTGCCTATTGTTATTCTACCAGGCAGAACCTGGTAATTTAGGTGTAATGTGAAAACTGGTATCGCCATCATCTTGGGAAATATCCTTTGATTCTTCTCAAATACTCACAATCACTTCACGAAAGTTGATTAATACGGTATTCACATTATATTGGTAGATTGTCAATACGGATACTTGAAGGGGTATTACACTTTATTGGTAGATTGTCAATAAGGATACGATACTTGAATAGGTATACACACTTTATTGGTAGATTGTCAATAAGGATACTTGAAAGATGTTTCAAGTTTAAAGGATATAAGGAATAAAAATGTTCAAAGAAGTTAATACGGTAGCATGTAGGCCTACTCTGTATTGGTTACAGAGTAATAAGGATACTTAAGTTGGCAGAGGAGCAGTTTTGGGCATTCGCTTGTTGCACTCAGCTATGTAAATGATTATTTGAATAAATGATAAATGATTGAAAGATGTTTAAAGTTCATATAAAGGACATAAGGAATAATGACGTTTAAAGAAAATAATGATCTAATATTTCCCTCTGGTGAATGAGTAGCGTTATTTTATGTATTATTTTTATGTATGTATGTATATTTTTATGTATTTTTATTTGTATGTATTTTATGTATTGAACTGACACAATTATGCAAATCAGAACGAAGTAGAAAATTATAATCTTGTTGGTAAAACATTATTAACTAACTCACTATATACATACTCTGGAACTTAAAACTCGTTCATTATTCAGTATTAGTAGAAAATAGTGAATTATTGAAAATTAGGGCGAGGATAGAAAAAATCTAATTTAATGATAAAAGTTTAGGTTATTCTGGTTAGATTACAACAAAACATTGAGTGGAATGCACTCAATGAGAAATGTTAATTCCATCCCTAGTTCAAGGTTTTGGCAGCTTGATAATCCTGTATTATTCAAATTATAGTGTGAAAAAAATGGTAGTAGATTAAAATATGGAAATAAGGTCTATAATATTTATATCAACAATGCTTACACTTGACAAGCAACTGAATTGTCGGTTCTTCAGCTCTAGTTTCTATTGTTGTTAGGTGGTTACCATGCCAACGGCAATATGGTTACTATAGCAACGGCTTGAAACAGCTGATAGCTAGTTCGGGGGAATTTCTTCTAAACACAGGGGATGATATGATAAATATCTTCATACAATTCAACAAAGTAAAGTGTTTCAAATTGGAAAGTTTACTTCAACTTACTGTAAAAAAGCTATTCTGATTTTTTAGGCAGTTCTAACCTGATTAATTTGGAGCACTACCTATTTTACTTAATTGGATGAACATTATCATGTTGAAACAGTTTAACAGGAAGATATAAGAACTAGATTATTACCGGTACTGACATTTCTCAAATTATTCGATTTTTTCAAAATTATTTGATCATGATTAATATTTTAAGAAGATTTCTCCAAGAATGATACTGAATATAATTCTCTCGTACTGCACTATTTTTGTCTTATTTTGTAAGGATCTGAGTAATAAAACAAAGATTACTTGATCGGTAGCCAATCATTTAATAATTTTATAAAAAATGTAAATTGATTAATACAATTATTATTATATCAACATGGAATTGCATTCACAAATCTGTATGATTTGATTACCAAAGTTATAAAAAATATACAGCTAAATGGCAACTAACTGTCCTAAAATATAATAAAGTACATTTATATAGTATTACAAGTTATTAATATGATTGTAATTCGATTAAACTTGAAAGCAGATAAAACATTCTGCATTTTAGGGAAACTAGAGGCTTTTTTTATAAATTCTTATAATAGTGCATGACCTCTAGAACACGAATGATTGCTCTAAAGCCAACTATAGTCTGTCCAAGCAAAGAAGACCCTCTGGCAAGATGGGAAAATGACTCAAGCTCGGTCGATATTGGTTCAAAAATTATATATTTGATCTCAAATTGTGGGAAACAATTTGATCTACTATTAAGACCACATTTATAATTCTTGAACAAATATTGACCAAGCTGGAGTCATTTTGCCATCTTGCCCAAGGGTCTTCTTTGCTTGAACAGACTATAGATCTTTATACAATTTTTATAACACTGTGTACCAAAACCTTATTGATCCATAGCTTAACAATTTCAAAGAGAGAGTAAATTTTAATCTAGAACATACCTATTAAGCCTTCATTTACATTTGTACTTATATTGGTAGAATACAATATGGAGCCAGAAAAGGTACTCAGTTTTTCCTTGAAAAGAGAATTAATTTTCAACTTTCACTTATTTGTTAAAATACGACATCTTAAGGCACATAATCTACTTATTAAACTAAGCTCGCTATGTAAAGCTATCTAAATTTACTCACAAATAGAATACATAAAATCAAAAATAACTTCAAAAATGAATCTATTTCACTAGTAAGTTATAGAGTAGATGATCTCTCAGCAGAAGTGGCTATTTTTATTATGGCATTTGACACAATGAGGCTTTGCTCCATACAACTCCGTGTTTCTATTGCATCTCAGTAACATGTGCCTGTGTGACTTTTTTAGTAATGGAAACGAGGCTTTATGAGTAGAAATGATGAGTAGTTATAATAAATATTAGGGTAATAAAGAGTTATGTAGATCGGAAGAATAGGGTGATCGATAGGGTGAACTCCAAATACCTGAATTTCAGTAATTTACACTTGAATATTTCACTTTCCACAGTTACTCCCAATCATTGTCTTCAGAAATTATCATAATTTTCATTTGTAATAGCACTGAATCAGTCCATGACGGTGTGGGTTATCATCCTTCTATTAGAGTCGTATTGGTAGTGGTGGGAATGGAACAGTTTGCTTTCGTAGAAAGGCTTCACGTCACGTATGTTGATTTGTTTCGCCTGAAAAAATAAAACAATGAATTAATTAAATCTATCATGGCACAAAAATCAAATCGATATTGAATAATTCTTCATTTTGATTATTCATTTCGAATTACTCAACAATTAAAATATTATTGTATTGTTAAAATATTGTAATATTTAAATATACAATTGAAATATTGTAAAATAAATAAAATAGTAATTTGATGAGATATAACAATGTACTTTCAACTATACGAGAGTAATGAAAATGAGAAGAAGATGCAGCTTGCTAAATTGATGGTACAATTCGTTTGAAAGCAGGAGCATATTATAAGCTCAAATACAGTATATCTTCTTGGTAGGAAATTGAACTGCGAAGACAAGGAAGAGACTTCTTCAGTCTCTGGGGAATCAGCGGGAATTGCAAGAAATCACATGATTTATTTCTATATATCCAGTAACAACAACAAATCAATCAAATTTTTAATGAAATGTATTATTCCCACTCAAACGAAACTCTAAAGAGAGTCACTCTTCCAATTTTTAAAATTTAGATAAAAATACATAATTGAGAAACAAGAAATATAATTTGAAGCTTTCTTCGTTTGATAATGTCATTATAAATAAGAAAATCATGAGAAATACTAATCATGTATGAAATGAATAACCTCTATTTTGAATATTAATTAAATTTATTGAAATTTGGTAAAAATACGTTTTGGACTTAATTGCATGTCCAAGCAAAGGAGACATTCTGGCAAGATGGAAAAAAGACTCCAGATCGGTCAATCTTGGTTAAAAAATTATAAAATTTGATGACAAATTGTAGAAGAATTTCTTATCAAAAATTTGAAATCAAATTTATAATATTTGAAACAATACTGACCGAGCTAGAGTCATTTACCCATCTTGCCAGAATGTCTTCTTTGCTTGGACAGAGTATATCTCTTCCACTTCTTCTCTACCATTCTCTAGTGTCTTAGTCTGTTGATTCATTCATGATCTAATATATCCTCTTCATAAAAAATAACCATAATTTAAGAGTAGCCTATGAACCATCTTTGGTTCAGCCTTTGATGTTTATTGTGATTTCTCGAAAAATTAATGAATAAAAATAGCAATAATAACTTTTTTTAAATTGTGTCTTGCACACACTCACCCTCTCGAAGAAAATCGCTCTCATGTATCTCGACCACAGCGTCCCTCACGCCCTTCCCCCTATTGAACGCCACATGCTCATTCGTGATCTGCCTCAGTATGTAGTACAGGAGCTCCGTGCTATCCTTCTTGAACGTGAGATACTTCCTGAACGTGTCACGCATCGATTTCATCACGCTGTACTTCTGCGTGTCAACAAAGCTCTCCAGCATCATTCTGATCGCCATATTCACGTCGACATCTTGCACGTACGCGCGCAAGTGCATGCGGGCGTGCGCCTCCGCCATGCGGATTATGCTCTCGATATGTCGCACGGTGATTGGTAGGCTGCCGGTTGCCTGGTGGAGACATTGAAAGATAGTTGTGAAATGGATAGATTTATAGTAAAGATAGATAGATTTATTAATAAATAGATTTTGCGAAATTATTTATTTATTTATTTATCGTATGCTTTTAATAGTGGGGAGACCCAACGGGTTGTTCCACTTCGCAATATTATAACCTCATTTCTCACGAATGAAAACATGGAGATCCATGTGGGTTATAGTTCTTTTAAAATTTTGCGAAATGAGTGAATGAAAGAAAAATATTCACATAATAGAAAAGTATTTGAATAATAGAAAAATAAGTGAAGAAAATATATATAAATAAGAGAAAAATATATAAAAAATAGATAAATAATGTCAAACTGCAAGAGCTTCTGGACGCTCAATTGGTGGAATTCAAGATTCAAGATTCTTTTATTGTATAAGGTCGTCAAAGTTAAAATAATAGAATAACACTTGTCTAGTAAAGAAATACAATATAAAAATATTTAAAACCTTATAAAACATGCTACAAAGTTAGCACAAATCAAACTCAAAATTGAAAGCTCTACCGACTGAATTCTATCCGAAAATATAGTTATTTTACAGGTATTGAGATAAAACTTGATAATAAAAATTTAATCAATTGACCGAACATAAGTGAGGTCTATGATTTGACTCGGATTTTCATTCTCCTGTCTTTCTGTCTGTCCGTAACACAAATACGGCCAAACGCGGTGATATTAATCGCATGAGATTTAGTAGGCATATTCCTTTTTAACTATCACTATCAACTATCTGGTGGAAGGTTTTATGAATTGAATTTCAAGTGAATAAATTGTATTTGATAAGATATTTCTTCAAAATAAAGTTGAAAAGACAAATGTTGACTTTACCCCTACTTTCATTCTGATACTTTTAACACTCCTTAAACATGCTTAATCCTCCATCCGAGGTTGGGGAATGCTTTGCCTTGAAACAATGGTACGATTGTAAAAAGTGTCAAATTTAAGTAGTAAAAAAATCGAAATGATGTAAAAAATCAAAGTAAACTTGGTATTGACAACATTTTTGTGTCTTTTCAAATTTTAGATGTTTCCGAGTATGAAACCATACCTTGTTTTCGATATTTGTGTAATTTCGTATACCGATTTGGCAATAAAATGTTACTTTTTTCTTTGGCAATAAAATCTTTCTTTCTTTGGCAATAAAATCTTTCTTTCTGTGGCAATAAAATCTTTCTTTCTTCAACATAAAATCTATCTCTCACAATAACCAGTATAATTCTAACTCACCAATGATCCAAGTATGAAACCATACATTGTTTTCGATATTTGTGTAATTTCGTATACCGATTTGGCAATAAAATGTTACTTTTTTCTTTGGCAATAAAATCTTTCTTTCTTTGGCAATAAAATCTATATCTCACAATAACCAGTATATTTCCAACTCACCAATGATTCCTGCCTCAACTGGCTGTACATCTTGGCCACCTTGTCCTGGTCCATGTTGTGCAGTTTAGGCCGAATGTTCTGTTTCGAGTACACAATGTACTTTTTGAGCAGGTCGTGCGGAATGAGATCGGCGCTCGCGTCCGAGTCGGGAGCGTCCTCGGCGAGCAGCTCGCGCTCGCCGGGTTTCGGGTGATGGCGAATGTGCGAGTTGACGACGAACTTGGCGAGGTGCTCGTCGCGAATCGGGTCCACCTCGTCGCGAACCACGCACAGAATGTCGAAACGCGACATGATCGGCTCGGACAGGTTTACCTAAAAAATACAAATTGGGAGTATTTATTATTATTAATAATTTATTGAGTGAAATTTATAAAGCATTTAAACTGTAATGTTTGGTAAACACACGAGGATTTGAAATAATTAGTTGAACCGAATTCACAAAGGACACTTCTAAAATGCACCCAAATCGCACAAATCAAAAAATTTAAAAGAAACAGAACATCAATCTTTCCAAAACGGTTTTTGTCTGTTTTGTCTCCTTTATATCCTGATTTGTGAGGTTTGAGTGCGTTTTAGACAAAAATGTTACTGATCATTTTTCCTTCAGAATTCAATTGTCTACAATGTAACATGATTCAAAATACTGGTTACCAATGAGGTATCCTATTTCTATCACTTTAAAGTTGAAAAATCAAGTTTTTTACCTTATTTTGCTCATCAACTTACTATTCATCAAAATTACAAACTTCTAACGGTCACAATCAATTTTTCAGCTAAATTTACCCTTGAAAAAAATTTAAATAATTTATAATAAAAGTTGAATATTTTTTTAAATTCAAGTTACTTGAGAATTGACCACTGAGGTACCCTCTTAGGGTGAGGCCGCACTGCCGGAGGGTAGAGCCTGGAGGGTGGAGGGTGGTTGGTAAATCTATAGAACATACACACCATCCACAGTAATACATCGTATGAATGGTATGTGTTCAGCCGCCATCTTGAAATTCTTAAATATGGACAACATAACCTCAAAAAACAGTATGACGTCATACTATTCATACAATGTATTACTGTGGTTGGTGTGTATGTTCTATAAATTTACCAACTACCCTCCACCCTCCACGCTGTACCCACCGACAGTGCGGTCTCAGCCTTAAGGCCGCTACAAGTCATAAAATCGAAAATTTAGAGAAAAATTAAAAAACAAAATGACGGCTGTGCAAGAAATCAAGGACTTACGGACAATGATTCGAAATGACATTTAGATATGTTTCTCACCTAGAATATTGGTAGGGAGTTCTGAAACTTCTGTATAATGAATTTTGTGCACTTACATTTTCAGAGAATGTCATTCCGGGATCGTAGCGTCCTCCAATGGGATTAGCGGCGGCTATAACCGAGCAGCGGGCCTGCAGTGATGTTACGAGACCTGCTTTCGAAATGGAAATACTCTGCTGTTCCATGGCCTCGTGGATACTCGTTCGATCTTGGTCGTTCATCTATCAACACACGAATAATAGACAATTAAATAATGTAACGATTGAAATAGAACTAAAGTATCATCAATGGGATAATGTACAAAACAATGTAACAATAAAGATCAAACTAAAGAATAATTAGTTCATTGATAATAAATCAATGTCTGAGTTGGTAAATTCACATATCTATTCATTCATTGATGCACATAAATCATCAAATTTGAATTATTTGGGCATAATAGTTGACAATAAAACTTTTCCGCTTTATAATTTCACTCAATAATGAATTAAACGATTTCCACTCGACATATAAATAATGAGAAAAGAAACAAATGGCGAGGAGATGGATAAGATGAGTAGAAGAATAATTATTTTACGGATGAATTATCTTGTGAACATAACCTCTTTTTGATAATTATTTATCGAAATTTGGGAAAAGACCTTTTGGACCTTTTTTAACCCTACATTGCAATTCATCGACAAATAGGAGGAGAAGAAGGAGGAAGTAAAGGGCAAGAATTATTCTGATGATGAATAATATGTTAAAAGGAAAAGAAAAGAAGAAGAACAGGGAGACTGAGGAGAATGAGGTGAAGGAGAAGGAGAAGTAGAATTATTATGCTGATGAATAATATGTGATAAGAAAGTTATCAAGAAGGAGAAGAAGAATTATTATGCAGATAAATGATATACGATAAGAGAATTATGAAGAATTATTATGCTCATACATGATATGTCATAAGAAGAAAAAGATCAAGAAGTAAAAGAAGAAGAACAAGGAGGATGAGGATAATGATGCAGCAAGAAGAAAAAAGGATGAGGCGGAGGAGGAGAAGCAAAAAGGGGAAGGAGAAGAAGGAGGAGAAGAAGAAGAAACAAAAGTAGAAGAAAAAGGAGAATTATTCAGCTGATGAATAATATGTGATAACAAGAACAAGAACAAGAAAAAAGGATGCGGCGAAGGAGGAGAAGCAAAAGGAGGACAAGAAAAAGGAGAATGATATGTGTGAGGAGGAAGAACAAGGCGAAGGAGAAGAATTATTATGCAGTTGAATGATATTTGATAAGAAGAAGAACAAGGAGAAGAGAGAGAAAAAGAGGAAAGAGAAAAGGATCTGAGAAGGATGAAGCGGAGGATGTGAGAGAAAAGGATCAGAATTATTTAGATCAATGGATCTCACTTGCTATTTAGTACATTGGTCAATATTTGCAGTTGCAGAAGTCCTTTGTCTATGTAGCAATACATAAAGATTTCAATAGATTATTACTATTATTATTATTTTGCAATAGTTCCATTAGAAAAATCCTCCATACCTTATCGAACTCATCGATAAGACACACCCCCTGGTCAGCCAACACTAGGGCGCCCGCTTCGAGGGTCCACTCGCGACTGGCGGGTGAACGTTTCACATAGGCGGTCAAACCGACAGCCGACGCCCCCTGTCCCGTCGTGAATATCGCTCGTGGCGCCATCTTCTCGGCAAACTTTAGGAACTGCGACTTGGCCGTACCTGGGTCACCGCACAGCAGCACGTTGATATCACCGCGCACTTTGTGCTTTTCGCCTGGGAAAGAAATAAATCCACTTGAAATTTTTTAAGATTATTCAGATTATAATCTTAATCTTAAAAATAATATCAAATTGAAAAAAAAATGACTCGAACAAGGGGTAAGGGCATTAGGCAGAACACTTATCCATATGCTACTTATATTACCAATCTGGAAAAATCAAGCTTCATATGTTTCTTCTCAAATATATTAAATCCGACTGAATTTTCCTCAATTCGTGTTATCTTGGCAAACCAGGGGGTGATTATCGCACACTATCGGACCTACTTCCCTTCCCCTTACCTTTGAGCAAAATATGTGTACTTCTAATATATTATTTATAAATGCACTATATTATTTATTAGTCTTATATTATGTAGGTCTTGAAATGTTTTACAAGTTTGATATTAGACATTTTTAGTAGAACTATCCTGTAAAATTTTATTTGGGAAATTATGAAATTTTAGAGAGAAATCTAGCTGTTTCCTTTATTCCTTCATGTATAACTCTTAAACCACAGGAGCTAGAGTGAAATGGTAATGACATGAAATGAAAAAATATCAATTTTATTTATTTATTCAGCCTATTCATTTACAGAAAATAATAAACTTATTGGCTAAAAACCATTATTTCTAGAAAATGGTTTCTAATCTTTAATAGTTTCTGAGATACATTCAATACAAGAAACCCTTGCAAATAGAAACTTTGAGGGGTGCTGGGGGGAAACAAGAGTGTAGGGTTGAGTACTTTTTGCAGAACGCTTGTGTATAATACAGTAATCTATGAATAAATAATAATTTATGTTTTTTTTCGAAAGACTCATTGACTGAATTATATTTTCCTCGATGTCCAACATTTAGTGGGGATTAGGTCAGATGGTAGGCATCCAACCTCCTTGATTGGTGACAAGCGATTTCATGCTTATGGAATTTCGCAACACAATTACTATTTTTCCAAGGAAATAAAGATTTGATGTACAAAAAAATTAAAAAATTTCGAACTAACAGCTCACCTGGATTTTTCGACTCTCCCCCAAACAACGCCAACGCCAGCGCGCACTTAATCTTCTCATGTCCATAAATCGACGGAGCGATACTATTAAAAATCCTCTCCGCAATCCGATGATCTTTAGACAACTTGATAATATCGCTTACGTCATCATCCGTGAGCGACTCCACAATCTGTTTGCTGTCCTTGACGGTCACGTGATTGGCGAGTATAACGGTGGCGAATACCGGAAACCCGTTATCGGTGTTCAATGAACCGTCATAGCTGTTGGTGTACACTCCGGTGATGTCGATTTCGTCGCCGGGCTTGCACCGGTCGCACAGGTCGCCCAGCATGATGCAGTCTTTGGCTCGCGGTATACGACCGGCCGGCACCCGGCTGGGAGATTCTTGCAGAGTGATCTTCTGGTAGTTGCGGTACAGGGTTTGTTCCATGTTGATCTGCGACAGTAAAATTAATTGTGCAGGCTATAGTGATGGCGTTCAAAATACTAATTTTTTAATAATTTATGGCGTATTATATCAGCGATCTAGAAATTTAGTTTTACGCACTCTCAAATCAAGTTCGTATTTTAACAAGTAGAATAATTATCTAGACTCAGAAAATATTGATAAAAAAATAGTCTCAAGGAGTTAGAATTTGATGATTCAAATGATTTGATTGTCTCTAGTGGAAGAATATAATATTTAAATCATATTTTGTAGCAATTTCAATGCATACGAGTTGTTGTCTTGTTGAAGTAGAAATATTAGTTAGATTTATTAGATAGAAAAAGAATTATTCCTTCAAGTACCATACAAACATACTTCAAAGTTATTCAATTTGAAAAAAGTCATTGAATGAATAATCTAATTTCAGTGTTAAATTTTAGTTCAGCCGAATTGTGAGGGGTGTCTGGTTGTTCAGAGAAAGCGGTTGCTAGGTGATTATGTTAAGTCACAAACACTATGGACTGCTTTTGGATGGGTGACCAGATTGTGAACAAGGCGAGTGGAGCCTACCTCTATGGGTAGCCCCCCACAACAAACGCCATAAGTTATGCTTTTTTTTACTAGAATTTTTATCAAATTATTATTTTTATTCGAATTAGAATCTATCCCTTCAAGTAAGTTATGCAAATATACTTCTAGCTTATCCAATTTAAAATCAATTGAATTGATTGAATCATCAAATTTTAGCGTTCAATTTTATTTCAGTCAAATCTAACTATCAATCTAAAGAACTTATATGTGTGGTGTGTCTGGTTGTTCAGTGAAACGTTTGCTATATGATTGTGATGTTAAGTAACAAACTCTATGGACTGCTTTCGGATGGGTGACCAGATTGTGACCAAGGCGAGTGGAACCTACCCAAATTGGTACCTCCCCACGACAAAATCCATATGCATATTTTTTTATGAACTTATATACTTTTTATGAAATTAGAATGATCGAGTTTCAATCATCGATTATAATTTAACCAATTTTTTCAACAACTTGATGAGAAATAAATTAATAGTTGGAATCATGAAATTTCAATTTGCCGGAATTAGAATTTTAGAAGATTTTTTTAATAGTTTGATAAAGAAATGAGTTTACTCACCATGAATGGACCCGAGCTCTGACACTCGGGACAGTGTCCGGGCTTCACTTCAGTGTTCTGTGATTGGACGAATGGCCCCATCACGTAGCCACACTTGTTACAGTCATACTTGACTATTGAGAGCTGAGGCAACACTCCAGTAGTGGCTGTCACAACACCGTTCGTTCGCACCAGCTGATTCAGATGCAGTTTTCTGTTGAAAATATAAAAATATATCAATATTTTAAAGCAAAAATCACAATCGGTAAGGTTTTACTGAAGGATACAGGAACAAAAAAGACTTTGATGGTATTTTAATTTTCCAAGTGTTGAGGCGTAAATGCACATTATACGGTAATGCATAGTATGTAATATCACTGATAAGGTAGATCGTTGTCTGTGGTAATATAAGATTTACCTTCTGAATATAAGATCTAACCTGTGGTTAGATTTAGGCCTACCTTCTCTGTGGTTATATGTATATTACATAATTATATGTAATATAATTACATATATATTATATATATTTATACATATATATTATATGTTATATAATTGCACAATAAGAAACGTTTAAATTACATCAGTTTGTCATTAATCTATACTTCTATAGCTTGTTATATTATTTTTGTTTTGAAGGGTATCTATTTATTTTTGATAAAGATTCACGCCAAACAAGAAATTACAACGCAAATTTGAAAAATTGACAATATGAAGATGAAAATTCCCACAATAGGGTAAACATTCCCTATGTAAGTGTAAGTTTACTCCCGACATGAATTGAAACCAATCAAGTGAACCAAGTCCCAGAAGGTGAACAAAGCCACAGAACAGAATTGTTAAAACCAGGGTACACCTTGAATGAAATGGAGTGGTATATTTCTTTTTTCTAAATTGTATGTTATTAGAGTCTTAAGATGCTGAAGTCCTATGGAAAGTACCTATATTAAAGTCCTATTAATTCAGATACCTTCCAAAGCCCTCTAAAAACAGCAATAAGTGATAGAATTTTGCACTTATTTCAGCCAATTCCAACTCTAATGAATCAAAGGAATTCGATATAGCAACTCTAATGAATCAGAGGAATTCGGTATAGCAACCCCAATAAAATATGTGTTAGCTAAAAACGATTTCAAATGATGTAACTTCACAACTGTTTCCCTTTGTATCTTGTATCCTAAATTCATCGCGTATTTTTTTCAAAATCATGTCAGTGAAAATTAATGAAAAATATGTAAACAATCAATAAATTACTCACCTAAAAGTCCTCAAATCCTCAATCAGCGGCAGCTCCGATATCCTAACGTGTATCTCAGTGGTAACGCGCTCATAACTGGGATAAATAGTCAACACCAGGTCTTTGGCGACCTCATCGAAGATCTGCAGCATCTCCAGAGGAGCCTCGGGCAGAAAATAACCCAGCGTGCTTTCTTTTTGGGACAAAGTGGTGTATTCCACATCGAAACTGGAGTGATTGCTCTCGCACATGCGACGGATTCTGTCCTTGTAGACGTAGACGCCTTTGGTGTTGACGTGATTACGCAAAAAGTTCTTGAAACGGTTGGCGATTTCTGTCTTGGGTCCCAGCATTGTCACCCACTCCTTGACGGAGTGACCTTTGGTGTCGTGCAGATTCTCGATGGATTCGATCATCTACGAGAAAAAACGGAGAAATTATAAGAAAATACAACCATAAATACATTTATTGAGAGAATGTTGATGTGGAATTTTTACATAATGGAACAAGTTGATGTAGTCACAAACCCTTTTTATTTCTAAAAAATATTAAATATAAAAATTATACAGAAACATGTTTTCACGTGCACTCACAGCTGAGGATGTGTGAATGAACATGAAAACATGTTTCTGTATAATTTTTATATCTAATATTGTAGGTAGAAATAAGGTGGATTATTTGTGACTACATCAAGTTCTTTCATTAATACAACCATAATATTTAGATTTTGTGTTAATTTTTGGAAATAAGACGTTTTGTCTGTGTTTTATCAATTAAGTATTGTATTTTCTCAATTAAATTGGATGAATGAATGAATGAAAAGTGAGGAAGTTTACATCTATGAAAAGCCAAAATTAATAGCTCCGTTGATTGAGTTAATTATTGACTGAAATAGTTCAAATCAACGGATGATTTTTAATGTGATTTGTTCAATGCTGGTATCTTACAGCGGATTTCTGATACGCAGTATTGATACAAATCTAAAATTTATACACAACCTTGAAGAAAGGAAGCTCCTTGATACTATTTAGGAAGCGGTTTGTCCCAGTGGTATAGAGTCTAATCGGTGAGATTAGAGAAGCGACGTGCCTCTGCCACCACTGTTGTACTGAGGACCGGTTCCTCTAAATTCAATTTATGAGCCTCAAAAATCGCTTCCCGGTGGTTCGGAACCCACCTAAAGCAGTAGGTCGATTCATCTCTCATCATCATCCTTCCCATTACCCACGCATAGGCCAAAGAGCCCATGTGAGCATCACCCTTAAGAAAAACTATACATTTGCAAAGTGAGGTTAGCTCATTTGACAATGCCAAAAATCGGGAGAAATTGCTAGTGGCTCTCTGAAACTCAGTTCTATTATCATTTTTTTAATAATTCAACTTGGAATAAGTTATACCTTTGTTTGTATGACACTGGCTTAAAATGTTTAGTCATGAAGAAATAGAATCAGCTTATATCCAATATGCGGCGGCGTTCCAAGAGCATAGCAAGTGTCTCGTATCAACGAGCTTCCTTCCTGTATTAGTTTTGGACTTTGTATCACTAACTTAATGCGTATCAAAAATCTCTCGTCTAAAAGGGCCTTACTAATTAAATTCCATTCTACTCTAAATATTTGACGTAAAAGTAATAGAAATTGGAGAAGAAAAGTAAATGAATTGGATAAGATTTATAGATTAATTTTTGGATTAATGTATAATTTATTCAGATGAAGGAGATAATAAAAAAATTGAAATTGACCTCTTCATCAGCAACATCGCCAGTGGCAGCTTTCTCAGCCATCCTTCTTTTTCTTCGTGGTCCCTCATCATCATCACTTTCCTCTAAAATAAAATTTAAATAATTAATTAACATGAAGGTTAAACACCAAGTAGGATACAATACTCAAAATAATAAGATAATCATTTAATTCGAGTAATTCATCTCCTGAAGCACTTGATTATTAAAATTAACAGGAAAATATAAAAAAAGTAGACAATACGTTAAAAATAGAAAATCTTCAAAGAATAAATTCTTCGACTGGATTTACAAAAATGTTTGCTAATAAAACTTTTGAATTGACGGAGATGAAAAGAATTTGGAACAATTGAATATAATATATATTAATATTATATAATATTAAATGTTAATATTGTTTAATATTAAATTATAATACGAATATAATATTATATATTATATAAATGCTTTTAAATTAATTCCTTCTTTTGTCTCCATCTTACTTGAACTTTTGATGATATTCTAATAAATTACGTTATTTACTTTCACTTTAACAACACTACTCACGAATTCCATTGCTTATCGAACACGTTTCGGCATACTGAGACACATTTTCAACAAACAAGGAGTATCTAGATTCAAACGCGTGCTTCAAGCAGATAAATCACGAGTAGGCTACTGTTGTTAATGTGAAAGTTAATAACGTACTTGAGTTGATTATATTTTTATAAATAAAAATACAATGAATAAGTTTTTATTTCCATCATAAAAAACAAAATAACATATTTTCGATTTGAAAAGACTAGGAAATTAACTGGCCACTATATTCAATAAATGAGACCAGCGGTCAGCAAAAATTATTAAAAATAAAGAAACAAGCTATAGCTACTGAACATTCTAAATTTAATACAATGTTGTGTAGGCCTATTCAAGGCCTACATATCATTTTGGACTGACCGTAGATGAGATCGAGATCACCGCGACGTGCGGCCTCCTCCCTGTCACGACGGTTGAGCGCCTCCTCGGCAGCGCGCCGGTCTCCCTGCGACATGTCGTCATACTCGTCTTCATCCATGGCACCCATGTCGTATCTGTCCAACGCTGGCATTGGCCGGTAGTCGCTGAAAAACAGATACAATTAGATTGAAATCAAACGGAAACCTATTCAGTTGGAGTTCATTGATTTTTATTACTTCGTTATGCTATTGTATAATTTTTCATGTTGAAACTTAGATATTGTATTGTTTATGTTTGAAGAGAATAAATTCGATTTGAAATCAAATCGTTTATTGCACAAAAACATATCGATTTTCCCATAAGTAAAGTAGGTAGGCTTACAAGCTCTGAGAAAAATTTCTAATGCACCTTTTGTGCCTTCAACCCGTTAATGTGGCGCAATATATCAAAGATTCTTCTGAGACCAAGTTTTCAAAAAATTAATCAAATCTACTCACGCTTCCATGCCATCGCCGACGAGATCCTCTCCATCCCCTTCATCCTCCTCCTCGGGTCCAATGCTGAGCGGCTCTCCCTCCGCACCCAGAATGTCACTTTCATCTTCAAACGGCTCCTCCATTTCGCGGGCAGGCGACGTTTGTGCTTCGGAACGACCTCCGGTCGGGGCCGGAGAACTGGGTAAACTCTGTAGAAGAAATACAACTAGGATGAACATTCAATGAATAATCAAAGTCGATAATATTCCAATGTAAAATTCAAATTACATTTAAACTGTATATTTATTTATTTATAATATGTGTGAAGATGTTATTTAGCTCCATAATGTACCAAACAACTGGAAAAGCAGGTTTTATAGTCTTATTTTAAGAGGTAGGATAATAGATGAGGGGCAAGTTTTATGAAAATTTAATAAATATGTTCAAGTATAATTACTTGTGATTAGAGCTTGCAGTAGTGATAGGCCTATCATTATTCTATAACGATTAATATTCTGTTCCATGTTGTCCAGGTGGTGGTTACAGAACAGACCTGTTCCATAATCCATGTACAAGCTCTACTTATATAGAATCAAGAGTTTGGATCTCATTTTAGCAATAAGTTATCAGAATTGATAACAGAGAATTATCTGAGGGAAGAGAACTTATGAATCTATATGAATACGATAACATGAAACTTAGTGGACTAAAAAAGTACAGAACATGGTTCTGAATACTTACCGACATGGTGCAAGAAACTTTTTACTGTGGTTGAAAATTAACAAGAGCTAAGTCTAATGTAAACAGTGAACGATAACAATGGTGAAAATAAAACAGTTAACAAAGAAGGATTTATACAACTATAACAATGAACAAAAAGTTAATTTAGAAACAAATTAAACAAAACTACTTGTTCCACAAAACACTTGCTTCCACTTTGCTGCTTTTTTGTTCTTTGAACATAACCTCAACAATGAAAAAGCGCGGGAACGAGGCAGAATAAAATTTAATAAAACTCAATATGAACATCTTGTAGATGAATTTTGTTGATAAAATAATTTCAAGAACTATAAAAAATGGTCCGTGATCATCCTATCATTGTATAGATTGTTTTAAATCTTTTATATTTTCTGATTATCTTATCAAGAATCAAGGTGGCAGTGTGATGGCAGCTTTTCAATTTTTATTATTGAGATTTGAGGTTAAGATGAAATGAGTTCTTCCTTCTTCGATTTATGATTATTTATAATAAAAGTTCATATTTTAGATTTGTATAGTTATATCCATTCATAGTGAAAAACAAAATGTCCTTGACGAGGACCCTCCGTCAAGGATTATGGCAGAATTTGGTTTCTGCCAGGCAGAATGGTAAGAAGCTGCTTGACTCGAATCTGAAGTTTATCTATTAGTTTGATGATTTAGTTGAATCTATCTTTTGGTTATATCAAACTAAACGTTGGTCTTTATCACGAGAGGAGTTCCAACTTATTGATAAGAGGAAAACAGATTAATAAGTCTCAGTCTACTGTTAGGTTTTTTCTTGTGTCCTGAATCCTGATCTCTTGACTGATCACCAAGCAACCACTCTCGCTCTGCTTTGGTTTGCCATTTTTATTTTCAACTGACGGCCTCTTCTTGTCCTCTATTCTCCAATGAAATCATCCAAATCTCACAGCTTAAATGTTTTTTATGTGAATTTAACCATTTAGAGTGACCGCGGTATATATAACGACTCCTCGGACACCCCGTTGGGAGCGGAAGGATCGGTGGCATCCAATAATAACTTACCATAATAATATATTCAATTAAATTATAGAATACGGTTAATATTTTCTTACAAGAATTTGAAAGGCATATTATATAACCCTACTTAATAATGAAAATTCATTTTTTTATTATGTTAGCATCATTCTCCGGTTGATGAAACATTATTTCTGTTAATATTCCAGTTGGAGACCGTAACCTGACTAGAATGATAAGCTCCACTGCATCAACCAAGGAAGCTCAACCTGCTCAGGAAAAGAAGGAACCGGAATCAACAGCTGATTTGATGCCAGCACCAGCACTGAATAGAGCTAGATTCGTCTATCCGGAATTCTTGCCGGACCCAAAAATAGAATGGAGAAATTTGATCAGAGAAAAGCTGGAACGAAGTGACATGATGAAGAGAAGACGAAACATCGATATTCCAGAATTTTATGTTGGTAAGTATGACTAAATATCATTCGAAAAAATATAAGGAAAATATAATTTCCAATGAAAATACAATACCTCAAGTTGAAACTTCTCATAAAACAATTGATTGTTTCTTGTCGAGCAATTGTTTCTTGCACATTTCCAAGCAAATAACAAAAACTTATTTTGTCATAACTTCTTTCTTTATTTTTATGACTCCTGTCATCACATTCAATCTAAAAGGTAGTAAAAAATTTAATAAATAAATATATAAAGTCCTTAATAAATATACAGATATAGTCCGTCCAAGCAAAGAAGACATTCAGTCAAGATAGGAAAATGACTCCAGCTTGGTCAATCTTTGTTCAAAAATAATAAATTTGGTATAAAATAGTAGAGCAGAATATTTTCTACAATTTAAGACCAAATTTATAATATATGAACCAGTATTTATCGAGCTGGAGTTATTCTTCCATCTTGCCAGAATGTCTTCTTTGCTTGGACAGACTATAGCTTTGGGGATGTACAATCATGGAAGAGTACAATAGGCAAGTTCCTCTTGTCTTGACAAGATTAGTGCGTCTTGGAAATATGCCATAAAAACAAGAAACAATTGTTGAGTAGTATTTCTCTCAAAAGTTACAGTATTTTTGTTTAAATTCAAATTATATAACGGGTTAAAGAAGACTAATGAAGGACAACAAATATTTCGTATAAGCTATAACTTATAGGTTAATAGAATAAATGACAAAAAGTATTTCTCATTACCGTTTCTGAATTACCTTCAATTACTCGAATTAAACCATGAGTGGTTCAAAACTCACATACTTAGTTATAGTTTTCATAACTTGACGTACCATTTATGTCAAATGGCTATAGGTCTCTGTTTGAAGTTATGTCGTTGATTTAGTTTGATATAGTCTAATTCGGCTTTCAAGCGCTCTCTTAATACCAATTTCACCAGAAATTAGCCGAAATATAGTTGATAAAATTTGTAAAGCGAATCTTGATGTTTTGGATCTTTTCCATGATCAATGAAAGTTTCAAAATGGTTAATTACACTCAACTTCAAAAATTATTCACGTTTTGTATTATGTTTAAAACAAATTGAAAATCTTATCACTATTCTTTGTTACAGGCAGTGTTTTGGCTGTCACCTCATCACATATCCATGCCCAAAAGAAAGTCAGTCGCTTCGTGGGCATTTGCATTCAGAGACAAGGATGTGGTCTGAGATCTCGATTTGTGCTGAGAAACGTAATTGACAATCTGGGTGAGTGAGATAAGAAGACATTCGGGCAAGATGGGAAAATGCCTCCAGCTCGGTCAATATTGGTTTAAGAATTAAAAATTCAGTCTCAAATTGTAGGAAACATTCTGATCTACAATTTGAAACTAAATTTATAATTATCGAATCAATATTGACCGAGCTGGATTTATTTTCCTTTCTTGCCAGGATTTTTACTTTGCTTGGACAGACTATGAGACCTGACTATAGTAGATAGAATATGAGACCTGATCAGAATGTTTTCTACAATTTGACAACTTTCTTGTTCTCTATCTAATCATAATAAAGGAAATTTATACATGTATCCATCTTTCTCTTCCTCCAACACTATCAATATACTATTTCAGGAAACCATGATTTGCCAGTTGCCAATTTATTGTTGGGAGCGCTACAAAGATAATCTACGATATTGTTTGATTTCATACTTGCATAAATCGTGCATATTATTTGATGTATCGTTTTGAAAGTTAATTGTACCTTGTATATATAGCTCAAGTGTGATGCTAGATTGAAGGTCGCGAATTCTAGATGTTAGATTATTGTGAATTTTGAAAATTTGAGGTTAGAAACTACTCAATCACTGCATGTATTATTTATAACTTGATGTATTCTGTCCAAACAAAGAGGAAATTCTCTTTCATATTTTCATTTATAATGATTGGTTCAAATTATGATTGGTCTCAAATTGTAGAAAAGCATGTTAAAGTAAAATTTGAGACCAAATTATAATTTTTGTACCAATATTGACCGAGCTGGAGTCATTTTTCCATCTTGCCAGAATGTCTTCTTTGCTTGGACAGACTCTACTTGAAGGCGTTGCCAAGGACTGGGGTTTCCAGAGTTATGGATAAAAGTGTTTTAAAGAGAGGCTCCTCATTCTATATTCTTAACTCTGTAGTGAATACAGAGGTCTAACTTAACAGTAGCCGTTTCACTAATTTTCTAAACAAATTATTCATCATTAATAGTTTCGAATATTGTTTGAAACCGTATTGCCCATTTGAAACGTATGCTCTTGAACCAATCAATAGTTTGCTTCAATTATTTTTGTCTTTGTGTCCACCAAACATTGTTCTGATTTGATTTAATAATTGATTTCAGGTTGCGAAATAGAGTTTTACATGTACGACCCGACCATACAGAAGATTGACGTGCTCGTATTGGAGAAACGACTTGATAAAGAACTGCTCTACTTGAGGGATGCTCTACCCGAGTACAGTACTTTCCCCTTGGACATGGAACCCGTTCCGGTACCTGAGGGGTCACCGGTACCTGTCAATGATATTAAGGTAAATTGAACGAGTCACAGTTCATAATCATATCAGCTATGTCAGAACATCGGCGAAGGGTCTGCTAAAGTACAACGGAACGAGAGCATCCCTAACTATATAATCTGTCCAAGCAAAGAAGACCCTCTGGCAAGATGGCAAAATGACTCCAGCTTGGTCAATATTTGTTCAACAATTACAAATGTCTTAATAGTAGATCGAATTGTTTCCTACAATTTGAGATCAAATTGATAATTTTTGAACCAAAATTGACCGAGCTTGAGTCATTTTCCCATCTTGCCAGAGGGTCTTCTTTGCTTGGACAGACTATACTAATACCGTAATAATTATTGGCTCTCGAAGACAGCTCAAGACATTCTATAAGCTGGTACAGTTTTGTAGTTGTTAAATTTATATTAAGACTTGATGAGTGATAAAAATGGTGCAGATAACTGAAGTGTGTTGATCTTATTCCGTTGAAGTGGATATTATTATAACTTAATTTTTTCATGAAAAATGTTATTAGAATAATGGGTGTCTACCAACTGACCCAACTTCCATTTGACCCAACCTACCACTAGACCCAATTTTTTAAAATCGAGAAAAGCAGCGAAACCACTTGACCCAATAGTCATCTGACCCAATATACCATTTGACCTAATATCACAAACCTTCAAAACCAAGTGACCCAATTGTCATCTGACCCGACTACTGTGCTGCGCTCTCGTGGCATAGTTTATGGTGCTTAAAATATCAATGCCTTCTGAGTTAGTCTGCCAATGAGTTAGTCATACTCATTTGACAGCCATGACAGTTGATAGTTTGATTTTTTTCTGTCAGATGTTGGGCCTGTCTTGATCAAGACTAGCCTGCTAGCCTTCTAATGTGGTGACATTTGGTACTATATTTTCAGTACTGTTTTCAAAAGCGGGAATTATAATTATTTTCAAAGTTGACTGCTTGAACTGTATCTAAGATTTATTGAACCGATGAGAATGCTTTGATAGAAGATGAAATGCGTAATGCATAATAATTATGCATAATATATTATGTAATGAAAATTTGATTGCATTTGCAATTTATCTCCCACTAGAACATATGAATGGCCATATATCATTATTAATGGTAAATTTATTGATAATCTTTACAAAGTGAAGTTTTATTATTATCAGCAATGATGGATAATAAGTTAGTAAGTAGAAACTAGTAAAAATACTTCATAAAATTGAATGATTAATATGCATTTCTGGTCTTTAGCCAAATCTAATAACCTCAAAATAACCAAATAGTACAGATCTCACCTCAAAATCACAAAATAATACAGAAACAGTTCTGCTTGAGTAGTCAAGGCCTTCTAGACTTGGAGTAGTCAGGCCTTCTGTGCCTGGAGAGTAGACGGTAGGTAAGTTACAGGAGAGTAACTAAGCCTGAAACATTGCAGGCGTTTTGCAAGAGGGCAGCACAGTAGTTGGGTCAGATGTCAATTGGGTCAGTTGGTTTTGACGGTTCATAATATTGGGGCAAATGGTATGTTGGGTCAGATGACTATTGGGTCAAGTGGTTTTGCGGCTTTTCTTGATTTTAAAAAATTGGGTCTAGTGGTAGGTTGGGTCAAATGGGAGTTGGTATCACCAGAATAATAATAAAAATATATTATTATAAAGATATATTATTATAATTGTCTGATCAGTAATGCATCCCATTGTATCACTTTTATTTATATCAGGAATGGAGACCACAGATTTCCCCTATGTGTCTACATTATGTCATAGAATAATAATAAACGTGACAAAATTATTTTGTTCCAACTTTATAGTGAATATTAGAACACCTAATAATGGTAGTTATTTGGCTTGTTAACAGGTGAAGATGAAAGGTAAACCATGGACTCAGAAATGGGAAAAGAAGGGACTATTGGGCGTTGAGAAATTAGAGATATCTGAGAAGAATCTGATCAGAATGGCGAGAGGAGCCAAGCCGTGGGAGAAACATGACTTGATGCTGGAATACAGGTATGTTTACTGTTATTTACACTTGAAAATGGCAAATTCGCCGTCACATGTTGTGTGAAATAAAAATGTTTTTTAAAAGGGTAATCTGATTGAAATTATTCAAAGTTTCAAAAAAATACAGTAGCCTTAAAAGAAAATAAGTATTAGGTATGTAAAGTTATGATTTTTCATGAGTAGTCAATTTACAATTATTCGACAATGAACCGAAGTCCTGGAACGAAAAAATCCAAAGAGAGAAAAATTATCAGAGATTTGTAGCGCATTCAAACAAAAAAACCAGACCTTATTTCACGGTATTTCTATCTTTTTCAGAAAAACTATACCGGAAGAAGAGCAAAAGGAAATCTTTTCTGAAGTGTATTCGGAATTGCATCAACTAGAACTAACCAGGAGGAAACTGAAGAGGAAGAGAATGTTCGTGAAACCTGTCAAAAGTTCTTGAAGCATTTCAATTAGTTTTTCTACTATGTTTAGCCAGTAATGTTGATAAATAACTGTTTTAGTCATGTATGGTTTATTTTATCATTGAATTCTCCTTATTATTTTGACCTGTTCTATTTTTTTAAAGATACCAATTCATGAGAACAAGTTATTGCAAAACCCCCTAGGTTTTGTGGGCTGAGGTATAATTCCCAAGCAGCAGGTCGAGCCGCGCGGGAATCGTAGTTTTAGCTACCAAATTTGATGTAGACCAAAACTGACGTTCATAAGAGTATCATAATTTGAAAAGTTATTTTCTATAAAAATTTGCATTAGTAAGAAAAGATTAGGAATTACAAGCTTTCAATGTTCAGCTCACAAGTTTAATTTTGGACTGAGCCCTGGATTAGATTTATAAATGTTTGGTTAATATTCGTTGAAATTTTGATACGGTAGTGAAAGCTTTTGGAAGAATTGAATTAATGTCATTAGAATTTCAATTTCAACAAAAATGGATAACTACCACAATATCACCTTCACAACTACTCAAAGATATTTAGATAGAAGTCATTTCTTATTTTATGAACAATGTTCGGTCAAGCTCTTTAGCTTCAACTCAATAAACTGTTAATAACTTACACAAAAAGTTAATAAAAAGTTTGAACGGAGATGGAGTATCAAGGTTTATGCCCAGTTTTTCAAATCATCGTCAGAATACTTTACGATCTCCAAACGCATCAATAGCTAATTTGATTAGTATTACACTATCAGGAAATTGTTGCATTGGTCAATTGTGCATCAGGGTGTGCGTTGTTTAATTGCAATATTAAAATTCTATACTGCTGTTCACGAATCTTTTGAAGATAAGCTGCATTTTCCGACGATTTTCTAAACGTTCTATCCAGTTATACGACATAATAGTTACTTTTTGACACTATAAAAGTTACATTTTTCATTCAACATAATAGTTATAAACAGTACTCTTTTTGAACATTGATTTGACGATATTGGGAAAAATGAGATATCAGACTAATGAAGAAAAGGTTAATTTTGAATTAAGAACACGAGATCCCAAATTATTACAGATCGGATAAAATTTATTCAAATAATATTTGTTACATTAATTATAAAAACAAGAATAAATTGTGTAAAAACGTATTATTTATGGTACTAGTGCATCATTTTCAGTTCTTCCCACTTTTCGACGCAAGAATTTTCTTTTTTCACAAATTCTATCAAGAAGGAACCGAATTACAACATAGTGGAATAGTTACATTAAAGCGAACAACATTTTACAAATAATTTGAATTCCTTGGAAGTTGTGAGAAATATTTTGTACAATAACATTCTAGACAGATACCAAATAAAATAGCTTAGAGCCGATTTATACACACCGACTATAAATTGTCCAATATCAGTCGATCATCATTATAACAGCTTAAATCTAATATAATATTTACAGGTAATTTGTAAAAAATTATACTTCAGTTCATAAATAATAGTAATTGAAGGCATCCATACATTATACTAACCCCATTACAAATCATATCGGAATAATACCACATTTACGGTAAATAATAATCGTACAATATAGTCACAACAATTTTGACATCAACACTTAAAATTACAACAAATTCTTCGGACATGTTAGTAATCCTGTTGCAAAAATACCTGTTCCAAATTCAGGAAATAGAAACAGTAATGATGGAATCTGCATTGATATGAGGATGCAGTTTGTAACACTAATGCCGGGTTTTTCCAAGCACACTTAAAGTTGAGGGACCCCCAAATTTTGATGAACAGCTGACATTTTCTATGATAAGTATAGGAAATGTAGTAAAGTGTAGTAAACTTGAGGGTCCCTCAAATTTGAGTGTGCTTGGAAAAACCGGGCATAAGAGCCGTTGCAAGTGCATCAAACATGTATCACAACATGCTGTAGTGAATTTCTACATCAGTTGTTTCCATACTCAGCAACAGAATTGGTAAGTTACGCAACTTGTTGCAGGGACATGTATTAATGGAAACATTCACCCAAACGGGAGATTTGTATGAGATTTCTCTTCTAGAATATGTTATGATATTTGAAACTTGGAAAAAAATCAGATGAATGAACGATCTTTTGTGGAGCAGCACCTTTTTTCAAGAGCAAAAATCAATAACAATATTCTTCAATTTGAAAAGACTCTTCACCTTTACAAGAATATCATGACAAGAGGTTGATTACCAACAAATTCATCATCCTCCGAAACTATGGAAGAGACAATGCAAATGCAATTACTGTACTGTTCTTACTGTTACCAGTAAATCGTGATCTTCAAAAAAATGAGATTCAGATGAACCACAGAGAACTGAATACAGTTGATAACATAACATGATACAGTTTATAGCATTATGATTAAGACCATGACTCTTTAAAGACAAGGTAGACACACCATCATCCACTATTCTGATTCTTATGCTCTTAATAAACAATGATTGGTTTGTGAATAATTTTTCACAATATGTTTGACTGCTCATTCATTTTATTATGCATTCAAATTTGACGCTATTATTGAGAATCAGAATGGCGGATGATGCGTATACCCTTTTTATAGTCTTAATTAAAATTGTGTGATACATCGTACACTGACATCCGTCTATACTTTGCAACATTTAATAAGCTGGGAATGATTTTTCCTAGTTCGTTTGTTCCGTGCGCAATTCTATCTGGCGGCTCGTGCCGTGGAAAAAGGTGAAGTGTTGGACAGTATAAGATACGGGCACTTCACCTGACGAGCCGCCAGTCAAGATGAATCAATTGTACATACTTTTAAACCTACAATAATAAGCTCTTGATCGTTTCGAAGTAACACTCTTGTCAAGTAATATCAAGTAAACTCATAAATAATAACATAAGATATTACACCTTTCCCAGTCACAACACTATACAACTCCCCAGTGAATCTTATGAATGAAACTTTGATTATGAATTGACCACGGCCACATTGATCTCTTTGACCATAGTGATACGATTGAGCACTTTGGCGAGGGCCTCTTCACCAAGGGCCTGCGTTGAATACCATACGGGACTGTCGGGCACACAGGATCGCTCTGGTTGCAGGTAGAAGAAATCTCCCTTTGATTTCACACTTTCCGGACTGAAATTCAAATAATAAACCATCATTAACTCCAGAATTCAAAGAAGATAATTATTATTTCGGCAATTCAAACAAAAACAATGATTAATTCCAATAATCAATAAAAAGAATTATATGAAGAAAGTTAATCAGATGAATAATTGTTGACTGTTATTCAAATAAGAATAATTGAAAGAGAAGAAGAGTTATATGAGAAAAATCCCTCAGATAAACTGAAGAGTTTATTGTCTAAATTGATTTTATGATCAGGTCAAGAATGATTTGAATGGTGAATAAATAAAACCTATTTCAAGTTTCAAACATTACGTTATAGTATTTTGTTGACAAAAAATTGATCTAGAAACAAGGAGTATTTTAATTACCTTCCAATTTTATAAAGCAAAGCTATTTCCACCCAAACATTCAGCGAGAAAAATCCCAAAAATATTGAACAGAAAGACTAGAAATTGTTATAACCACACATTTCCAAAACTAAAACATATTTCAGAGATTTCTGTAATTTGTGGTAAAGTTTTCAATATTTTCATTCAATAATAATTATTTCCAAAATATCACACCAAAAGTAGGTAAAAAAATCACTCACCATTTGGACATATAGAACTCGTACAACTTGACAGGACACTTGAGTGGATCCTCCTCGTTTTCGTGCTGTTCATAGGTGAGCCGTTTGCCGGTACTCCGCTTCGTGCTGTCTCCACCGGTCGGGTAGTACCTCAGCAGAACGTTGCGGGTGCCCGTGACCGGAGCCGAGCTTGCGCCCTTCTTCCAGTGTTTCATTATGTGACAAAATGACAGTTTCATGTGGTCCTCAACCGTCTGCAAACATAGAAATAAATACATTTATTTTCCAATTCAACAAAGGTAAATAAGTACATTATAATGAAGAAAAGAAAATTAATGTCATCCCTGAGGTATAGTCTATCCAAGCAAAGCAGACACTCTGGCAGGATGGGAAAATGACTCCAGCTCTGTCAATATTGATTCAAAAATGATAAATTTGGCCTTAAAGTGTAGAAAACATTCTGTTCTACAAGAAGACAATTTTTTTTTAATTTTTCAACATTATTGACCGAGCTGGAGTCATTTTCCCATCTTGCCAGAATTTTTTTGCAGACTATAAATGTGCGGGGTCGATCGGAATAGACATAAAATAGGTCACTAATCATCATAACAGTATGGAACACTAGATTTTATAAAATTATAACAATTAAGATATTGGAAAGACAGCAAAGAGCTCCTCATTCATTTAACATTCATAAATTCTGTAGTTGAAATCAAGATAACATGGGTTTGGTCTCTCGTTGATAAGGTGATATTGTGGAAGCTAATATTAAATGAAAATACAAGATATTGTCAAACCCAAGATTTATTAGAAAATCAATTCAACGGTTCTGTTGCTACACCATCATCAATCTCTGGTAGAGTAAACGTTTAACAGAGATAAGATAATAACCAAGCTAAATATTGTGCGATACTAGCTTATAATTGGTCCTTATTTTGGTTACATGGACGTAGTTTCTAAGTTTTAATTTGTAATCAATAAATGTTTAGCAAATAAAGTCTACGCTCAGGTTTTACCTTGTAGACTTTTCCGTCAACATAGAGAGATATTTAGTTGTGGGAGCTAGCTTCTTAGGTAACTAGTAAAAAAATAATAATATTCGTGTAACCTGGCTGGCTCAGGTCTGGTGTCAGAGTTTTCAGGTCGCTAGAGTTTTTGGTAACTAGTATTTTTTTTTGTATATTTTTGTTAGATCTTATCATATTATGTTTGATGTTATGAATATTTTACCATTGTAATATGTTTGGAAAATAAATTGAATTGAAAGCTTATCAATTACATTGATAATTTCAAATTTATATCACTAAACTTTCATTGATCAGAAGGCAACTAATTTACACAAGTAGCAAATTGATTAATACAATTCCTTTTGATCTGGATCGCAAAATTTCCAAAAAAAGCATAAAAGAATGGATAAAAAGAGAATATTTTCACACCCTAAATATAGCAATTTGATGTTTTTACTTTTACATTCTATTCCTATTATTTTATTTTATGGCACTTCCTTTGGTGGCACTATAGTGTGGGTTGTCATGCTGTAATTAATTTATTGATAAAAAAGTGTCTAAGGTAATTGTTCTAAAATTATACTATAATTTTCTACTAAAATTGAGCTACAAATGATTTCTTATTGTAATACTTTTAAATATTATGATTGACTTCAATTATGTTTAAATAATGTTATGTTTTAAGTTTATATAATTTTTTTTTCTTGCAACACTCACCAGCGGGCAAAGATATTCTTTTTGCTGGTGAAGCCTAGACTTTTTATTCATTTCTTCAATATTTCTTACATTTACATAATCTTATTGTATTTATATTCTTTAACTCTATTTATGTAATTATGAAGACTTTGTAATATGTACTGTAACATTTTATATTAATGGCAATAAAAATACTGAATACTGAATTGGTGAAGCAACCGCAACCGGTGAATTTCGACTCCGGCTCGACTACCGGCTTATTTGTATTTTCGTTTAATGCGTTTTGTCTGGCTAATTTAATATCTTTCAACATGAAGACGCATTGTTTGGTGAAAATGATGAGTGACTTACCACTAGATTGAAGTATTTGGTATTGAAGAACATCAGCGTGCAGAGCAGTACGTAGGGCGAATGAGCGCCCAGCTGTTTGGCTTCCCATAGATGCGCTTCCTCTACCCTCGTCACTATCACCGCTGCAAAATCATAAAAATTCCACTTATTAACTTTAAAACTCAAATAAAACAATACAACACTGAAAATGGCATTTCATCAATAATAATTCAAGGTTCTTGAGAGATATAAACAAGTTTTCAATGGAATTTGAGAATATTCATTTTTGGAGCTTTTCCTTTTCAGAGTTCTCATGTAGCCTAATAAACATGAACTGTATATTATAATATTGAGAAACACAGCTAAAAAACCGGGTTTCAGCTGAGAAACACAGTTTTAAATAATAATTTTATTTTAATGAAGATGAATTTCTTGAAAGTATCTATTGTTTCTGTCGAAGATATTCCCAGGATTACCACAGATCGAATGATCTTGTCTTTTTTGTTTGCCACTTTCTTGTTCTACAACTGTCTTATGAAACAGACCCTAGTTTACAAGAGCCAAACCAATTCATTTGATATAAACTAATCAAAATTCACGAATAAAAAAAAAAATGGTCCCACGATTACCACGAATCAGCTTGTCTTGTTTGTTTGTCATTGCTTTACTAGACATACCCCAGTTTACAAGAACCAAAATAATTCATTATAAACTAATCAGAATTCACGAATGAAAAACAAAATGATCGAAGATATTCCCAGGATTACCACGAATTGAATCAGCTGGTCTTGTTTGTTCGTCACTCCTAAAAAGTCTCATACAACAGAATATACAAAACTTATAAAACAGGATTTTAGCTGAGAAACACAGTTTAAAATGATTATCATTATTGCAATGGACATGGGTTTCTTAAAGGTAGCTTATTCCTCAATTTACAAGATTCAAGACAATTCATTTAATACAAACAATCTATTATTTTAATGAACATGGGTTTCTTGAAGGTAGCTTATTCCCCAATTTACAAGAACCAAGACAACTCATTTAAAACAATCTATTATTTTGATGAACATGGGTTTCTTGAAGGTAGCTTATTCCCCAATTTACAAGAACCAAGACAACTCTTTTAAAACAATCTATTATTTTAATGAACATGGGGTTCCTGGAGGTAGCTTATTCCTCAATTTACAAGATTCAAGACAATTCATTTAATACAAACAATCTATTATTTTAATGAACATGGGTTTCTTGAAGGTAGCTTATTCCCCAATTTACAAGATTCAAGACAATTCATTTAATACAAACAATCTATTATTTTAATGAGCATGGGTTTCTTGAAGGTAGCTTATTCCCCAATTCACAAGAAACAAAACAATTCATTTAGTAAAAACTAACCAAAATAAAAACAAAACTATACTCACGGACACTACGGAGAGCCGACGGGAAATGTTTAACGACATCCTGCAGTGCATCGGTGAAGGCGTTAAAGGACGGGTCGGTGAATATGTTCTCGTTCCGTCCATTCTCGAACAGATAATACTGAATGCCCAGCAGAAAGTAGAAGGTGGTGTCGGGTGGATAGGGATCTCCACTGGGCTTTCTCGCCTCTCGCACGAAAAGCGTCAGCGAATAGCAAAGTTCTTCACAGGTTTGCTGCAGCATGTCGGCTTTCAGCGCGCGTTTCGGCGACGACGAATCTGCTGAGTCAGCTTGGTTGTTTCTGTTCGTTATCCATTGCTTGTAGGCTTGTACGCCTAGCTTGTACTGTTGACAGAGAGAACGGGTTTTTAATGTTAAATTCATCAAGTTATAGTCTGTCCAAGCAGAGAAGATCTTCGAGGAAGATAGGAAAATGACTCAAGCTCAGTCAATATTGGTTCGAATATTATAAATTTAGTCTCAAATTGTAAAACAGAATGTTTTCTACAATTTGAGACTTATTGACCGAGCTGGAGTCATTTTTGAAATGAAGTAAAATGAAAATACTCTTTATTAGGCGGAGTTAAGACTAAGAAGTACTTTCTACCACTCAACCTTAAAAGATTTCTCCATCTGGCCAGAATGTCTTCTTTGCTTGACCAGACTATACTAAAAATGGTTACTTAGTATAGTCATTACTAGTTACTTAGTCATTTACTAAGTACACGCTCAGGTTTTACCTTTAGGGCTTTCCGTAAAAATAAAGGAATCTAAAACAATAAATCATCACAAATGAGTTTCTTTTCCATGAAGACCACATTAGTAGCCCTAATTACATAGTGAACATAGATGGACCTTTATAGTTGTGGGAGTTAGCTTCTTTGGTAGTAATAATTGAAAAGACAAGATGTTGTCAAACCACAACATCATATATATGAATACACATCATATGTATGTATGTATACGTATACATACATCTTGAAATTAACAATGACGAATCTATTTCATTGTTTAATAAGTTGCGGAGAAAAATGAGAGATTCTTCTGGCTTACAATCTTAAATAAGCTCCTCAATGGAACTCATCTCAATTAACTCATCTCTCTGGAAAACTCATTATCTTTGGTAGTATTTTTTTGTAACATATCTTTATTATACTTTGGATGTTATGAATATTGTACTATTGCATAGTTTATGTTTGGAAAAATAAATTTGATTCGAGTCAAAGTTAAATTGAAAGCGTACCTTGAGCATAGGCGGGTCCGATGTGTTGGTGGTGGGGGTGTTGCTTCGAGATGAGACCAAATGATTGCTGCTGCTACTGGTCGATCGCCGCCCCCGCTTGGCACTGCCACCTCCGCTCCACGCCGCCCCACGGCTCGCTATCGACGGCCGGCCCCGTTTACGGCCCCTCGACGACGGCGGCGTCTCCACCACCACCGGTTCCGGGTCATCTACGTCCTCATCGTTATCTGAAAGAGTTCACCAAACATATTTAGTTTACAAAAGTTAATTAACAAAACCATTATGAGGTAACCAAGAGTCTTACCAAGTGTAACATTGTTTCAAGATCCTAATCTGTTAACTGTAATACAATTGTTTATACGGAAGTCTATCAAGAAATATCCATCACCTTGAACGCGGACACCCTTCAAAACCAGGCACAGGTTGTACACACGTTATGTGTTTACGCTACATTATTAGAAATCTTTTTTCATTCTCAGCTATCGTGTTTTGGTCTTTCAGTGAGAGTAGCTGCTTAACCCTCGTTTCAATTACTAAGAACACATTATCATTTTACTGTCACAGAAGATGCTATGTTCATAATTAGATGAGCTGATGTCAGGTTGACATATGACTCTCACAGCAGGGATAATGTTAGATAGCAAGGAAGAAACTGGAAATAGGAGAACAAATGTCTGTTTTCTCATTCAATTTGGTAAAACTATTGTTGAGAATGCCGAATACATGATCATTTCAATGTTACAGGATATGCTATGCTCTACATTAGATGAGCTGATACGACTATCAGTTTGAGATGTGCCTCTCACAGCAGGAATAATGCTACACAGCAAGGAATAAACTGGAAATAGGGGGACAAATGCGTGTTTCCTCATTCAATTTGGTAGGAATATTGTTGAGAAACATGATCAGTTTATTGTTACAGAGGATGCTATGCCAAAAACACTTCAATTGATTTGATGCTGCAATTGGAGCAGCACAATTAAAAGGTACAAAGTTGTTTCTCTAAATGTAGTAAAGAAGTAAAATTACAATTAATTTCGACTTCGGTTGATGCTGGTTGCCAATAAATTATGGTTTATTAATTGGTTCAGTGTTCAGCGTGTGTGATAGGACTGACTAGCAACACACACTGGAAGATTAATTTTTGATTTGCGTTCATCTAAGTGATTCTATTGCAACTTGTGCCCGCAACTTGTTGTAATGGAAACCTACCTTAAGCAATCATTAGTTGGAATACTCATAAGTCACGAATTCTCCAGACAGCTCTTGGTTTGGTGACCAATATTCAATACAATACAATTTACCTATTAATAAGAGCAAGCATTGACTCACCGCTAACATTGGACGCGGCCAAAGTGGGTCGTGTCGGTGCGGTAATGGTTGCCGGCGTCAGTTCGGCGTCCAAGTCTGACGTCGACAATTCACAGCTGACCGGCAACGATGCTCCCTCCTCCTTATCCATGTCGTTGGCAACGTCCTCTGCTGGCGAAACTACAACATTATAATAAATAAATGAATAATATAAATTGGTAGAATAGCAGTTTCGGGAATAACCTTGTTGCACTCACCTACATGGGCTACATGATTGAATAGTGTAGTGTGTCTGGTTACTTAGTGAAGGCGGTTGCTAGGTGTTTGTGATGTTAAGTCACAAACACTATGGATTGCTTTCGGATGGGTGACCAGAATGTGACCAAGGCGAATGGTATCTAACCCCATATGGGAAACAACCCACAGCAAAAGCCATGTGCATATTTTACATGATCATCATTATTGATGAATAATTCTTGCAAATCTCATGTTAATAATATAATAGAGTTTGGAGAGTCACTAATATATTTCAAGGTTCTAGAATTTGAAAAAATCTCAATACAGTTTGAGGCTTGTACGATAATAGATTACTTGTAGTAATATATAGATAATAGGTAACTTGTAGTAATATATAGATAATAGATAACTTGTAGTAATATATAGATAATAGATAACTTGTAGTACTGATAAGAAAATCTGAAATTGATAAACAATCTTACAGAAAGGAAGATCATTGATAAAAAATATTTGCAACGTGAGGTTAGTTCATTTGAAAATCGTGAAAATAAGTATTGGGTCTCTAAAATTTGGCGTTTTATTATTATTACAACGTTTTGGTAACTAGTTCAAAATATAATCTAAACTAAGATTAAATGCTCTCAAAATGTTCAATCATTAAGAAATAAAATCAGCTTCTTTCCAATATGGTGGCGATCCATGAGCACTACAAATCTCTCGTATCAAACGAGCTTCATTCCTGTATCCAATTTGAGACTCTGGTATCAATGAATACTGGGCTAGAGGGCGTTATGCATTCTTTACCTTCAAGATGGATTTATTGGAGAATAGAGATAATTCATGTATATCATAGAATTGTATAAAATTATGATTGAATTAATGACTTACCACTTCGTTCAGGCGAGGGAGGACCTACGCTGCGAGCCGCCTCACCATCACTCTCATCCTTCCTTTCAGCCACTGCTTGTGCCATCATCAGCAGTTCCGCTTCAAACGGATCTGTCGGAATTTTCTCGTGTATCCTCTACAAAAAACACAAATGAACAGAGTTAAATCGTGCTAGTTATGAATGCTAAAATAACTACAATCATGTTATAAAGACCCTTTTACTTGATAGTAATACATACAATATAGTAATGCATATAGGTAAGTCCGAAATTGATATAGTTTGGTAGAGTAAAGAAGGCATTCTGACAAGATTGAAAAATCTCTCCAGCTAGTCAAAGTTGGTTCAAAAACTATAAATTTTGTCTCAAATTGTAGAAAACATTCTGATCTACAATTTGAGACAAAATCAATATTTTTTAACCAATATTGACCGAGCTGGAGTCATTCTCCCATCTGACCAGAAAGTCTTCTTTGTTCGACCACACTATACATCTAGCTGTAAGCTGTTTGAGGGTTATGCAAGATATTGAGATTGAATTCCAATTCAGTTTATAGTCTGTCAAAGCAAAGAAGACATTCTGCCAAGATGGGAAAATGACTCCAGCTCGATCAATATTGATTCAATACTAATAAATTTGTTCTCAAATAGTAAAAAACATTCTGATCTACAATTCGAGACGAAATCCATATTTTTTTAACCAATATTGACCGTGCTAGAGTCATTCTCCCATCTTACCAGAGTCTTCTTTGTTCGACCACACTATACATCTAGCTGTAAGCTGTTTGAGGGTTATGCAAGATATTGAGATTGAATTCCAATTCAGTTTATAGTCTGTCAAAGCAAAGAAGACATTCTGCCAAGATGGGAAAATGACTCCAGCTCGATCAATATTGGTTCAAAAACTATAAATTTGTTCTCAAATAGTAGGAAACATTCCGTTCTACAATTTGAGACCAAATTTATAATTTTTGAACAAATATTGACCGAGCTGGAGTCATTTTCTCATCCTGCCAGAATGTTTTCTTTGCTTGGACAGACTAAAGCATAATATATATCACCTCAGTGGAACAGTTGTACACCTCTAGCTGTAAGCTATTCAAGAGATATGAAAGATGTTAGAATCAGTTTTCAATTTCAAATTTTAGTTTGGTATAACTGTATAGTGCTTACCTTTATCTCGTCCATGATGCCCTGTGCGGAGTTTCGCGTGGTCGGAATGAAAATGGGAACCGGAACCGGAATGGGAAACGGAACCGGCGTCGGTGTGGGCATCGAGTACATGTGCATGGGCACCGGAATGAAGACCGGCACCGGAATCGGAATTATCACTGTTTTACCGTCGCCACCGGACACGTCTGCAACAAAATACGGACGAAAAACATCAATTAAAACCAACACTATCAACAGCATGATTATTTTATTAAAGAGGCCATCAAATCTAAGGCCAATAGCTTCCTTCAATTCAAGGCCATGACCTTGAAAGTGGCAGCTATGTAGAGTAGGAAAGTAGTGCCCGGTTTTTTCAAGCACACTCAAAATTGAGGGACCCTCAAATTTTGATGAACAGCTGAAATTTTCTATGATAAGTATAGGAAATGTAGTACAGTGTAGTAAATTTGAGGGTCCCTCAAATTTGAGTGTGCTTGGAAAAACCGGGCATGAGTCCATTTAAAAGTATTGAAATAATTTTCCAATCAGCTGTTTTAATGAATTATTGTGTGCGTTCTCACATTCGACTTGCTACAAATCATGAAGATCTCAAGACTATCTATTTTCAATATTTTCTGCTAATCTCTATCACAACCCAGTACAGAAAACACAAAAGTAATTTAATACGAAAAGTTTCTTGAACCTATTTCATGAAAACTATTTCACTCAAAAGAGAGAAATACTAATAAATCAACATGCAAGTCTTGTAACTGTATCCAATACTTCCATATAGGTAGGCTGTACCTACAGTGTGCGATATTGTCATTTTATTGGGGTAGGGCCTTTTAATAAAGAAAGCTATGCTAAGGCCCGTTTCAGGAAACACGATTTTTGGACCTCCGGTTCTTGTTTACTCAATTAATTTTACAAAATTGAATGAAACATGTTATGTGCGCAAACATCATGTGTTTGCCAAGTTCTATTCAATCTAGTAAAATGTATAAAGACGGCAAAAATCGTAGTGTATGAAACGGGCCTAACAGTAAACACTCAATCATTTCTATTTATTTGCCGGTATTAAGCTCTCTTAACACGGCGAATTTCTGATACGCAGTAGTGAATAATCAAGTTAAAAAGTTTCAAGTTTTATTCAATTTTTGTCTAGTTCTTCGGAATTCTCAATATACTTCAATTCTTTTTGGGGTTTTTGAAGAATAACCATCGCATTACATGAAATTCTCCATAATAATAATTATCATTTGAGTCTAGGATCATTTACTGACCAGTCTGTGATTCCTGCGAGGTGGAATGCGGCCTGCACGAGACACCCTTCGTGTGAGTGGTCGGCTTGAAGCTGGTGCACTTGTTGGCCATTTTGGGCTGATTCTTTTCGCGTATTATCACATAGTTGTTGCAGGTGGTCTTCAATGTGGTCGCTGTTGTATTCACCACACCAGTGCCCACACTCTGCACAGGACTTTTGGCACTTACTGCGTTGCTTGTCACTGACGAAACCTACACAGATACACACACAAATTAGAGAAAATACTACAGGAAAAGCTGAATGATTTTCTAATCTGACGATTTGCAGTCAATAATCCAAACAGAATGAGCATGATTTCCCAAACATGGAGATTTCCATGCGTGGCACCTCACGTGAGACTTAATAAAACAATGACGAGTCATAAATATATGTATAGTTGTGTCAAGCACAGAAGAGCCTTTGGCAACATGGCTGTCATTTACTGCTACCAGTAGTCGAAATGAAAATTGTTCTAGTATAACCAAGTTTAGGAAGAAATAGTAATAGTACAGGCTTCAACTATTTTTTCTGACTCAGTTCTTAATTATGTTATGATTTGTGCTATCATATGCCAAAAATTAAATAAATGAATAAATAGAAGAATATTTTCATTCGTGAAATCAATATGATTACGATTAGTGTAAAATAAAACCGGTAGGTTGGCTGAAGTGATTTTACCCTGGAATTCCAAGTTCTGCGCATGCGTAGTTACACTCTCACTTCCCTCCGCCATCTTGCAAGAGGCTCTTCTGTTCTTGGCACAACCATACCAGCCATATAATATTATATCATAAATAATAAATCGACTCAACAGCCAGGTATAATAGATGTCTTTTACTCATATCTTAATTATTCTATTATTTGCTCTTTTCATTTATTTGTTAAATATGAAACTTATTTGATGTCTGCTTGTAATTTCTACTTATATTTATACTTTTGATTTTTATTGCCTATAATATATATAATTTTTTCACTTCGCATATTTATATTGTTTTGTATTTTGCTGGTGACGTGGTAAGTGGAAAAGTGGACATTACTGTCCAAACTTCGCCACGTCATTAAAATAAAGAATTTCACTCTGAACTAATTTACACGACTCTGCAGTCAAACATGAGTCGTGTAAATTAGTTCAGAGTGAAATATTTACTAGCAGTTCGTGATGGAAAACAAAATAGATGAGGAAAATAAAGAAGTCATTCTATCTATCATATGAGGAATATAATAGCCTAATTTCTAAATTGAATGTGGTGATTCTAGCCATAATAAAGACTGAAGTCTCTAGTTTAAACTATATCAAATCTTCAGAATATTTAGAAAATGTACACCAATAGTACTCACCACTGGTGATAGGGTATTGACAACAGAAGGCGACTGAAGCAAACTGTTAGGTGGCTGACCGTTGGTGGTGGCTAGAGATTGTATTGACGAGATCACTGGCACTGGAAATTAAATAATTAAATTTTAAATCAACCAAAATAACACAACTGGGCTTTAAATTGGTGAGAAAATGTTATTTTTCAAATCACTGTAATGAAAATTATAATGCTTGTAATAATCATAATCATCTTTATTGAGCAATAAATAATACATAGAATAGTACTACAGGCAAAGCCCAAAACTGTTAATCTTACAATTTATACAAACATACTAAAGATATATGTTATATGATATTTTTCACACATATTTCCACTAATTTATACACTAAAATCCAAATTTTGAAATAGATTCACAACAAAATCTCGAACAAAACAACAGATACAACACATTTGAAACTTTGAAAGTTTGATAGCACAATTGGGCTTCAAATCAGTTGGGAACCGTTACTTTTCGAATCACTAGTATGAAAATTACAAAGCTTGTAATAAAATTATACTCACCAGAGGGCCTTGTGTCTTTGGGAGGAGTAACACCAGCCATGATGGCACGTTTGGGTCCACCTGAAAACAAAAATTACATTATTAAGCAATGGGAAGAATAAAGGAGTCACTTTAGCAAAAACCCAATAGAATGGGAACAAGAATAACCTCTTCTATATATAAATGTAACTTCAGCAGTATGATAATATCGTAGATAAAGTACGCAGCAACTGAATTTTTGCTGTAATTAAAGGAGAAATAACCTGACAGGGTGTTTCAGGAGGAATGTGCAATACTTCTCAGGCTGATTCCTTACACCAAGTAGACAAAAAAGTTCCATGGGACAAACCCTCAAAAACGCTTTGTTACCGAGATAACAATGGCGGAAAATTGAGATTTTTCAAAACATATTAATTTTTCCAATTTTTTAGAGGCTTTAGTGAGGTTCTAAAATAATCAATTCCTATGTAAAATTAGCTGAGGAATTCAATGAAACCAGTTCCAAGTTTGTAACTTTAGCGGTTATTGAGATAATTGAAAAATATGCTAAAAAACGCCATTTTTCAACAATAAGGGTTATAACTGGATAAGGAATTATAAAATTGTATTTTTATTAATGGAAGTTGAAGAGAGTCGGATTCTAAACAAAAAGTTGAATGGCGGCGATTGTGTAAATCTTACCCAAATCTCAGAAATAGCGATCAAAAATCGCAAAATCGCTACTAAACACAAATTTATCACTTGTGCTAGGTTTTGTCAATTTTTCGATTTTTGATCGCCATTTCTGAGATTTGGGTAAGATTTACACAATTGCCGCCATTTAACTTTTTTGAGAATCCGACTCTCTTCAACTTCCATTAATAAAAAATACAATTTTATGATTTCTTATCCAGTTATAACCCTTATTGTTGAAAAAATGGCGTTTTCTAGCATATTTTTCCAATTATCTCAATAACCGTTGAAGTTACAAACTTGGAACTGATTTTATTGAATTCCTCAGCTAATTTTACATAGGAATTGATTATTTCAGAACCTCACTAAAGCCTCTAAAAATTAAAAAAATTAATATATTTTGAAAAATCTCAATTTTCCGCCATTGTTATCTCGTTAACAAAGCGTTTTTGGGGGTTGGTCCCATGGAACTTTTTTGTCTACTTCAGCAGTATGATAATATCGTAGATAAAGTACGCAGCAACTGAATTTTTGCTGTAATTAAAGGAGAAATAACCTGACTTATTTTCCATGCAAATACATTTACCTCTTCTTAACACAACTTCAACAAAATAGCAATATATTGAATATAACACTTGAAATTTAAATATACGAGGAAATAGTACGATTTAGTAAAACCAACCATAAGACTAAACGAGTCTAACGAAAACCACAAGTACAAACTCCCTTCAGATATAAGAAATTCAAGTATCAAAAAGTAAGTTTGAGAAAAGAGTGAAGAAATTCCTAGATGTTGTGTATTCTATAGTCTGTCCAAACAAAGAAGACATTCTGGCAACATGAGAATATAACTACAGCTAAGTCAATATTGATTAAAAAGTTATATATCTAATTTAGCTATATAAAAAGTTCTTATTAAAATTAATTGTTTAAGTGTTCTTAATCTATTCTAATCTAATTAATTAATTGTTCTTATTAAAAGTTAAATTGTTTATTCTGAAACAATATTGAACGAGCTAGTCATTTCCCCATCTTGCCAGAATGTCTTTTTTCCTAATAAAGACAATACACTATACCTCAATAGTCAGATTTGGGCGTATTGCAATGTGGTATTCAAATTTGTTAACTTTCAAATGTGAACCTTGCTTACTTATCCTGAATATTGTTTTCATTTTCTTGAGTGACTTATAATTATTTTGACTTACTAACTGTATATACCTCTATCATAAACGATCATTAGATATGTAACTCAACAGAATTCATGTATATTGTTATTGTCTGTCCAAGCAAAGAAGACCCTCTGGTAAGATGGGAGAATGACTCAAGCTCGGTTAATTTTGGTTTAAAATTATCAATTGGGTCTCAAATTGCAGGGAAAAATTTCATCTACTATTAAGACCACATTTATAATTCTTGAACAAATATTAACCAAGCTGGAGTCATTTTCCCATCTTGACAGAAGCTCTTCTTTGCTTGTACAGACTATATATTTCTTGATCAATAAAAACTATTCTATTCTTAGATGAACTGACCTGTGGGTATAGGCGGTTGCTGACCACCGGGCAGAGTGATGGGATTCTTGCTGTACTGGCCCTGGAAGTTCATTACACACGGATAGGTGCAAAAGTTGCGGATGGTCGCGTCCGACATGGTCAGGTGGTACTGCGCCTGCGACACTGAGCCGCAATTGTCGCACTTGATCCTACAAAAAAATCCACAATTATTACAAAATCAATCATGAAAAATAGAGTAAACACGAACATAATTAGCTTTTGGCAAATTCATGCTCTCATAGCTCTCTTGGGAAAGTCTGAAAGCGGTCTTCAAGAGTGAAACTAACTAGCTGAGGTCGAATAGTTGAATAGTTATAATCATAACTACCATACACAATCAACTAGGAAATAATTGAGAGGTTTAATGAGGCTCGTCTACACCAGGTCGTTCTATAGTCAAGTCCGCTTGATTGCCAACAGATCATTTTGCGTGAGTCAATTCGTATGAAATTTCTACTCGAAACCCCAAATGTCGTCCACACTAAAACTTATAAGGCAAAGCAAAGTGGCAATGCCTAATAAGGCATATTAAGGCAAAGTGGATAGAAACTTACTGAGAAGCAGTTACAGTTTGTCCAAGCAAAGAAGACCCTCTGGCAAGATGGGAAAAATGACTCCGAAATGGTCAATATTTGTTCAAGAATTATAAATGTGGTCTCAATAGTAGATCAAATTGTTTCCTACAATTTGAAATCAACTTTATAATTTTTGAACCGAAATTGACCGAGCTTCAGTCATTTTCCCATCTTGCCAGAGGGTCTTCTTTGCTTGGACAGACTATAGTCTATAGTCTCAGCAAGGAGTCTACTGAGTCCACAAATGTCGTCCACACTAAAACTTACGTACTTTTAGCAGACAAGCCGATGATCGAGACTTAAAAACGACCTGGTGTCAACGAGCCATTAGAGTTATAGCTGACGCCAAATAGTTAGACGGTTTTGTCTGTTTCTTGTACGTGATGCATCTATCTACTAGAGCATCTATTGTCTTTTTTGATCAACAAAAATCATCTAGGCATAGCTTAATGACAAATCTCTAAACATATCAAGATGTTGGATCACACAAGGAGCACGAACCCACCAAACGTTTTTGCGTCAGCTGTATAGTCTACTTTTGCGATAAATTCAATTATTCAATATGACCGATGACTCATTGAAGTAGAAATGAAAACAAGAAAATAATTTTGAAAAATATTAAACTTACCGGCGTGATGAAACAGCATTGATTGAGACCTTGTAGAGTGTGAGACAATTTAGCGAACACATCATTAGCGTCTGCCCGGTTTCCAGCACTCGCTTGATCATATCAAAGTTGTACTTTTTCACCTAGAATAAAACACAATCAAATCAATAATAACAGAAAACCACGCGTTAAATGTATAAAATGGAAAGTAATGAAAAAATAAAACATAAAAGTTCACAGATGTTGTCTATTCTACACTTTATTATTTGTGGTACAAAACAATAATTTCTTGGACAAACAGGTCACTTTCATCTATTAGAGATTTTACAACGACACTTATAGGTGAAAGCACAGACACATGTCCAATTCGTCTACTTTCCTAATCTTATTGAAAAATCTAATTCACATAATCAAGCTGACAAAATTTGATACATTTGTTCATCTTCTTGAGAGGAAATTTAACAATAGACATATCAGCTTGATCAAACGTGACCTGTGTTGCCACGAAAACCACGGTCCTGTACCACAAATAAAATATAGTATTGACACAATCTATGAGTTTTCATTCCATTATAGAACGGTTCAACAATATCAACAGTGACTCACTCGAATCTTTGAGAAAATTAGTTACAATTATATTTGAATTTAATTTGAAAATAAAATTCTAGAGCAACTCACCTTACACCAGTTACATGGCACAATTTTTCGCTTTCCCAGTATGTAGGCGTTCATGCAGGTCTTGCAGCAGAAATTGTGCTGGTTGTCATCGTAGTAGACTGTTAAACTGTCAGACCGCAGCGTCATCCTGTCAAAGTATTTGTGACACATGTCACACTGATCTGCAACAAATCAAAAACAATAATTATTGCAACCACTATCAGATCTTCACCATTGTAAAACTCCATATTAGCCGATCATCAACAAAGGCTTTTATTCACTAAAATCTTTATCAAGCGGTACGCGATCTCATCAACCGACGTTTCACTTGAATAGGTGTTTGCAAATTCGTTTGTATACTTGCGTTTTGGCTGCCAAAGATCAGAAACATAGTAGACATATGTGGCTACAAGACATGTAACTGTCAACAACTTTGTAACGCTTGTTTAATGATGAAGAAAATTAGTTATAATATGTGTGTGGTATCCATTCATCATTTGAGTTCTGACTTATCTGAATCACCCTGTAGTAGAACTGGAATCAATTCGATAACTCATAAGTTCTACTGTGATATGATAATTTTCCAATACCAATGTACTATCTACCAGGTTTCAAGTCTTTTTACCGAGTAGGCGAATGCACATTGGTACAATCAAGTACAATAATATGTAATGGAAACAATGAGCGGTATGGAGCAACGAATACTGGTCAGCTGATTTTCATTTCCGTTCCTCCATACAACACCGTGTTCCTATTATATCTTAGTCCTGTTTCACACACCATGATACATGGAAGTCCGTTTTTTTGCCGGACTTGATAAATTTAGAAATATATTGTTGAGAAAATGAACAATATTAGTAGAGTATCGACATCAATAATATTGGGAGATGGGAAAAGAGAGACAGAAATGCCGAACCGATATAAAATGGGAAATGTGAAATTGAAAAGATACAAAGAAGAAAAATAAAATAAAAATTTGAATATACTGACCGACAGTAACCTCGTTGACAAACTTGAACGCGGCAAAACAGACTTCCGAGCAGAGTTTGTTAAGCTTCGAGTCGACAAGCACTTGCACGCCGACCACTTTGGTCTCGTTGCACACGTCGCATGAGTGCATCTCGGCCGGCGCCGGCTGGTTGTTGGACAGCCGATCGTACTGTTCCATGCACGATTGCGTACAGAAATCCTGACACCACAGAAAAAGCAGAAGATTCGTTACTACGTAATTGAAATTCTCAATAATTTGTAGCAACCGGCTACACAAAATCAAATTTTTATTCTTGAAAATGTCAAACATAATTTACAATCTCAAGTAAAAATTTGTAACAAAGAGATAACAAAGTAATTTTCGGCTCTAAAACATTAAAACAACATAAAGAGAGAACGTTTCATTAATTTAATGAGCAATAAATTATAGTCCACATTGGGGAAGCGGTTTGTCCCAGTGGTAGAGAGCGTCTAATCGGTGAGATTAGATAAGCGACGTGCCTCTCCATCACTGTTGTAATGGTGACCGGTTCCTCTGAATTCAATTTATGAGCCTCAAAAATCGCTTCCCGGTGGTTCGGAACCCACCTTAAGCAGTAGGTCCATTCATCTCTCATCATCATTACCCACGCACAGGCCCAAGAGCCCATGTGGGCATCACCCTCAAAAAAAAAAAAAAAAAAAAAAATGAAAGTACAAGATGTTGTCATAACTTCTCAATTAAGTTATCACAGCTTGTTCAAAACTACTCAGCATTACTAACTATTACCAGCAATTACTATTGCTTGTTCAAAGCAATTAATTATTAGTATCAATGAACATCATTTTCATTTATTCAGCTGTATGTCCACAGTTCAATTTCATGTATCTTCTTTAAAGGGGATAAAAGCGTGGACATAGAAGCAATATAAATTGCTTGATACAAATTGGGACAAAGTGAATAGAAACTGACGTAGAAGCATTTTGTATAGTCTGGTCAAGCAAAGAAGACCCTCTGGCGAGATGGGAAAATGACTCTAGCTTGGTCAATATTTGTTCAGGAATTGTCAATGGGGTCTCAATAGTAGATCAATTTGTTTCCTACAATTTGAGATCGAATTGATAATTTTTCAACCAATATTGACCGAGCTGGAGTCATTTTCTCATCTTACCAGAGGGTCTTCTTTGCTTGGACAGGCTATAGCAAGGAGTGTTCTATACGGGTCTTGATCGAGTAAAGCGTAAATGCATTTGATTCGGTATAAAGTCGGTATACGAGTTGACAATATGTTGAGTCATCAAAATGTGGACTAACATTTTTACTATTGGATCAAATGGTATTTCTAGCAGACGAAGTTTTCATTTTTCTGTATTATTGACTGGGATTAGATTGTGATATTCTATTGAGTCGAATGTGTTTAGTTAAATGATAAACCATGTGCTTCAATCTGTGGAAACTAATTCCAATTATAGTATGGTCAAGCAAAGAAGGCATTCCTTCAAAATGGCAGCTATTCAATACTACCAGCAGTCAAAATGAAAATCGTCCCACTCTTAACATCTGTCTATCATCAAATCCTACCAGCGGTATGTTGGCAGAAGTGATTTTACTCTAAAAATTTCTGCGCATGCGTAGTTACACTCTTGCTTTTTCAATTGACCATTTTGAAAGAATGTCATCTTTGCTCGACCAGAATATAGAATCAAGGTTATGCCAATGAAAACTTAATTTATAATAATATGAAGAAGAATCTTCTAGATCTTCTAGGAGAAAAATATATAATGAGAATCTTCTTGAATCAACTTCAATGCTATGTGATCAAGTGGTCTAGTCTGTCCAAGGAAAGAAGACCATCTGGCAAGATGAGAAAATGACTCCAACTCGGTCAATATTAGTTCAAAAAATATTGATTTGGTCTCAAATTGTAGATCAGAATGTTTCCTACGATTGAGACCAAATCAATAATTTTTGAACCAATATTGACCGAGCTGGAGTGATTTTCTCATCTTGCCAGAGGGTCTTCTTGGCTTGGACAGACTATAGAATGGACATTACCATCCAAACTTCACCACGTCATTAGAATAAAGAAGTCATTACATATTGAGCAGACTAACCTTGAAAGTGCCCTTATCGCCGACAGGCGCCAAAAATCCCGTCTCCGAGCTGGATATGTCCTTCTGACAGAAACTGCACACCTTCAGCCCGCGCTTGTACTCCTCCAAACAGCTGGAGCTGCAGAACTGCCTGATGTGATAGCCGAATCTCACACAGTACTTGCCCAGGCTGCTCTGCTGCACACCCTTCTTACAGTAGGCACAGTGAGATCCCAAACACGTCTGGTATTTGCCTGCAAAACATATGGAAAGTAATTATCTTCAATATAACTTCATTTTTTACTTTCGTATATATAACAATCATTGGGAAATTTGAGGCATGAAACTCCCTTTTCCAATTGATACACAGAAGCTGATTATGACGAAATATATTTCACGGTTTGAAATGAATGTGGGTGATATTGAATTCAATTTTTTGGTACAACCTCGGATCAAAATTTGAAATGTTTTATGACCCAGCCAGAAGAACTTTGACCCTCTCCATTCTCTCTGAATGAAAAACTGATTATGTACTATGGCCGTAAGAAAAATAAGAAAGAATACTAAAAGGGTACTCCGATTTTTATCTATTACGATGTATCAATTAATTATTATTCTAATTTGATTAATTACAAGTTACAATATTGAATTGTACTAAATAAATGATTAAGTGAGCCGATAATATCATTTACATTTCAAAAAACTGTAATATTTTGATCAACTGGTTTAGTTTGATCAGAGTTCTGGTTTAGTTTAATTCAGAGGACGGAAGAAGTACATGATTTTATAGGACCACTGATTTAGTACAATATTATATTGTAACTTGTAATAAATCAAATGAAAATAATATTCAATGTTGGTGGAACTCTAACCTCAATTTCAATCCACTCCAGATCAGCTGTTCAAATTAATGAATATTTCCCAATACACTAAACGACTCGACGGTTGTCGAGTTCTTGTCTTGTCCTAGAGCTGAAGCAACAAGAGCCGTGATTGACTACTGCTGCCAACCGTCGAGTCGTGTATTGGAAAACCAGCTTATAAAGTCTGTCAAAGTAAATAATACATTCGGGCAAGATGGAAAATGACTCCAGCTCTGTCAATATTGGTTCAATTATGATAAATTTGGTCTCTAATTGTAGATCAAAATGTTTCCTACAATTTGAGATCGAATTTATTATTATTTTTGAACCAATATTGACAGAGCTGGAGTCATTTACCCATCTTGTCAGAATGTCTTCTTTGATTGGACAGACTATACGGTAGTGGTAAAATGTTTGTTTTGATTAACTCTGATCAGGTGACTGAGAAATCAAGCATAAATGAATCCTCCAACTCACCCAAACAATCCTCATTGCAGAAGTCCATCGTCTCCCAGCTGAGTATATGTTCGCCGGGCGCCAGGGGCAGACGACACTGGCTGCACGAACGCACAAACTCTCCAGCCTCATTGATGTGCACATTTCCGCCGCTAGGGGGACCACTTGTAGCCCCCGCCCCAACTCCTCGCCCCTTATCGGCCGCCAGTAGCGAGTTCTTGTATTCGAGCGCGCACGCCTCGCTACACAGGTGACTCACCACCTTGTTCTTGTTTAGAATGTTGAATTTACACGGTTTCACCTGAAATAAAAATAAAGACAATATTTAGTAGCCTAATCAAATCAATTGCTTGATACAGTATAACTTAAATACTAGGCTACACGTAAAGCATCTATTGTCTTTTTTGATTTCAAAAATATCACCTATACGCTATAATTCACTATCACTTGAGACGAAATGAACTAACTTTTTGTTAGTTACCGTGTGTGTGCGTGTAATGGTAGGTCTTCTATGCGAAACGGTCCGACGGTCAACCGCAGTCGAACAACTGTAGCTAATCACAGCTTTTGTTTTGAGCTGTGATTGGATACAGCTGTTCGACTAGAAGAGCTACCATTAAACGCACACACACAAAGTTTGTTTATTTCATCTCAAGTGATCGTGAATAGGGTATACTCTACATGGGCCTATTCACGCTAGGACTAGCGTACAGTTAAAAACTGGGCCATGTCTCATAAACATTTACAACTTGTTTTTCTGAGGAAAAACAAGTGATCGGGATTGTAGATTCACCAATAGAACGTTCGATTTACAATGATCCAAATTTTGGAAAGAATCAGCTTTTGCCCTAATTGCAGACACTGAAAACACATCAATGGCCGACTTCAAGGTTTCATATAAAAAATTTGCTTTGTAGGTTATGATATTATTTTAGCGACAAAAATGATTTCTATTCAAATTTTACAATTAATAATCGATATTTAAATTCATAATAATAATAATATCAATTTATTCATCAAATCATTGCATTTGAAGCAAAGTTTTAGTTTTTCCATGTCATAGCAACTAAGCTAGCTGAGATTGTAAAATTTCCGAATTATGGGAAACGTTTATGAGACAGAAACATCAGTAGAATTCACGAATAATGAGTAATTGGGATTATAAATGTTCAAGAGACACGGCCCAGGACCTACAGGGAATAGAGTACCGTATAGGTGATAAGAATCACGTCTCCTAATCCAAAATGATTACTCAAATATTCATATTTTCACGTTTTAGAATAAACATAAGAAATTAACGTACCTTTGAACACTGCTTGCACAGCTGGATGTTATCATCAGCGTCTTCGTTCTCTTTCTCTCCCTCTTCTTCAAACATATCAAACTCTTTCACTGTTGCCTGTTAGAAAAACAATTTTTTTGTAACTTGTAAAGCATAACAAAACATCTTAGAATAAATTAATTGTCTTGAAATTTTTGTTGAATTCTGGAGCATTGACCAGAATTATCTATTTGCTAACATTATGCTTTCACCATTGTTTCATCAAAGTCTGTCGGTATTTCATCACTTTCAAACCAATGCATCAAAGTATTAGCAAATATCAAGTGTTGGACACTGTCGGCTCGTCAGGTGAAGTACCCGTATCTTATACTGTACAACCCTTCACCTTTTCCCACGGCACGAGCCGCCAGTGGTGTTGTAATCTTGGTTAACTTTTGTGAAACCGACATTTATCATCCTTGCATTGTGAGAAAAAAACTCATATACTGCTAATTAAGCCTACTTTACAGCTCGAATTCAGACATCGTTGTTAACATCCAGATTCAAATGTTTTTGATAAAATAATTGATAATCTATTTACACTGATTTACTTCAAATTAAAGTTTGCTGAAAATTCTACATTAATATTTCTTATAAGTATAAAAAGTTTTGTCCAATTCAATTTGAACTGTACATAATCAAGTTGATAGATCATTGATCAATATGGATCAAGTCTTGGACAATAATCAGGAAATACATAGAAATTTGACAACCCAGTAGCCAAAGTTACAGAAAACACAAAAATTCTATAAGTTATAAGAAAAGTTGCATGATCTTAAATCATGTAAATGATATTCTAAAGAGAGGAAAACTAAGTAAACTTACATAATTTGTAACTGTTCTCAATGCTCTCATATTTTCATCTAACATAATTTACTACGAAGATACGGGCATTTTTAGCGTAAGGGTAGACTGTACCTATGCTGCGACGTTGCAATTTTATTAGGACAGGGCATTCTATTGAAGGAAACTATGTCTGCATACTGCAATATCCCTGATCACTCAAGGGATTGAACGCAACGATTAAAAAATAATATTTAAGATATTTTAAAAAATTACCTTAATCTGTGCATCAGCCTTGGTGGCAGCCTGTCGCTTAGGTCGACTGGACGACGGACTCGTCTCCTGTTTCACCTCCATTTCCATCTTTACAACTTTTATACGATTGGTGAACGAAGAAACCTCATTCAAAACTTTGCTACTACTTGCAGTCGGCGTCGTTGATGACGTAGAAGCGTCGGGAGTAGAGGTTGAAGGGGTAGGGGTAGTGGTGGACGAACTACTAACCTTACCCTGGTCGGACGGATGCCTGACTGTGTCCGGAATTATACAAATATCCTCGTCGATTTCAATTTCACCTCCTTTATCTTTGGACGTCTCTTTACTTTTCTCCACATCTGCGCTCTTTTTCGCTGCTGCGACATCTTCAGAAGACGGTTCAGCATTGGAAGAATCTGTCACCTTATCACTAGATTCCACACCATCTTTCTCTTCCAATGTCTTCTCACTGGATTCTGTCATCTTATCACTAGATTCCACACCACCTTTCTCTTCCAATACCTTCTTACTAGAAGATGCTGCTACTTTATCACTTCCTTCCTTACACGTTGTTTCATCCTTCTTCTCAACTCCCTCTTTACTTTCCACCTCCTTCTCACTTCGTTCATCATCCTTCTTCTGCACACTAGATTCATCACTTCCTTTCCCACCATCTTCCACAACCATGACACAATCATCGTCATCATCTAATACATTTTCACAAGAAATATTATCGCCTTTCTTATCTGTTACTTCTTTAACCGTACTGTTTTCACTCTCCTTTTCAGCAGCTTCTCCTTCTTTATTGACATCTTCATCCTCTTTTTTGTTAGATTCCACATCCTCCTTACTTTTTCCCTTCTCCTTTTCCTCATCTTCAACTGCTTCTTTTGAGGTAGATTTCTTACCGTCCACCTCCATAGCTTCATCTTCATTCTCATCATGAGCAACCTTCTCCACAGAATCATCAACAATCTTTTCTTCTCCACTTCTATCACTCACTTCATTGTCATCTTTCTTCTCTTCCACGCTTTCAACTTCCTTATCATCATCATTCTCCTTCCCAACATCTTTACCACTATTTTCTTCACCCTCCCCCTTACTTTCAACACCTTCCTTCTCCTCTCCATCACATTCTTTCCCCTCCTTTCTTTCTACATCCTCCTTCTTTCCCTCACCTTCATCACCATCCTTCTTCCCCGCTTCTTCCACCTCCTCCACTTCCATACTCTCTTCGCCAGTTTGCGCAAAAGGATCTACACACTCACTCCCTTCCTGCACCTCATCCTGAGACAAATCCTGATCACAATCATGTACCATAAACTTGGTACTACTCTCACTCATATTTGTGCTGGATTCATCCTGACCCAGCATTTGATTACTATCATCTTGATCCTTCAAATCGTCCACGACACTTTTCAATTTTTTACTATCAACTACTTTCTTACCCTCACCCACACTTGTACTATTATTAGATTCATTCAACAACTCACTTTTTTCATTGTTCGACTCAACCACCTGTGGATGGGAATCCTTGGAAGCACTCACATTATCATCAGAGATAGTTAATGATTCATCAACATCCATAGGCTCCTCCTCCTGAACGGTTTTATTACAAATTTGCCGCATTTCTGCTAATAAACTATCACTTTTTGGCGTCGATACATCAACAACGTCCTTTCCAGCATTGTCCTGCACCGTTTTATCATTAACTAAAGTCTGTTCCATTCGTGAACTCCCCTCGGACAGCACACTATCGTCTTTCAGACTATTATCGACACTGTCCGATGTTGGTTTATCGTCTGTCAAGGATTTATCTAAAACTACATCACTATTATTCATTTCACTGTTAGAAACATTGATAGTTTTCTTGTCGTTGACTAAAACGTCTTCTGTTTTCTCGCCATCACTCGTAGGCAACGTGACAGGAACATCACTAGCACTGTCTGAGATTCCCGTAGTGAGCGATTTGTTACAGTTGGCAACACTGTTCTGATTGACAACGTCGACTGATTTGTTGGTGGAAGGTGTGTCGACAGTTTTTAGGTTGGTAGCACTGGTGGTCGTCGCATCGACCAGCGTGCTCCCTTCTTTCTGATCGTTTTCCATTTTTTGCTGTTAGTTGTTACGATGATTTCAATGTAATCATTGTGAAAACCTGAAAAAAGCAAACCAGATATGAAAAATAGTTTCTCAAGAGAATCTAATTTAAGATTAACTTATCAATGAACAGTATCAAGATGGGCCCAGACTGCAGTTACATACCAGTCCTGAAACACTACCGATGTCAAAGTTTGATGGCCTCAAGTCAGGCTTACCAAACCCAACAACACCAGGAATTTAAAAATACTAATTTACGGTCTCTCAACAGTAAAACATCAAGTTTAGTCAGCGTACGCTAAAGGAGTGCTTTCCAAAACTACGCCGCACACAGGTGTCAGTGTACAAATAGTCCAATACTATGCCATATTAAAGGCGGCAGCTGACAGCGTGGTAGAGCTGCTATCTAGTGGCAGGGCGACAAAGACGCTAGTTAGCACTTGGAGGTATAGATGCTCAATTCTACACCTGCGCCGCAGTTTCGAAAAACACACCGCAAGTACAAAATATCATACCAATCATCACTATATAGTGCCGTTTTCTAACCTATTTGTGTAGGCTATACGTTGCACCAAATAGGCTACGATCCATGAAATGTTAGGTATTTGGTTACCGTATTCTTACTTATTGTACTGCTATCTATAATGAACATCCTAATTTTAACATAGTAATAGCAGTTAAAGAGCCTGAATCAACTTAGTTTACTTTCTATAAGTTACCAATCGAATGAATGTAAACGCTATCAGCTTACTGGGTTTACAATTTTTTAGCAGCCCAGCAAGCTATAGGTACAAATATTTAATTAAAAACAAAGCTTTAACGGAGAGGTTAGAAAATGGTGGCATTTGCTATAAATTTTATGGGATGTGTAGACAATATTATTGAATTGTATACAATTGAGATTGAAGAAAGTTTATGACGATTTGAGAGTTCAATATCTAGTTAAATGTAAAATACTAGTTTGTAAAAGTTTACTTAAAACATATGAGACTAACAGAACAACAAGATAAAATTATAAAAACGGCAGTTAACATGAAATTGTATACATGCTTACTTTAGGACCTTGAATGCTTCTCATACATGATGCCAAGTCATTATCAGCCGCTTTGAGTTGTTATTCACAATATCCACATAATTTGAGAATAAACAATAAAAAATACTAGAACAAATCACAAAAACAAGATAGAATTTTTACTTCAATTGAAAATCGTCACTATCAGAATGAAGAACGCCATCAACCATCTTTTTAGAAAGCGGCATTTTCCATCTTGAGATGGCACAGTTTGGCCAACTGTGTGCAAATAAATTATAGATATCCATTTTTTACAATCATTGTTGCAAGAAAATATTTTCTAGATTTTTATACAAAACAACAAAATTAAAATAGAATTGAATCATCACTTCGATTCAATATTAAATTATGATTATTCTATGATGACCCAATCATCATGTTTTTCAAATAAAGTACAACATAACCTTTAAAACAAGTGTACAAAGACCTTTAAAACTGATTTAATTTCACGATAATAAATGAAATATCTTTGAAATTTCCTCTTTCTACAATATCAAGTGATTTATTGAATTAATTTCTCGTTTTTTACTGCGCAGAAGCCGTCGGCAAACTGAGAGATTCGATTATTTTCTGTCAGTTCGTCTCGAGGCTCGCGATCGTCTACATGCGTGATCAGCTGATACGAGTTTGACATGTACGCAATTTTCGTTTTGTGAAGTGTTCTGTTGTTGATATTTTCGGTGTTATATTATTTAATAAAAAGCAATAAACATGTTTTCGGGTTTAACGAATCAAATGAGTAGTTGGATAGGTAAAAAGCAAGAGGGTGATGTTCCAGCAACTGATGAACAGCCAGTCTCATCCCCAGTTTTGGAGGATAGCACTGCTACTGCCCCAGCTCCTGTTGATGAAAATAAGAAAGATATAAGGTAATTTTAAGAGTGATTCCGAATAAAAAATACCCTATAATTGATATCTATTACATGACTCCTACTCATTAGTTGTCAAGCTTTCCATTAATTTGAATCGTTGGTTTCTAACCGTGAAAAAACTTGAAGACAGTGTATTTGAATCCTGATATCGGTTACTGAACTTTAAATATTCAATTAACATGAAGAAACAATAGCTTTGTTTTCAATCCTTGATGAATAGTCGTTGCATTGTACGAACGCTGTAGCTTGTAAATGCATGACAAACTGTATGAAGTTACGTTATACCATAGACTAACTATACAGAATAGTATATCTACGGTTATACGTTGTGTCGGCTGACTCAAATCAGACTACGATGTCACCAAATGATGGATAACTTAGGCCTAAATTATTGTGATTGGATTTTCTTCTCCAAAAACAGTTCTAGAGAAATAGTGTCATACTCTTGGACATCAACTCCCCCACACTAATGAATGGGGCGTAGAACATTCAAAAAGCGGGAATGGGGATGAAGCATTCTTCTTGCTTGTCACCAGTGCAATCCAATAAGGAATCAGATGGGGTAGAAAAGTTTGGACTAGTGAATCACCCATCTCATTATCCATACACGAGTCAGCTCATTTGGATAGTGAACTATTATAAGTTACCAAAGAAGTGGAGAAGGATGCGACAAAGCTTGAATGATTGAGATTCTCTGTTAATGATTCATGCTTTACACTTGTGATTTTGGCCAATTGTAGCCGGTCCAAAAAGATTCAATTTTTTCACGTAAAAACTCCTTGACTTGGAGATACAAGTCAACTTTTCTCTCCGCTGAATTTCGGTCACCTTTGGCCACTTAGCCAACATCTTGAATGAGATTATTCGATATTTGATAATTAGAATCGTTCGGATAGTTTATTATTACAATAAATTAATATTTTTCTATCAAATAATAATTCTATCCACGAGCCATGACTATTATTATTGAATAATCCATAAAATATCGTAGCCAACTGTTATCACTAATTGCTTAAAAAGTTAATTTTTTCTGAGGTTAATGTCTACATGAGCTCCTAGGCCTGTGCGTGAGTATGGTGCCAATGAGAGGGATGATCATGCTCAAAGATGACGATCAATTCGGGACCGACGGCTTATCGTCTCCTCTGAAAAACGGGGTGTGCGTATTTATTCAATTGTGGTTAAAGCATTTTTCCCAGGGCAAATATCGAACTAGGAACCTCCGGTTATCACACGGATAGTAGCCTACCCACGGATTAGGTGAAGTGCCCGTATCTTTTACTGTACAGCACTTCACCTGTTTCGTTGGCACGTGCCGCCAGTGCTGGTTATCAGATCAGTGCGTTATCATTTACTCCAACTATTAGCTGTCAGTCATTTTTCTGGAACGCACTCTAGTTTTTAGTCAAAACTTTGTTTCTTACACTTTTGGTCATGAATTTTATTGTGATAATTTCGGAGTAAAGAACATACAGAGTCTTTAAGGGGTGCATCGACTGGTATAGATTTCGCGACCTGAGAAAACTATTATTTTGAATAAATAGATAAATAATGATGGAAGAATAGATAAATAGATAAATAAATGAGGGAAGAATTATTAGATATTGCAGCTCATCAACTGCTGGATAATTATAATAATAATCAATTGGAATCTCAATTTATTGCTATATAAATAGACAAAGGACTTCTGCAACTGCGAATATTGACCAATGTACTAAATAGCAGGCGAGATTCATTGAATGAAACTGATTAAAAAACTGTGCCCGGACCGGGAACCGAACCCGGTACCCCTCGGTTGCCGGCCGAGTGACTTATCCACTTGCCCACCATAAATATAACTATAATTTGCAGTTGCAAAAGTCCTTTGTCTATTTATATAGCAATAAATTGATATTATAATTAATTATTATTATAAATTTCATAGACAGTTATTGCCAAAGTGTTAAGCGGTTAGGTATAGTATGGCCAAACAAAGAAGAGCCTCTGGCAAGTGGGAAAATCACTCCAGCTCGGTCAATATTGGTTCAAAAATTATTGATTTGGTCTCAATTGCAAGAAACATTCCGATCTACAATTTGAGACCAAATCAATAATTTTTGAACCAATATTGACCGAGCTGGAGTCATTTTCCCATCTTGCCAGAGGCTCTTCTTTGCTTGGCCAGACTATACAATCATCTGCTCCTTGTAGTCTAAGCTCCAACAGTTGATGTTGTAAATTTAAGTTGTCATTTAGCCATGTCTAGATGATGTTTTTTTTAACGAAATAGACAATATTGATGGTCTACATCAGCTGTTGATAGGTTACTTTACGTAAAAGTGACAGACGAAACCGCCTTCTTGGCGTCAGCTATTTATTAATTTTTTCTTTCATAACAGGCGAAGTTAGGACTCTCTTACACTTGACCTCAAACACTTACACTTAACTTTACACTAAACAGCACACTACAATGTATAGTCTGTCCAAGCAAAGAAGGCATTGTGGTAAGATGGGGAAATGACTCCAGCTCGGTCAATATTGGTTCAAAAATTATAAATTTGGTCTCAATTTGTTTAAAAAAATATTACGTCTACAACTTGAGACCAAATTTATAATTTTTAAACCATTATTGACTGAGCTGAATACATTTTCTCATCTTGCCAGGATGTCTTCTTCGCTTGGACAGACTATAACTGTGAGTCATCTCAGCTTGTGCAAACTAGCTTATGAATAACAACTCTTGATTGATTCTTATGACAGAAGTGATCGTGTTTGTATTTACTTGCATGCATACTGCAGTTGACAATAATTTTGTAATTCAAGTTTCAACCTTGGAAATATTGTTGTTGTTGTTTATGATCTACAGAATATATTTGAGTGATGTTCTGTGGATGTATTTCCATATACTTTACATGCTAATGTAGTAGGATAATTAACGTGATATTCGGTTAAATAAGTTAATGAATCGCTTGCTGAGTGGGTTTCTGTTCCTTGTATCTGAAACCTCAATTAACGTAACTTATAAAAAATGGTATGGTACTTCCATACTTTATCAGCTCAGTAACTAATATTAGCTTAAAAAACTTTTTACTTTATCAATCAAATTCATTTACAAAAAATGTTGGAAAAATGTATTTTGAATGGTGTGTAGGCTACAAACTTAATTTAGATATTTAGCCTACATTCTTGAGAGTTGAAATTTCCTATTTTTGAATCTTAACCAAGTGATACATTCTCGATTTTCAATGAAAATATTTTCATATTTCACTTTTTACGTGGCATACCTAGTATAGTCTGTCCAAGCAAATAAGACCCTCTGGTAAGATGAGAAGATGCCTTCAGCTCGGTCAATATTGGTTCAAAAAATATTGATTTGGTCTTAAATTGGAGATCAGATTGTTTCCTACGGAGACCAAATTGATAATTTCTGAACTAATATTGACCGAGCTGGAGTCATTTTCTCATCTTGCCAGAGGGTCTTCTTTGCTTGAACAGACTACACCCTAATGAGAAGTTTGTTGCTATGTTTCAAATTAACAAGAGAAAACAGTCTATAAAGCTGTTATACAGCTATAATTTATAGGCTAAATATATAATAATACATTTTAATATTAACAAATGTTTGATTTTAATTTCAGTGTATATAGCTATAACAGTTATACCTGTCACTAAACATGTTTCCTTAAATTAAGGTAGTTTCGCCTGTTCCTTAAAATCTCAAACAGCTGATGTCTACATGTAGTCTGAGAAGTATTCTGGTCTGACTGCACCAGCTGACTAGAGAATAGAGTTACGAATACATGATTAACCTAGTCAGCTGGTTCGGTAAAGTTTCTCTGACTATTTGCAGATGGCATCAGCTATTGGAACATACAAGAAAAAAGCAAAACCGGTTCACTTTTTAGCACCAGCTCAGCCTCTTTACGAATTTCGATTAGAATCAAGTCCAAAATGAGGTTATGTTTGGCCAATAAATGAAACACATGAATAGATGTTTATTGATGAATGAAAAAACAAATCAAAACAATAGACCACTTACTCCCACCACCTGTATGTGTATGTCAATAGCTCAACAGCCCATGAAGGTCCTAGGCTGGCAGTTTCATATTCATTCCACTATACAGCAGAGGTGAATAATAATCAATCAGGATAGAGGTAACGTACGGTTAGCACGTTGATCCTCTCAACCATAAGCTAGCTTCCGTTTCACGGAACACATCTGTGTTAACATCCAGTCAATCATTCAGTGTCACGGATACTAGAATACACGGTAGGGATCACGTGCAGGTTTTAGCCAAAAAACAGCTAGTTGTGACGTTTCACGGACCCACAAAAGATGTAATTGCAGATTGACATCTGATGAACTTCATGTGAGTCTGCATTGGAACTGCCACTGACCATTCCATGGTAACGCATAATCAACTATTTATTGTGGGCTCCTCCAGAAACGTCATAATCCTATCAATCTACTGCGCATCAGGCTTATGATACCTACCATGTATTCTAGTGTCCGTAAGTTAAAGTAATGCAGCAATCACTATTCCTCCAGAGACGGGAAACGACTGACTGTCTTTACAAACGACAAGCCGAACTCCCTAAGGAGGGAACCCCCACCACCTGCTTACACCACGATTTTTTGCCTTCCTTATAAAGTTTACGAGATCTAACAGAACTGAAACATAACGTAGACATGTTTGCCAAGCTGGTTTAATTCTAGTAGAGTTTAGAAACGGCAAAAATTGAACATCCAAAAATCGTGATATGTGCTACGGGGTTCACAGTAGTCCCACAAGAACAATTCAAAAGAGAACTCAGTTTCGTTGAGTTGTCAATGAGGGGGAAATCGCGCGAAAAGGGATAGAACTGAAATCCTCACAATATCATAATAATTGGTCATTGAATTTTTTTAAATTTTTGTTGCAGTCCAACCAAGGCCGCAGCCGCCGGCAGTCGTTTGGACATGCTGGGCAACCTGGGCGGTCTAGGCGGCAGCGTCAAGACACAGATGTCGAGCTGGCTGGGCGGCGGCCTTCCGGGCCTGCGCAAGGGCGCCGGGGCGGAAGAGGGCGCCGAGGAGGGTGCTGCAGGCGCCGCCGACGGCTCTGACGTTACTGCGGCAGCTGAGCCGGCCCTCGATGAGAAAAAACCTGAAAAGGACGATGATGATAATTCTAGGTGAGCTGAGATAATAATTCAAAAATTATAATAAAATTTATAATTTTATGTTCAAAAGACATGAAACTGAAGTGGAGTGGAAAGGAAGTGCTGAACCAAAAGTGAATTGAAATCTACAAAATTATCTACAAATGGGCGGGGCTAAGATATACTTCAATTGGCAATCGTGTGTTTGCCAGGTTCTGTTCAATATAGTAGAATTTATAGCCCAAATTAAACATAAACCCGCATGTCTAAAATTCTTAATGTCTGAAACGGGCCTAATATTGCATATTTTAGTATAGCTTAGGCCATTGGTATAGTCTGTCCAAGCAAAGAAGAGCCTCTGACAAGATGAGAAAATGACTCCAGCTCGGTCAATATTTTTTCACAAATTATTGATTTGGTCTCAAGTTGTGGATCGAAATGTTTCCTACAATTTGAGATCAAATTGATAATTTTTGAACCAATATTGTCCGAGCTGGAGTTATTTTCTCATCTTGCCAGAGGGTCTTCTTTGCTTGGACAGACTATATCGTATAGTTGAATTGCAGAATGTCAGAAAATTTTTTCAATTCTGTCAACTATGAGGTTTCTTTTTGTAAATTTAACATGGGTGATGTAGTTTTTATGTATCTGTGCTTATAATAAATGCCTCACTTTGATCTAACAAGGTTCAAGCTTAAAAGCTTAAGGTCTCTTTACACGGTGGATTTCTGATACGCAGTATTGATACATAAGTCCAAAATTGATCGTACAGGAAGGAAACTCCTTGAGACATTTACACGGTGGATTTCTGATACGCAGTATTGATACATAAGTCCAAAATTGATCGTACAGGAAGGAAACTCCTTGAGACATTTGCAACATGTGGTTGCAAAGTGAGGTTAGCTCATTTCAAATTGCCGAAAATTGGGGGGGTGGAAATAACTATCGGCTCCTTAAAACTATTATAATATAATATAAAAAATATAATATTATAATATTTTCTATTGATTTAACTAAAAAAATACCTTTAATAAATGCTCTTAAACTGTTAAATCATTTAGAAACAGAATCAGCATATTCCCAATATGCGGGTGATCCTTGAGCGTTGTAAATGTCCTGTATCAACTATCTTCCTTCCTGTATCAATTTTGGACTCTCTATCACTACTGCATATCAGAATGGCACCGAGTAAAGAGGCCTTCAATGCAACGAAATTAATAGGATTGATAACGTAGAAGTATTGTTATAAAACGTACCTCTTGAGACTTTTGTCAACAAAGGGGCGTGGCTTTTCTCTCAATTCTTGCTGCAGTGATCCTAACGGCAGCAGATTTTTATTCTTGTTCATCCAATTTTTTTCCACTCAACGTCTTAGTTTCATGTCACAAGTTGATTGTGAAGTTAATGATGTAAAAACTGTAAAAAAATGAATAAACCCTTACAACGGAGTATCCCGATATGCGGCATTGCACATTCCGAGGTTAGAATGTCTCATTTTTGCTGGTAACTTTTCTCAAATTCAACGATCAATGTTGAAAAACAATTGGCTTCTTAATCTATAAAAATAATATATTCCCTATTTCGAAAGTGACCTTTCTTCTTTTCAATATCATACCTACAGACTCAAGTATAATTTCTATAAGGTCCTGTTGGGTCTTCAATGAATAATTCATAATTTTATATCCACATTTCGTTCAAAGCATTAATAGTCTAAATCTATGATTTATGTGAACTGGTCTATACTTTTGTAAACATACAATTTATAATTCATAACATACATTCATAATACCGGTATAAAGTATTTGAGTCAATAATTTATAACTTGAGAATTAATGTACTATTCATAATGATTTTTTATTATCAATTGATGATAAATTTCAATTCATGAAGTGAATTTATCTTCAAAATACTGTAAAAGAATAAGTTGATAATTTATGTAGACTCTTTCGTATGAATTATTTTAAAAAGTTTTCAACATTTAATTCCATTTCATTAATCTTTGATAAGAATGATACTTCCTATATTTATTAATACGAAATTAGGAGTGATTGAAAGAAAGATACAATGCTGGTTGTCCACCTGAATCAGCTCTCTCAACTGTTTTATATTTTCAATGGTATAGCATACCCTCAGTCTGTGTTCCACTGTTTGTAATCTTTGTGGTTTATAGTGAACGTACAAGTTATTGAAAATTCCAACAAAGTAAAAATTTTCAACAAAATGTCATGATGCTTTAAAATGTTTTCTCTTAATTAGACAATAAAAGTTATTTATATTTTTATAATTACTCTCATTCAATTTTGGGTTCAAATGTAGGACTAACATATTTGCCTAAAATTGATCAATAAAAAAAATAATATTTATAACTCTATCAATATATTATGTAAGTTATTTTCATAATGTAGGCTTATATTTTTCATCGTTATTATGGTGCTTGATAATGAAGCGATCATGTTTTTGTAATTTTTTGCTTAATTTGATTATTTTTATTCAAAATTATATTCTTTATTCACCCGTGTGTTGTCTATTCAATTTGATTTATCAAATACTCTCTTAGTTGCGCATTTTTTCAGAAATTTTAATTTTAAAAATAATTATAATTAAACTTGATAATTGTACCCACCTGTGTATCTATCTCAACTAGTCAATCGTTATTTACTAATTTTTATCTTAGTGATTCCAATGAGATCCAAAAATTTCCCCTCAATTAATATAAGATCTTCCCAATGATGCAACCAATCTTCTTTTCTACTTGAGATTTTCAATTCAATTGGCTTAGAAAAAAATATTTTGAAAATTAGTTCGTTGTTTATCTTGTATCTAGTATAAATTTATCCCCCCAGTTTACATTTCCCTAATGCATTTCCATTCTAAATTCCTTCTGCTTTTACAAGACATCCTTTTACATGATGTTATCTCATTTTTCCCACCTTAATGTTAAAATGTATCATGTACAGGATTACTAATAAAAGCAAGGATGGCTGGGGGTGAGTTATCATCTCCAACATGCTAAAATTATTTGCTTGCAGTAATTTCTAATTATTTGTTTGTTATTGCTCGATTTAATTACTGAACAATTACAAATTCTCGTTGAGCATGCAAACGATAACGAGCGTGTGCAAATTTATGAGACAATAGCTCAAGTTTTTGCATAATTTTTCAATTTATTTCCAGCTCAAAATAATAATCATTTTATTAACACCATTGTAGTTTTGTAAAACTCATAACTTTGCATCTTAGTATCCTATTCTAGATACAGAACAAATTTGCAGCATTTTGAGAACTACACTAATGCCATTGATAAACTAAGCACATCATGTAATACCTTTCATTAAATTAAAAAAAAATCAAGTCTTTCTTTTGATCGCTTTCATAGAACTTGACTTACTATTTATTTTTTCAATTCTCATATAGCTTCTTCCTCTTTATACTTTTTCTAATGATAAATATTATATTCTCTTCTAAATAAGTATACAGTAGATTTTTGAATAAAGTATCCATTTCAGCTTCTAATTTCAAGTAATAACTCCAGGTTCATCCAACTTTTAAAACATTTTTTTAGTCCCATTAATATTAATCACAAAATATATATTATAGATCTATTTCAACAAATCATTGTTATACTATTGAATTGCCTACAGTATCTCTATATTTATGATCCTACATATTCTATAGATTGGTTTTTTAAGAATTATTTATGATTGAAATTACTAATCCACTTGTAAGTTAGTTGAAAATTATTGTTGAAGATTGGCTCTCATGGCTCTCATCCACAAAAAATTAATCAATTTAATATGAATGACTCATTCATTTACTGAACCTAATGCATTTTATTTGTAATGTACAGTGTATTCTTGGAAATTAGATAGTGCTGTACAGAAATGTATGCTATTCATAGGTAGGGAGATGGCATGAATAGTACAGAAACCAAACAGATTTTATTCTATAATATAATGTACCGTACAAGATTACAAGATTTAATTTGTGTAGTACAATATGTTATCCAACATTCCATTCTATCCTCAATTCTGAATCATAATTCAAATGAATCTTCAAGATCCCAAGATAGTATAATATTATATAGTACAATTAACAATATCCCATTCTATCCTCAATTCTAAATCATTCCTCAAATGAATATCCGTTTTTAGTTACAAGTGTTAACCTTTTCTTTGAACAAAATTGTATGACTACTGACTAGTCAATAAAGTATTGTTATTACTTATTAGATAGTCTATATTTGATTTTGATTATTATAGTCTATCCGAGCAAAGAAGACATTCGAGCAAGAGGGGAAAATGACTCCAGCTCGGACAATATTTAATTCAATTAAATCAAATTTATTTATTCACGCACACACACACACATAAGATACATCAATATGAAATAAAAATTAATTACATCAATATTGGTTCAAAACTTATAAATTTGGTCTCAAACTGTATATCAGAATGTTTCCTACAATTTGAGAACAATTGTTTAATTTTTTAAACCAATATTGGCCGAGCTGGAGTTATTTTCCCAACTTGCCAGAATGTCTTCTTTGATTGGACAGACTATAACTAAGTCTTGTTAACAATCAAACTGTTAATGACCTACATTTTGCACAGTACTAGCTTATTGGGCTTACTGTCTCAAAAATTTGTTTACTTTGTAGAAATTAATCAGTATTTTCAAAATTATTGAACAGTATTGGGCTCACTGTCTCAAAAATTTGTTGACTCTGTAGGAATAGGTCAGTAATTTCATATTTTCAAGGGTGAAATGAATTTAAAATTGATTTTTAATCAGTAATATCATATTTTCAAGGGTTGAATGAAGTTATAAACTGAATAATTCTGCAAATAATTCATAGGCTACTAGTTCGCATACCTTCGAAAATTTATTGATCTACATTGATGCACACATAATACAACGCTATCATGTCACGTTTTCTTACAGTGCTTCCTCTTTATAAGTTCTGTTTATCGATAGATTGTGGAAGCCTTACATACAGGAAACACCCGTTTACCCCCGCACAATGAAATAATCACTTGCAGCCCTCTGTTGAACTCTGTGTCTTATTTGGAATTGAGTTGGGTGATTTTGATTTAGAGAATGTTTCATAAAGTTGAGTGATTGAGAAATTAAATTTCTCTAATATTTAATTAGAGTAAACTAGAATTACTAGTAAACTAGTGAAACTAGTAGACTAGTAAACTAGAATATTTAAGATTGTATAGCAATTATCAATCTGTTGATTCAAATTTGATGAAAGACCGTATTCATGTTCCACTCATATGTTATTCAATAGCACACTTCAATTCCTTAAATATTGAGGAAAATACTATTACAAGATAGAAAATTTCCCATAGGATTCCCTATAGGAATTAGGAAAGATTGATAATTTTTAAATCTTAACCCATTCCATAACCCAAATCATAACCCAAATCTTACCATTCAAAATTGTCAAATTTTCCCATTTTATTGATGACTTCTATTGATGACCCCACTAAAATGTATTTGTTAAATTTTCAAATTTAATTAAAACTGTCTTGCTTCAACTTCAATAACGAAAAATCATGTACCGTAGTTTGAATGAACTGAACTTATGAACAAATGTCCTAATAAACTACATTTTGCTCTTCACTCATGTGTTGATATCATCTTAAATTCAGTTCTGTGAATTGGTAAAAAATGCATCCTTTAATCAATTTACTGCCAGATTCTTGAACAATTTCAACATCTTCATTTTCCTATCTAATAGGTAATTGATTAAAAAAGCTATATTATTCAATACAACTTTTTCTTATAAGAACTGATTAAGTAAATAGTGAATTCGTACCATCTCTGATTAGCAAGTGCTATTCAATGTGTTGTAGACAATACCTGTGAATAACTGATAAATAGAATGAAAAAATCAAACACCCCTTTTTTAAAACTTTGAAAGTATTATTTTTCACAAAGTTTAATTTTCAATAATAACTGTTATTTACAACGGTTTCACGGAGTGTATATTACCACAAGTTATTCAAGAAAGCTATAATGAACAATAATAAATTATGCTATTCAATCTCTGTAATGAGAATGTATTTAGATATTTTTTCAAAATAATAGTTAACAGTTGAATAATAACTGTTATTTATTTTTAATAGTTATCAAACCCAGACCATTATTTATTTATTGGTTTTTTACAAAAGCCAAGTACAAGCTATTTGTACTCATCAGCAAATGTTTTTTTTTTCAATGTATTTAATTAATGTTTTTTAATTAATTTGGCAATACCAATAAATAACTGTTACAGTACTAATCAGCAAATGCTTTTCAAATGTATTACTTACAATACCAATAAATAACTGTTATTTGTAACTGTTACAGTGCCACAGGTGGAGCAGATAGCGAGGGTCACGTGTCGGAAGAGGAGGCTACTGAGGATAAGGACGGTCAGCAGGCTTTCGGAGCTGGTAAGTTATCAAATTTTAAAAAAGTAGAAATTTCAATTCTTCTTTTACCAGATAACTGTATACAATAAAGTAGATGAAAAAGATATTATACTGTAAATAGAATGAAAATTCCCCCAGATTCATTGAATCCTCGAAATTTGCTTTGTATAGTAACTCCAATAGAAGTTTATTGATCTGATATCTTAAATTAAATATTTGTAGATTAAATAATTATTAATTGGATAGAATATTTTGTTCCACCTTAATGGTATAACATGGAGCATTTAAAGTAGGAGTCATCTCTCATCATCATCCCTCTCATTACCCACTCACAAGCCTAAGGGCTCATCATCTTCAGAAAAAACATCAGTGAAATTCGAATTGAAATCAACTGTTTATGGAATTCCAGTTTAACGATTATTATGTGTTCTATCAAATTTCAGTAGTAATAGAACTAGCACTTGAGAATTAGGAGAATAGAACAATCACACTAATAAATTTTGTTTAGTTTTTAATATGTTGGAAAACTTATAATAATAAATGCAACTAAGTTATTCCCAAAGCTGTTGAGTTCTTGTAATTTTTTTCAATTTTCAATCTTTTTTGCATAGGAAATCCTGTTTTATCCACTGTAAATAATTATTATGCTGATTATGATTGGTTAGGAATCTCCCCAAATTTGTTGCGAGCTCGAAACTCATTTTCCTAATAAGATAATTTTAATCCTCTTCCTTATTAGTACTTAGATCTGATATTGTATCTTCGATTCAGTTGAAAACCTATGAACATTTTAATGTTTCAATTTAATTGATGCAACATACATTATCGAAACTGTAAAAAATGTTTCCCCCTTATTTCACCTACATTTTAAAAAGTTTCTATCTATTTCAATTTTAATCAATGTTAATTTTCATCCTAGTCGTTCTATTCTTAATTTACAAATAAGAAATTTTGTTTCGAAAACAACGACTTCTCTATGTACTTATTCAATTTTATTTTCATAACGTTTTGTAGGTGACTGGAATACCCAATACATATTGAATAAATGGCATAAAATATCAGATGGCCTGAAGATAGGGAATATAGACGATGTGGCTTATCTTATTGAACAAAAGGATAAAGGTAAACCATGTATAGTATTTGTTAATCGGATGGATATATGTCTATTGAGATGGGTAGTATCACAGTTTGGTGGAATAAACTTAACACAATTTTATGTATTCTCCTCTCACCTAACATACTTTGAATTTCATAAGATTGAAAACTCAAAGAATAAATTCATTATTTTTTCATGTTGTTTGTTTGAATAGATTGTAAGAGAAACAGTTGTGTACTTGAAAAAATGTTGTACTCTCCCGTGTGAAATTACTAAAAAAGATGAAAGATTATTATTATCATTCAATGGATTTTGAATTGTATTTGAAATCATCTATCAAACTATAATTGAAAATTCAGAGAATAATCTGAAGAGAAACTGAAAATTTTGTCGAGTAATGTGAATAGGGATTCTCTCTTAGCGGTAAATAGGTGTGAAACATACTGTCTCTGAAATAAGTAGCCATTCGTATGCGACATTAGATAGGAATTCATGAATAATTTCCACATCTATTATAATATTCGGTCTAGGTAAAGCAGCTAGGTGTGAACTGAATGCATGTTGAAAATCCTATTGAAAATGAGATTTATATGTATAAAATTGAAACTCGTTCAATGATTTCCTATTCATAGCTGAATACAATAACGGTGTATCATAGTACATGGGGTTCTCATTAATAATTACTTCCATCATATTGATTGTAACGATTAATTTCTCATAGTGGTTGTTTTGTTAGTAATAAATTGGCACATTCCACAAAATAATGGGTTTCAATTATCACTTCAATAGTTTCACATTATTTGTTACCGGTAAGGATACTAACAGATTTCTTGCTAGAAATCTTTGTCAAATTTCTCACCATGATAAGCCGATCTATATTTAATTTTTATTATGTCTCTTACTCATTGGGGCTAATATTTTCTTACTTATCAACTCATTTTTTGGTTATTGGTATGTTGTTTCAAATTATTAGTTTAATTATTAGTTGTTTGTTGTTTCAAATTATTTGTTAACTCCTGTTGTTTCTTGTCTATATACAATATTTTTTCAAACCAAATTGATAAATAATCATTTCATAAACAGTTTAATTCATTAGACTTCACATTCTGTATTGTGCTTTTGTCAATTACTCAACAATAATTTAAACCTAACTAAAGTACTTTCCTAAAATTACAATTTATGTCTCTACTGCGTGCTCCTTGATTACTAATTTGTTTTCTAGTATAATGCATATTTGATGTACTTGTTACTTACCATTTAATTCTTTCATTGTACTCTATGAGTTGCTTATGTCATCTTGAATTTTGTCTTAATCAAATTCTGTATTTGTATCTTTCACATTTCTATTTTCAAATTTTTCTCTTCCGATTATTGTTTCATGTTTTTGTGTGATTAAAACTCACGCCTACTTGAATCTTTCCACATTTCTGTCCACTTTAAGAAATCATTGTGCATTTATTGTACTGTATTTGATAAGTGATACCATCTCTTCAAGAATAAATTGTGCACTGCTGAAATAAGTAAATCTATTGAAATATGAATTTATCTCATTAGTATTTAAAAACTGTTCCTTTTTCTAGAATCAACAAACACATTGATCAAGAATAAGGGTTTGATCTCAATAATATTAGGAACAATTTCAATCCAAAAATGCAGTATTTGGTATTGAAATATATTTGTAAAATACTATTTTTATGTTTTATAGAAGAAGTAGAGAATCCCATTTAATGAAGCTCGGTCCATGACTATTTCTCAACAATATTTCTGCCAGTTTTTGAATTTGGTTAGACTGTCGTCATGCAAGTCAGTGTAGACGACGGTAACTCATACAATTTTGCTTACTAAAAATCCCAAAACCCTTCCAAATCACGGCCAATACCCCACGATTTGAACATCATTACCAATGGATGAATTGAAAGAGAGAAAGCCTACATTCTAAGCCTATTTTTCTCTTTGAAATTATAATATCTATTATCATTATCATAGATCATTGATTGATTTGCAACATGAGATAAAGTCACGAAGTCTGTAAGTTTCAATAATGATACAGCTTCAAGTTTTACAATTTAATAGAAATGAATTTGTGTTAATGAACTTTGTAATTGTTTTTCGCAGTAACAACAAAAGCTCTGGCTGGTGCCAAATCGATTGGCGGATTCCTGTTTTCGGCCGTCAACAAGGCTGGGGAAACTGTGACCAAAGCTGGTGCAAAAATTAAGAAGACTGTTGAGGAAAATGTGAGTATTTACAAATTTCCAATTTTTTATGTTGTGGTGTAATCGAATTTGTCTTACTGTTGTAGAAAATCGTGTTAAAATTCTGTTATCATGTTCTCGTTTATTTATTTCTTCTTATTATTATTTATTGTATAAATGTTTTTCATTCATCATGAAAACTTATCATGTTTTAAAGAAAGTATGAAATAATTTGGAAGCACTGTTTTTTCTTTCAAAAATAATCCTATTTATTTTTAATGAATAATGTATTCTTGGTTCTATTTTAAATGCTATGTGTTTTCCAAGACCCTAATGTCTATTGTATGTTATCATTCAGTAGCCTACTACATAAAATTACCCTATGATACAGGATCCTAAAAAAGTGGCTATTGTTTATTACAATAATACATATTCAGATGATGAACATAATACATTATGTGTGATTTGGATTCACTGTTTTTCTCGGGTATTTCATAGACAATCCTATTTATTTGTAATGTATATTGTATTTTTGGTTCAACCTTTCAATGCTATGTATTTTCCAAGACCTCGATTGTTTATTGTTTAAACGTTTATACGCCTACTACAAAAATTATCAATTTATTCTTAATTTATTAAGAAATTACCTTTTTCCACTCTTCTTAATACTTTTCATGATTAAATATTATGTAATAATGTATTTTCACATTCACAATACTCTCAAAATATTCCCTAGCTTTCTCTTTATTAGTTTATTTCTTAATTTATTTTAGCAATATTCATGATCAACAAGTTCTTGTTGTTTCTGTGAATTTCGTATCAATTCTCAATTTTTAGAAGTATATTTTTTCATCCGCTGATGGTGAAGTTAATAATTTTATAATAATTTATATGACTTCCAATGTGTTTTCTCTGTGATATCCAGAGCACACAGCACATTTTACATTTTTGTTGTTTTAGATTACGTGGAAAGTGAACACCAGTTGGTGAAATTGATTTATTTGTTTCTGTATGATATTTTTAACTTATGTTAGTTTTGTGATTGGTACTTCAAATAACTGGTGTTTCCCATGTCATTTGTTTCTTCAATAAATACTGCGTCGAAAATATCCCGGTTGCTCATATTTTAGTTGATGTCCAGTCAACAGGCTCCAGGTTTCAGTCTTACAATAATAATATTATCTTGATATATATGTTCTTATTACTGTATTGAAGCTCATACTTGAAAAAAATCAACTTCAACCAACTATTTCACCTTGATAAAATGCTTGGTATGATGTCGTATGCTTCAATTGTTGAATTGAAGCTTATATGAAGATAGTTTGATTTATGACTTGATATACGTTTCCTTTTTGGCTTGATACAATATATTATTATGATGTCGTTCAATTAAAGTCTTAAGTTGAAGCTGAAAATTGGTTTCATTCCAAGCATATACAGTACTTGAGTGGGCTTCATAATGCGTATAATACGCTTAAACACACACATTCAAGCGTATGCTTGGGTGTGTTCCGAATCATCATCCATAACAGATAATCCTGTCCTACGCTATGTACATTTCTGCTTTTGAAAATAATTTCCAGTCTTCGTACGGTATTGTTATTCTGGAAAACCATGCTATGTTTTTCTTTTATTCGGGGGTTTTCCACGGCACAAAGAGTGTCTCTATTGTGCAAGGGGATCAGCTGGGATCAAGGGAAAGCTGTACGACGGGTTGCGGACTCGAGCAGTGCAGGCGCTTCGTTGGCCACTAGACACAGTACTATCGATTGTTGGGTAGGCTCCCGGTGGGCTTGGCAGTTATTATAGCGAATATTCAAATCCTATATCACTTGTGTATTTTCAAATGTTCTATATCTTCTCAGAGAATAAGAGCTGAGGAGGAATAATACCTATATTAATCCAATAGTAAAGATGAGTGTTTTGAGTTTGAGTTCTGTTATTTATGAAGCTGAGCTGTTGATTTTGCGAGAAAGTAAATAGTAAAACATTTTGATGTATTATATCAACATTTTCGTTGCCATTATTGATAGTAGGCCTATAGCTGATACTAAAAGGTTAGGCGGTTTCATCTGCACCTTGTGCACTTCAACAGCTGATGTTGTCATTTAGAGTTGTCGGTTAGCTATGTTTAGATGGTGATTTTCTAATAAAAAAAGCCAATAGATGCTTTGCATCAGCTGTCGGTGGGTTTTATCACGTACAAGAAAGAGAACCGTTCAACTTTTACAAGCTATAACCATACAGTGCAATGAAGCATTTCATGAACTATCTCTTGATGAATCACCTTAGTTTGTCAGGTTTAAAATAATTGAAGCCCTAAACATTTTATAATTGATTGTCTGGCCTTTAGGCTGAATGAAAATGAAACCCTTGTTTTCAATAATGCTTTCATAGGGAGAATACTTGGAACGCGCCCGGTACAGTGGAATATAATAATCATTTGAATAAAATGTATAAAAACTAATTTCAAAAAACGCATTTCTTTTGTCATTTTATAATAATAATTTTACTTTTATTATTATTTTATAATGCTCTTCAAACTTCTCAACAATACACAACTCAGTGATTTTCCACTCAAAGTTGATACCTACTTTCTGCTGAGTAATCTTTTTAAAAAAAGTCCAGCTAAAACTCCCGTCAACTGAACCCGGAAAAGCCACATATTTTCAACAAGGAAAAAGTAACTGAAAGCAAAACAATTTCCGTCACTCGCAACTTTCCAGCTTTTCTTCTATGACAACTTATTTTCCTGTGACAATTGCACATACCCTCCAACTTTTCTCAGTACCAGGAACTCAACTTTTCTCAGTTACCACGAGTCTGAATTCCAGAAATTTTTCAAGTCGAAAAGACGGTAACTGCAGCTTACCGACTTTATTGATTGCGTGAAAGCTCTCATATTTTTCCACCACTTTTCCTCCTGACAATTTTCACGTGAAAATCCAGGCTTGTCTCGTTGTTGTCACGTTCTGTTGTCTCCTGGTAAACTTGGTTAACACTTTTCAATGTTGTATGTCAATATTTCTCTTTGTAGGTGTTGGTTTTTGGCTTTGATTTCAAACACTAGAACGCTAAAGAGCCATTCATTGTCATTGATCCTTATTCTTCCGATTTGAATTTAGGAAGAATTCATTAACATCATTTAAAAATTCGATTTTTTGCGGATGATGCCCACATAAGCATTGAATTGGTTGTTACGGCTTCAATTTATTGAAGTCTATCGGTTTCATAAGTTTCATAGATAATTTAGCCTAATACTTCTTTTCTTTTAGGGCTACTGTATTTGAAGCTTTAAAAAATAATTACAATCAGGTACCCTTTAAAAAAATGTTGAGTGTGAAATAAAAAATATTTTTTAAAAGGGTACTCTGATTGTAATCATAATTTGAAAAAATTGTTACAAATTTGTAATGGAAATTGAGTGCAAAGGTGATTGATGAGGTGATATTTTTCAACAAACATAAAAGTTGATGAAATATTTGCACAATAGGCTATTGCAACATTGTCAAGTACATAAATAGAACTTTATTAAACAAATAAAAATTATTAACTGATAAAACCATCTTTATTTATTCTAATAAAGTTCATTCCTTTCTATCTATCGACATGAATAGAGAAATAACAAGCTACCTCAGTCATTGTGTGGTGACTGATTCATTCAGTTATACATCTGCAATTAATTGTAATAATTTTCATCTCCAGATTAGGTGATTAATTATCTCCTTGATCAAGTCGGCATTACTTGTGTGGTCGTCATTTTGCGTTTTCGAGTCAAAATTCCAAGCGCTAGTCGACTTGCGCATTAAATTTTTACTCAAACTCTTTGGGTTTAAGCAAGTCGTCTTGTGCATGGAAAGTTGACTATAAAAAACAACATTCGACCACACTTGATACTTTTGGCAGTCATTTTGACTTGACTAAAAACGACCACATGTGGTTGCGCCAAAGGAGTGATTATACTGTTGTAAAAGATGTTTTTCAAATAGTGTATTCCTCTATCAATCAGATTATTCATATATTTCAACCTTGCAAACTTGTATTCTATGGCCTAAATCCTGTCTTGAATCACTGGCGGCTCGTACCCAGAAAAAGGTAAAGTGCTTGTATCTTTCACTGTACAGCACTTCACCTGTTTCGTGGGCACGAGCAGCCAGTGTCTTGAATTGAAAGCATCTCATTTCTAATTCTTATTATTATTTCTTATTAAATTGTTATGAACATGAACATAATTTAATTCCCTTGATGCTTTCTAGTACCAACAACCCTAAAACCAACCCAACCACCCTAAAGATTTTGCAGCAGCCCTAAAAATGGCAGGCAACAAGTGGACTAGAGCATCGTTGGGGGGGGGGGGTCTAGGGAGGCTTAGTAGCTGAGAGAAGATCTTTCTCTTCCATCAGAGTACGATTGGCGTATGAGCTTCCTTTCCGCAGTAGCATGGCGCATCGACTAGTATATAGGGGAGCAGTTCTGTCCGTAGTGTTGTCCCCCCGGATTATTGATCGTCCACGATGCCTAGACCCCCCCTTGTTACTACCCCCCTACTATGAATTTTTGGCCCTTAGTCGTACGTGCTTACGACCCTCTGCCCCCTCTTGTTTTCAGAGGGGTACCTACCCTGTACTCCATTTTAAAAGAGGGTTTCAACCCGCTCCCCCACTGAGGGTACCCTCCACCCCCAAGAGTTCTCTTTCTGCTTTCATTTCTTCCCTATATAGTACAAGATGAGCAGCCTCCCTCACTACTTTACTCTTTTTGATGTAACTTTCCAGTTAGAATACATAGAATTCCCCACACTATACTTGTCAAGTTAAGCTGAAAGTTACATCAAATAGGGTACGAATAACGCACGCTGTGATGCTGGCGAATCTGTTCTCCATAGTATAGTCTGTCCAAGCAAAGAAGACATTCTGGCAAGATGGGAAAATCACTCCAGCTCGGTCAATAATGGTTTTAAAATTATAAATTTTTTCTCAAATAGTAGATCAGAATGTGTCCTACAGTTTGAGACCAAATCTATGATTTTGAACGAATATTGACTGAGCTGGAGTCATTTCCCCATCTTGCCAGAATGTCTTCTTTGCTTGGACAGACTATATTAGTTGAGCAACCTCCCACTCTGCTAAAGAGAGTACATTGAGGAGCTAGTGTACTCTTTTTATGTTTCACCAGTGTTTTCATCTCTTTCTAAGATTAGTAGAAAAGTCTACTGTCTAATAATCTGTCTTTTTCTGATAATTTGATTCTCTTCCAGCTTCCCCTCTTCTTCTATATTGGTTGACCTTATTTTTAAGTATTTTCTCTCTTTCTTCGAATCTCTACTTGTCTAGTTTTCGTCTGTCATCAATCAATAACATTTTTCAAACGTCTTATATTGTTCTTTTTCCACATTTATCTTCAAGTTGTCATGATACGGTCTGTCCAAGCAGAGAAGACATTCTTCTAAGATGGGAAAATGACTCCAGCTCAGTTAATTTTGGTAAAAAAATTATGAATTTGTAAGAAACATTCCAATCTGAAATTTGAGACCAAATTTATAATGTTTGAACTAATATTGATCGAGCTGGTGTCATTTTCCCATCTTGCCAGAACGTCTTCTTTGCTTGGACAGTCTATAGGCTACTACTATCACTCTATCATTATTTTCCTCGTTGTAAAGAATATTCTTTCTTGAGGGTTCAGTGACAAAAAGGACAAAGAGTCTTAACTTCGCCTTTAATGGAGGTAATCAATCAATAATATTGTTCTTTCCAATTTTCTCTGGTTTCTTCTCTAGTCCTTTGTTTGTCTTCCATATTAGTTTGATATCAATCTTCTACATCCTTTGTTTCTCCTCCATATTTATTCAATTCCTTTTTCTGACATTTTTCCATCGAAATTACCAATGAATGTATTATAGCCTACTTTAATGCAATGATGTTATTGTATATAGTAATAGTATAGTAGATGTTATAGTCTGTCCAAGCAAAGAAGACATTCTGGCAAGATGGGAAAATGACTCCAGTTTGGTCAATATTAATTCGCAAATTATAAATTTGGTCTAAAATTGTAAGAAACATTATGATCTACAATTTGAGGCCAAATATATAATTTTCAAACCAATATTGATCGATCTGGAGTCATTTTCCCATCTAGCCAGAAAGTCTTCTTTGTTTGTACAGACTATACAAATCCAAGCGCGGACCTTGCCCACGAATCGATCGAAAAGCCCACGCGGCTTTCGACAGATGAAGCCTAAAAAACAGCCCAAAACGCAGACAAGGGTTCAACTGAAAATCAATTGTGTGCGGTGTGAAGAGTTGGACAGTGTCGATAAATTGACAAGAGGAAAAAACCCCAACGTTGAGAAAAGTAAATGGAGTAAGTGGCTCTGATGTAGCCGTTTTTTCTCTTCTGTGCTGCTTTATAAACGAGGACACACACACACGGATACAAAACGACACATACATACGTACAGTCTGTCCAAGTAAAGAAGACATTCTGGCAAGATGGGAAAATGACTCCAGCTCGATCAATATTGGTTTGAAAATTATATATTTGGCCTCAAATTGTAGAGCAGAATATTTTCTACAATCTGAAACCAAATTTACAATCGTTGAACACATATTGACCAAGATGGACTCATTTTCCCATCTTGCCAAAATGTCTTCTTTGCTTGGACAGACTATACAGATACACACACATGCCAGCAGAGAAAAACTCGTCAATTTAAACAGGAGAATCAAGCTCTGCTCTGAATCGCGGAGATACGTGAACAAGAAAGGGGACGATACTATTGCTCTTTCTTCACCAAGTATATTATTTTATATGGAGCTACCCAGCCACTATGAGAAGCCAAAGCGTGTCTCTTCTTTCAACTGTAATGAGATAACAGAGGAATGACGTAGTGTCGGTACGAGGGTAGAAGAAGAAGGTTAAGAAGAAGTGAGAGATATACACTTTATATGAGAAATATAGAGATAGAAGTGAGAGATATACACTGTATATGAAAAATATAGAAATAGAAGTGAGAGATATACACTGTATATGAGAAATATAGAGATAGAAGTGAGAGATATACACTGTATAAGAGAAATATAGAAATAGAAGTGAGAGATATACACTGTATATGAGAAATATAGAGATAGAAGTGAGAGATATACACTGTATAAGAGAAATATAGAGATAGAAGTGATAGATATACACTGTGTATGAGAAATTTACAGATAGAAGAGAGAGAGATATACACTGTGTATGAGAAATACAGAAATACAAGTGAGAGATATACACTGTGTATGAGAAATATATAGATAGAAGTGAGAGATATACACTGTTTAAGGGAAATATAGAGATAGAAGTGATAGATATACGCTGTAAGAGAAATATAGAGATAGAAGTGAGAGATATACACTGTAAGAGAAATATAGAGATAGAAGTGAGATATATACACTGTATATGAGAAATATAGAGATAGAAGTGAGAGATATACACCGTATATGAGAAATACAGAAATAGAAGTGAGAGATATACACTGTATAAGAGAAATATAGAGATTGAAGTGAGAGATATACACTGTGTATGAGAAATATTGAGGTGAATGAAGAAGGTCAAAGATAACATATATTAAAATTTTGGTCATAGTGGCAGTGTTAAGAAAATTAAACTAAGAAGTAGAAGCATGGCAAAAAGCAAAAGTAGAAGGAAAAACTGTAGGATACAGCATAAAGAATGAAGGGTGTACAAATAATAAGTAAGAAAAATTAAAGGATAATGGATGAGAAAACGAATAATGGGTGGAGAGACGAGAAATTGGCGAAAAAGAGATGGTGTGAAGCACTGGGGCCTCGTACCCACGAATCAGGTGAAATGCCCGTATCTTTTACTGTAGAGCACTTCACCTATTTCATGGGCACGAGCCGCCAGTGGTGTGAAGGAGAAAAAATAATAATAAGGAGACGGATAAGGAAAAAGAGAAGGAGAAGGAGAAAAAAGAAAATGAGAATAATGTGGATGAGGAAGAATAGGGGAGGAAGGAGAATTTCAAGGGATGAAATAAGAAGAAAGAGAGCACGAAACAGAGAAGAAGTGGAAGAGGTTCAAGGTCTATTTTCAAAAGGATGAGAAGAGGTAAAGGAGATCAAGAGAGAAAACAGAAAAAGGAAAAATGGAAGAGCATAAAACGAATTGAAGAAAAAACAATTAAGGTCATGAGGAGAAGAAAGGATGAGGAGGAGCACAAGACAATAAACGAATAAGAGAAGATGGAGAACAAGAAAAGATGAAGGACAAGAGAATTAATTTGAGAGGAGCTTGTAGTAGGACAATAGGCTAGAGTTTGTTAAGGGTAAATAGAAGATGTTGTTGAACTTGGAAAAACAGAAGACAGGAGTAGTGAAGTGTAAACATGAAAAAAGGAAAATAAGATGACGAGAAATACGAGTTTGGAAAAAAAATTCGCTCCGGCAGCTGACGGTCAGAAAGAGTGCATTTCAAATGCAATTCTATGATGGCTCAAATCATATGACTTATAATGAGCTATTCAGGGTATGAATTCAAAGGTACCGTTTTCGAAAAACACAATTTTCGGTATATTATTCGCCATTTTCTCCGCCATTTTTGATTGGATTTTTTCCGTTGATGGCTCAAATTGTAGGGCATAATAAGGGTATTATACACACCAATTTTCAAAACGATCAAGTTATTGGTCGATTTGCAGTGATTTTTTAAAATTTTCATCCCCTAATTTCACCCCCTTTCCTTGGACCAATTTGGCTGGTCAACGAACTTGACCTAGATATTAACACTAATGATTTTTGTGAAAAATTCGGTCGCTCTCCGACAAGCCCTTCGGGAGTTATCGTGTTAACAAGAATCTGTACATATATAAATATATATTTATAGAGATATATGAATTTGAACGGACATCAGATTCGTGTTCTAAGGGCTCGGAAACGTGTAAAAAATGTATCACATCATAAATTTTCGATTGTCAGGGCAAGACCAATAGTGCATTTTTTCGAATGAAATGCACTAAAAGCCAATTGCTATATAATGGATTGAATTCAACAAATATTGTATAGTATAACACTATTGTACAGTACCATACTATTGCATGGTATAGTGGAATAGGTGAAAATGACTCCAGCTGGGTCAATATTGGTTCAATCAATTTGGTCTCAAATTGTAGGAAACATAGTATAGTATAGAACATGATAGTAGATATCGATACATGATTGTATACCACTGTTTCGAATGAGTTTTGGGGTTAATTCATTGTTTATATATCAGGATGGACCTGATGTAGAGGTGCCTTTGTAAAACCCTCATAATTTTAATGATACGGGTTTATTTGTGATACCAGGGTCTTATACAATCATTAAATAATTCAAGAGTATGAATTTCTCAAAAATTCTTGAGCCAAGTTTCTACTGTTCACTTACCTGTAGAAGAAACACATTCAAGAAGATGATGCAATACTTTTAAATTCAGGTAAGAGAAAACAAATTTTATCAGATCCACAAAGTTAATTTAAAATGTTTTTTTTTATAAACTTTGTGGATCGGTTATTTGTTGTCTCTTTCCTAGATTATGGATAAGTTCCACAACATCTCTGAAAAAAGTGTAAATTTCATTAAACTTTTAAATTCGACTGTTCCATTCGATAGGCCTATATGTATCATCTTATCTATATCCTTGAAAGTAGGTACTGTATCTTTTATAAAAGAAATAGCCGATCATCCCAGTTCCCAAAATAATGTAGATTAATCATAGAAGACAAACTTTATTATAGAGACTAAAACTTCTCTGACAATACTGTTCTAGTATAGTCTGTCCAAGCATAGAAGACATTCTGGCAAGAGGGGAAAATTACTCTAGCTCGGTCAATATTGGTTTAAAAGTAATAAATTTAGTATAAAATTGTAAATCAGAATGTTTTCTATAATTTGAGACAAAATTTACAATTTTTGAACCAATATTGGCCGAACTGGAGTCATTTCCCCATCTTGCCAGAATCTCTTCTGTGCTTGGACAGGCTATACCGTCTTGAATATTGCAGAAGCACTTCAAAGGATACAACTAAATCAGAGCGGAAGTTCTTCCATCTCACGCATCGGATGCAACAAAGTTTCTCTTCAGATTTGAATTTTCCGCGGAAAATAGAACGGAAGGAAAACTGTCTCTGGATATAATTAGCTCGCTTTTCCCACGCTGGTCGTTTAGTCGGCGAAAAGTGGTTCTTCCTCCGGTTGGGAAAATTAAAGGGGTGGTTTTACTCTGTGGGAAAACCAGCATTTGAAAAGCGGTTCTTCTCGTATAGTAAAGAAAAGAAGACATTTTGGGAAGATTAAAAAATGACTCCAGCTCGGTGAATATTGGTTAAAAAATTATAAATTTTGTCTCAAATTATAGAAAACATTCTGATCTACAATTTGAGACTAAATTTACAACTTTTAAACCAATATTGACCGAGCTAGAGTAATTTTCCCATCTTGCCAGAATGTCTTCTATGCTTGGACGGACTACATACACCGATGTACTTTTATATTATTTGAAGAGCTGCTATTGGTCGGTAAACGAGAGAAGTGTAGAGCTCGTGTAAGCTGAGAAGACACGCCGTTACAATGTGAAGTGTATGGTGAAGAAGTGTCTTCTCAGCTTGAGCGAATTATACAACCAGCGTAGTATTTCAGATTGTACTCTGGCGAATTGAAGTTGTTTTCTATGCTTTCGATTTCTGTTTGTAATAAACAGGGGAAGTGGGGAATAAATGTTTAGGGGAGTGGTTCATTTTGAAATGATTCTTGAATGAAAGATGAATGGAGGGACTGTGTAGAGTGTACACATAGTATACGTTTCCATTCATCAAACCTGAGCTGTTGAAATTAACATTTTCAAAATGTTTCTCCACTAATTTTGATTCAGTATACTAATGCCCGGTTTTTCCAAGCACACTCACAGTTGAGGGACCCTCAAATTTTGATGAACAGTTGACATTTTCTATGATAATTATAGGAAATGTAGTAAACTTGAGGGTCCCTCGAATTTGAGTGTGCTTGGAAAAACCCGGGATAAGTCTCTTCTATGTTTCTCTTGTAACTGCAAGGAAATATGAATGTGTTCGTCATGATTAAATTAGTTTATTTCTTATCACCAATTATTAATACCAATTCTCTAGAGTCTATACCCTATTCACGATCACTTGAGACGAAATGAACAAACTTTTTGCGCGTGTGTGCGGGTAAAGGGAGGTATTACTTCATACGACGGTCGGCCGCAGTCGAACAGCTGTAGTCAATCACAGTTCTTGATTTTCCTCAGGCTTAAACAAAATAGCTACCTGTACATGCAAAAAGTTTCTTTATTTCGTCTCAAGTGATCGTGAATAGGGTATAGGTCAAGAATAATAAACCAAAAACTTTTTCGCAAAAAATAAATTCTGATGCCGGGTTTTTCCAAGCACACTCAAAGTTGAGGGACCCTCAAATTTTGATGAACAGCTGACATTTTCTATGATAAGTATAGGAAATGTAGTAAAGTGTAGTAAACTTTAGGGTCCCTCAAATTTGAGTGTGCTTGGAAAAACCGGGCATTAGTGTTGAAATGCATAGCCTACTCAATGAATACAATAGGATAAATAGAATAGAATCGCTTTCTTATAGTAATGACGTGGCGAAGTTTATACAGTAATGTCCACTCCACCACTTAACCACAAATGAAACTTGAATGCCAAACTAATGGTAGCAAAATAATATCATGATGCATGTTACGTATTCAATACAATGATACTTTTTCTAATATAATAGGCCTACTCTACTGAGCTTCATATCCAATTAATACAATGTTTAAAATTGTAATTCTAATGAATTCTACGTTATAAATTCTATCAAAATTGGAAAAACAAAAAAATTTCAAAATAATTTTCTAATGTCGTTGTTACAAGCTATTTTAATAAAAACATTCAGGAACTGACTCCATTATTTATTCAATGAAGTGTTTAGTTTTTTGGGTAATTGTTACTTAATTCTTATCATACATTTTACCTTTACCACACTGATGATAATATTGTTTCAAGTTCATTTCTATTATACTGTCACCACAACTTATCCATTGCACACATTTCTATTCTCTATGTATAAATTGTTTAATAATGTATCTTTCTTTACACACTTAACCAAACATGACTTTCTTGTTATGCGTACTCTTGAAGGAGAAGGTAATCCAAGAAAACTATTACTCATTTCTAAACTTTCGCTTGCTTCAAGTTTTGCTCAATACTGTTTCTATTATCTAGTACACTACATCTGTAGGTTAGTTTTATATTCCATTTTAATATGTTAGTAGGTTTATGCTCATTTTTTTTATTCTACCAAATCCAAGTACACAATTAGATTTTGTTGGTTTTTGTTTTATTAGAATTATATCCATATTGATCTGCATGCTTTATTATCTTTTGAAATTAATTCCATCCTACAACATATTGAAACTCTTAACCCTATTTGAATCCTATTAAGTGCTTGCTTGAATTGTTCAGGGGAGTCGGATCGCAATAGCTCTAAAAACTGCACGAAAAAAGTAAAAATTGAAACAAACAGTCATTTAAAATCCTTTCAATTTTTAAATATCTATCAACTGTTCTATTAGAACACCAAAATTATGCCTACTATAATACGCTAGACCGTACATATTATAGGTTATTTTATTATTGTTCAATGATTTGAAAAGAAATGAAATTTTGATTTCGTATTTTTATCTCATTTCATATGTCATAAAACTTATTACCTTTCAATGTCTCATATTATAGCTTCCTTCAATATAAGGCCGTGGTCTCAAAAGTGGTAACTATGTAGAGCAGGAAAGGGGTTACATTTAAAAGCATTGAAATAATTTTTTGAACAACTGTTTTAACGGATGCGTTTCTCACATCCGACTAGCTACAGTTCATAGCTATCTTAGGACATAATTGAATATTCTCAATATTTCCTGCTAATCTCTATCACAACCCAGTAGCCTACAGAAAACACAAAAGGAATTCTATACGAAAATTTTTATGAAAATTCTCTGTTCTCTTTTTCTGAGGATGAGGCCTCAACTTGTAGGCTTGTGCGTGGGTGATGAGATGGTTGATGATGAGAGATGACGACTATTTTTCAGGTAGATGACCGTCGGCGTATCGTAATTATGCTCAAAAGAGAGAAAACCTATGTCTTAATGCATGATTTGTAACTGTACCCAATGCTTTCATATGGGTAAACTGTATTTCGGTGCCACGTTGTCATTTTATTAGAACAGGGCCTAATATTAGGAAGCTATGTATGCTCATATCAACCAGATTAAAACAAATTTCTGTCTGAAGCACTTGATAAGCTATTTAACAGTTGATTTTGAGTACAATCGTTAACACAATACCTGTAATGTATGGAACAGTAGAAGTAAAGGCGCTTGTTGCTATTGATTACGGCCTGAAATTTGAGCAACGCCCGTTGAATAGAGCCGTAATTACGGCCGTGGGTGGAGGGGGGGGGGCTGCGTTAAAAGCGTTATATTCATCAAATATCGAACGCCTAGTGTGAATAGGTAGGTATAGTCTGTCCAAGCAAAGAAGACATTCTGGAAAGATGCGAAAATTACTCCAACTCCGTCAATATTGGTTCAAAAATTATAAATTTGGTTTCAAATTGTAGATTAGAATGTTTGCTACAGTTTAAGGCCTAATTTATAATTTTGGAAACAATATTGACCGTGCTGGAGTCATTTCCTTATCTTGTTAGAATGTCTTTTTTGCTTCGGCAGACTCGTCAAATATCGAACGCCAAGTGTGAATAGGCAGGTAATGGTTGGTATCAGTTAGATCGAGACTGAGGATTATCGACAGTTCTGATGCACTTCTGAGTACACAAATCGAATAAATGACGAACAAAGAGGGGTGGAATTGATGGAAAGAGAGGGATAGAAAGAGTGAAAGGCGTAGGTGATGATAGGGGAAAGCATTAGGAATAGGAAAGAATAATTATTCAATAATTGCACGGCTATGAATCTCCTTCTTCTTCTTCTTCTTCTTCTTTATCCAACCCATTTACCGAATTTAGGGCCGGTTGCACGTACGTTCTGTTGGTTTAATCACCGTTATTTCACCGTGTCAAAGTGGAAAAACGTTCAAATGAATAAAGTATTGAAATGCGATAGTAGTAGCAAAATATTCAAATGCACTTATTCAAAATAGATATTAGAATCAATAATTATCTCATTATTGTATAAATTATTTATTTATTAAAACAAAAACATGATCTGGAAATTGCATGCTCATACAACTTCATTGTTGTCAGGTTGGTAGTACCACAAAAATCGAAAATCTTCAGCTGCTATTGTTTTCAGATATTGAAAATTTAATCATCAGCTGATGGTTAGGTTAAAATTTTTAACGCCTCAAACTCTGGCCGATTAGTTTAGTACTGTGAAATTAGTATTCAAATATCTGGTACCGAGCTACGCTCTGAAGCTGCGGCCGAACCGTTGAATTACATGAATTATTATTGAATTACATAAATAAGTTATTGTAAAAAATCAAGGAACCTCCGGCCTTGTAAAAAATAAATTCAAAATTGATATGATCACCTCTCACAAGTTTTTAACAGACATGAACATGTGTTATAGATTTGAATTTAACTCCATTCACTCCAGCTGGATAGCGTTGGTCAGCTAACGATAACAGCCATTATACGCAGTACTCGGGATTAGGCCTATGCCTGAATAAGGAATATTTTATTCTTTTATTAATCCTGCCAGAGAGTTTTCCCAGACATGAGACCTGGTGCAATATTATTTTTCCATCACGGTTATATTACATTTCAAATTTCAAGAAAATCGTTAGAGCCGTTTTCTAGATCCGTGGTTCCACATAAAAACATACAAACATACATATATACATACATACATACATACATACATACATACATACATACATACATACATACATACAGAAATTACTCGCTTAATATAATACGATTCTATTTATCCAGCTGCTGACCTGTTGAATTTGAAAAAAAACCGCCATTGAAATTTTCCATAACCTCATTTATATAATTGCCTCAATGATAATAAATCTTAACTTGATTCATGAATTTAAAGGTTAGTAATATTTTTAGGCAATAAAATTTAATGTAAGTGATGTGTCATCAAGTTTTGTAAACGAAACTATTGAAACTCAAGGCTTTTTAATTATTTATATGTTTCTATTCTCTATTTGAGTTGAGTTAGTTTGCCGTTGCTACAAGATGTCGTTATCCAGGCTAATCACGGCGTTAAAAGTTAACGAAGTTACGAACAACCGGCCCTTACTCATTTCAACCATGAATACTGAAGTAAATTATGATGTCTTTAACACCACAACACAGTAGTAACACTATCAAAGATCGGAGAATTTTAACAAAATTTAGTGCACGCTTCGGATCAAACAGGAATAGGTAGTGTAGATACAGTACAGTATAACTCCCAAAACGTTGCAAAGTGCCACAGGTATGTCTTTCTCATATTCATAGGGTTTTTTCGCTCCTTTTAAACGTTCTGTAGATGAAGAACTAGTATTCATCATAATCAAACCCAACCTTAATAAAACTTTCGTCTCTAAAACTAACGAATGCATGCATTTAGTTGATTTGTATAAAATCTGCGATAATCATACTAGAGCCAAGACATTTGCTTTCTCCAGAGATTGAAACGAATCTCGTAGTTTATCTATACATACTTATATGTATTTTAAATTAAGATTTATCGAATTGAAGATTTGAAGAATTTATCGATTGAAGATTTATCGAATCTCGTACGACTTTAATAGGCCTATGAGATATTTTATACTATATTAGATCAAACCATTTACTTAACAAAATTGGAATAAGGCAAATTCAGTTTATTTGATAGATTTTATAGTCTAATACAATATTAGATCAATCCATTTACTCCCACAAAGTTGGAATAAGCCAAATTCAGTTGATTTTATAGAAGGTCGAGAAAACTAGTGTTTGATCTTCGGAAAAATCTTCGCATGTAGCAAGTATTGTTTTTTTGCCGCTTGAGGCAAGGCGTTTCTCTCCCAAGTTATGTATGGATAAGATTGAAAAGAGAAAAAATGAATAAAAATATGCACTAAAAATAGCTCAACGTCTGCTTTTTGCTCTAGAATGCTCTCATTCCCTCAACAATATGTAGGCGTTTTTCTGGAGCTATATCGCTATCAGACTTTTCCATTTCCCATTCACATGTATTGTTCCTCGAACGGTATCCTTATTAAAATGGTACAAAGTCATTCATATTCCAGAATTTTTGCTATTGGAAGTTCCTATTGGATTTTGTTATTAATTTCATCGAAATAGTGAAAAATCAATACGATGATTAATGAATAAATTTATGTGAGGAATCTTATGAACGAATTAAATTAATATAATTGGCTTGTGATTTTGTATTATCATTATGAAGTTAGTATAATAATAATTAGTTCATGATATGATCAACGATTATGAATTTAATCTTAATTTTTCCAAGTACTGTATTTCCTTTTTTGACAGGACTTATAGATTAAAATAATACTCAACAACTCTTGATTAATCGTGGTTTTGATTAATCGTGTAGGAATCTCAAATCAAAATCTCATTTATTCCACAATCAATATACAGTACATGAAAAGAAATATTTTATCAATCAATAATACAATCTTATAGATAATTAAAGTACTGGACTTGCAATATTATAATAATATACAGTACTAGATTGAATTTTTATTTACAATTCTGTAATAGAATGAGCCTACTATGGCCTGTGCGTAGTCTCGAGAAATCTATTTTCGAAATTGAATCTGTGATCTTTAGCGTTCAAATAATGTTCCATACCTCTTGCAAAGCGCATTCTTGTAATTAATTCTATTCAAATAGAAATAATACCAGATTTTTCCCCGATATAACGAAATATCCATCATCACGATGTAGCATCCCAACGAGTAAACAAATCCTCCCTTTTATATGCTTTTTGAGTAGACCTAGTTTTCAGTGCAGCTTTTAGTGCGGTATTAGAGATACAAATCTATATAGAGTGTAAAGGAACTCATCTATGAAAAAATGTAAGAATCTTTTTAAATCCACATTCGAAATATTGAAGTTAGATGAAGTGATTCGGAGTTGTGAAATCTTTCGAACTCGATCAGGGCATGAAATTTGATGAAATAGAATTTTGCATGGATGAATTTCAATAGGTCAGATGAATGTTTCAAGTTTGATAAATAATGTTCTGTAAATTTCACGCTCACTAGCCATATATAACAAACAAAACAAAACAATATTGTAAGTTGAAAGTTGAACTGAACAACTTGGTGAACAACTTTCTCGAAATATTATTGCCTTTTCACACTGAGCTTGGCTATGCCGTTGTTTGCCAGTTGAACTTCTCGAACACAGTTTAAGCCTCTGAAAGCGGATTGGCGCTAAGCGGCTATTAAAATATTACAATATTATTCTCACTCTTCCTTGTCAGGCTTTTCGTGTGAACGGGGCAGCGATTTCGAAAAGGAATGTTTTGATTTATGGGGGAAGAAAAGTGGGATGATTGAATTATTTGATCTAGTTTATTTATTTATGAGGGTATGAGGATTTATCTGGATTATTCATATCTATCATTACAAATTCATTTGACAGAAATCTGGTTGCCATGACAAAATTTAAACGTGTTTCATTTTCGTGCTCTAAATTTAAAGTAAAAATTCATTTTTTTCGGCTATGGTGTAGTGATTTTGTGAAGTTCTTCAGTTTTAGTGGTAAAAAATGTTTTGGAATCAAAAATTATGTTCTCAAATAGACTTTTTAAAATAACTATAAGTCATATCTCCGTCTGTGGAAAATGAGGTTATCTGGCGAAGTGGAACAACCCTTGGGTCTCCCCACTATTAAAAGCCATACGCTAAATAAATAATAATAATACACTTATTGGTTGAAAAGTCAGACAAATGTCCAAAACTTCTTTTACCAAAGTTTGAAGGATAATAAGTCCAAAACAAAAAACTCGAAAAATTAGTGGAAATAATTGGTATAGGATAAGTTGAGGTTCGGGATGGAATAAACGTGCAACAAGATAAAGATCAAATTGAAATAAAAAGAGCAAGAATAAATAGAAACAAAGTGTGAATTTATGAGGAAAAATATTTAAATGCTTGCAATAAAAATCGAAGATATATTGAAGAATATTAGAATGAATTACTACTTTATTTTTCTGAAGTTTCAATGTTTGGAAGGTAATGTGAATTATAATTGTAATTGTAATTAAAATATAAATGTAAACTCTGGTAGAGTGACCACATTCAGTATTCAGATTCAGACTCATTCACTTTATTCATGTAATTTACAAATTACATTGGCTCAAATTAAAAATTATGAAAATTAAAAATGATACTAATTACATCGCTTGTTTTAATAACTAAGTAAATATTATGAAAATTAAAAATTATACTAATTACATCGCTCGTTTTAATAACTAAGTAAAGACTATGAGAACTTACGAGAATAAATGATTCAAATGTAGGATTCAATAATTATGTTAACGGTAATATAACTGATGCTGTAATCACATAAAAAGGCGGAGTTTAGACATAATATAAGTGTCCATTCTTGGAGAGGAATGCTCAAGGACATACCTCTCATTAACACTCAATCATGATTATTGGAGAGTATATTGGACAATTATTAGAAAATATTGATCAAAGTGAAAACAATTAATATACATTTTTTAATTTACTTACTTTATTATAAATACAATACTGTATTATGAATGTAAGGAAAAACAGACGTTAACACTAGAACGTCTGGTTGTAACTTCTTGAAATCCAAGGTAGAGTCTGTCCAAGCAAAGAAGAAATTCTGGCAAGATAGAAAAATGACTCCAGGTAGGTCAATATTGGTTCAAAAATTATAAATTTAGTCTCAACTTGTAGAAAACATTCTGTTCTTCTATTTGAGACCAAATTTACAATTTTTTAACCAATGTTGTCCGAGCTGGAGTCATTCTCCCATCTTTCCAGATTGTCTTCTTTTCTTATTAGAAGACAAACTATCTCTACTATCTAGTAATACATAAAGACAAGCTAATATTCAAGATAAATCTTGGGAAGGTATTCAAGAAGGATATTCAAAATAATTTCTTGAATAATGTGAGTTTCAAATTGAATATTATCGATCAGACAACTATCTTTAGCCTACGCTTAGTAGGAAAGTTACTGCAATGCCACATTTGAACTTCAATCATCTCTGTGTGAATACCACCATCTAATTGAATGTTGTTGACTCTCTCTTAGCTAGTCTTGTTTAAGATTACCCTGCTTTGATTAATAATGCACTCACATTTGATTAAGTCTGGTTGCGACTGCCTTGATCTAATTCCCGATTCCAGATATTGCACGTGATAATTTGCTCAGGAAACTTTGAACTTTACACAAACTTGTCTAGTGCAGTTGTTGGATTGTCTTAATAGAGTATGAAGCAAAGAAGACATTCTGACAAGATGGGAAAATGACTCCAGCTCGGTCAGTATTGGCTCAAAAATCATAAATCTGGTCTGAAATTGTAGATTAGAATGTCTTCTATAATTTGAGACGAAATTCATAATGTTTGAACCAATATTGATCGAGCTGGAGTAATTTTCCCATCTTGTCAGAATGTCTTCTATGCTTGGACAGACTGAGCTTTTGAAGTAGTATATATAGTTGAGAAGCGTGGGTAGTTGTTGAAAGTGTGTGGGTGTGAGTGAGATTGTTGAGAGTAAGTTTTTACTATTATAGCACTTGAATGACGCGGTAATTGATTTTCCAATTCTGTACCAAATACATTCAAGTTTGAAGTAAGTATTATCCTAACTCATTCCTTGATCATGATCCACATTTTCCCATATTTATTTTATATAGTGATGCCACAAAATTTAATTCTCAACTTGTGCCATTTCAAACTGTTGATTGAGACTTTAAACTTTCACATTATTATTTTTCTATCAAAATGAAAAAAAAAAAACTTTTTGGTATAGTCTGTCCAAGCAAAAAAGACATTCTGGTTAGACTACTCCAGCTCTATCAATATTGGTTAAAAAATTATAAATTTGGTCTCAAATTGTAGTAAACATTCTCATCTACAATTTGAGACACAATTTATACATTTTGAACGAATATTGACTGAGCTGGAGTCATTCTCCCATTTTGTCAAAATGTCTTGGACAGACTATATCAATGTTTTTCCAGAAAGTGGGTCAAGTATGGTAGCCTATTTATATTTACTAAAATATGTTATTTTATATCATAATCTTTTTATTACATTAAGTTCAAGTGAAAAACTGTGTGATTTTCAATATGAGCCCGCCCTTTAATAAGAGGGACCGTTTAAAAGTAGTACAGGGTGTCAGAGCTGTCCAACGACAGGTGTACCAGAGACTTGGGGTCTTTGACATCGTTGGGGGGGGGTTCAGAGGCCGGCATGGCTCCCCGGGGATAGGGTAGCGTGTACCCAGTGTGCATTTCAAACTCGACTAAAAGTATTCAGAGACATCTGTTACACTAGAGCATGCTGGGAGATGTGATGGTTGAAAGGTATGTCAAGTTGATGGTTTGGGGGGCTATGTTGTCGAGTAGAGGAAAGTGGGGGTTGAAGTGACGTCACATTTTATAGCGACAAAGCTTTTGAAGTATCAGCTTCCATTAGTGTAGGAAGGAACGTACGATATAGGCTCTACTTTTAATACGTACCTTTTTAGAGTCCCATATTCGTTTTCCGCAACTGCTGTCACTGGGGTTTAGAGTTCAGTGGTGCAGAGAGATGCAAAAAAGCATCTGGTTTCCTGTTTTGAGTAGTATGTTCGTTTCGATTATCATGAAAATTGTGCTAAATTGTTTAGAATTGGCCTGTTTGTAGAATTTATGCCCCACCTTTAAATTCCAATTATTATACTCTCTAAATTGACGTAGCTGAATAATGTGGTTTTTTTTATTATTTTGTGGTTTATTTATGTAAAGATTTGAATATTATTGTTCTTTTATCTAAATTTGTCAACGTGCGTTACTTCTATCTTGGTTTATGATTATTCACCTCTGCTGTATAGTTGATTGAAGATGGAACTGGCAGACAGCTGGCAAGCCTAAGCCCTTCATGGGCTGTTGAGCTATTGACATACAATGGTAGATTTTGTTTGTTTTTCGTTCAATAACGTGGATGAAATTATCCAAAACTCTATGAATGAAACTAGAAGCTGTCCTAAACACTGAAATTCATTAACAGTTCTAATAGTCAACAATTCTTTATTACACACTATTCAAAAATAGTAAAAAAATCACCAAATTGCATCATTAATCAACAATGTTTTATACACCTTCAAATTTATCAATAAATCCAAAAAAGTATCAAGTATCAAACTATGTGAAAGATGTATTTATTTTAAATAATAACAGTAGTACCCTTCTCAATTATTTTTTTATTTGCATTTGAAAATGACTATAAATAGCCAAAACATGTAATGAATTAAAAAATGATTGAAAACGTTACTGTGATTATTATCGAAAATAAAAAACAGTGATAAAAGTAGCCTTGAGATAAAAGATAAATATTTGTAAAGATTTTTGTGAGTTGTGCATATCGTGTTATTAATTTTGTTGTAACACGATTTTCAATCTTGGGTAAACCAAAATGAAAGTTAAAAGGAGCAGAGTACATACTATGCACCCAGCGATGCCATTGGATGCCATCGACCAATCACAGTGAACGACTGCTATTGGCTTAAACAAGCCCCACCCATACAGTAGGTGGGGCTCATTCCAACGTCATAACCGCCTACTGTAGGAGGAGCTTGTCTAGACCAATAGCATTCATTCACTTTGATAGTCATTCCACCAGGAATCGTATCAATTGCACCATACTATGTTTTCTACCAAAATTAGAAATAGCAAATAGTACAGGCTCAACCTCATTTTCGATTTCAATACAGTATAGAAATGTTTTATAAATGGACATAGAACTAGTCTAATAAAACTGGAGTTCTGGCTCTTTAAACCACTTGATTTGTGGCATTACACTTTGAATTTCTTCATTTACAGTATTTTTGTTTGCAATGATCCATTTATTTATTTAGCGTATGACTTTTAATAGTGGGGTGACCCAAGGGTTGTTTCACTTCGCCAGATAATCTTATTTTCCACAAACGAAGACATGAGTTATAGTCCTTTTAAAAAGTTCATTTGAAAACATAATTTTCGATTCAAAACATTGTTGACTACTAAAACTGAAGCACTTTACAAAATCATGATCCATTATTATGCAACTACAGTATTTGTACTATCGAATACCAATGTTGAAATTGATAATAATTACAATCAGAGACGCGGTATTGTTAATAAATTAGAATGCACGTTGTATTTCGATAAATGCACAAATACTGCTTTCAATCAGCAAATATTATACTGTTTAAATCGACTATTAATTACCCCTAATCGTGCAAAAAGCACTTCATTTGAACTCCACTCGGGGTAGGTTGCATTAAGCGAATAAAATAGAACTGTTAACGATTTGATTTGAGCTCTTGTTGAATATATTCAACCAACCATCTCTCTTGTCTTTTTTACTTCATTATCTTCTATTCTTTCTCTCGTGCTTTTCATTCTCTTTTTGTCTTTCATTCTATAGCCTAATTGTTTTTCAATCAAACATTCCTTTAGTTGTTTTTCCTCTTTTCTTACACATTCTTTCTCTTGTGCTCCTCATTCTCTTTCTGTCTATTTACTCTATCATTGTTTTTCAATCAATCAATTGTCTTTTTTCTCTACTCTCTCAAATTCTTTCTCTTTCGCTCTTTTTCCTACCATTGTCTTTTCTCTTCTATTTTGTCTCATTTTAATTGTATTGTTTACTCGGTTTAAACGTACGAGTGTAATATGTGGGTTGTTTAAATGTTTATGTTTTTCATTCATTATTCATTCAATCATGTGGGTTGTAGGGATCGGAAAAGTACTGCTCAGAAAAGGGACGGATACTTTGTAAATTCCATTATTTGGATAAAAATGGGATGAGGAATATTGTAAGAACACATTGAGTACTTCAAATTGACGATAAAAATGACAAACTCATCACAAAATTTTCAAGTCCTCACAAAAAACACCTAGGTTACATATAACAAAATTTTCCAATTCCTAACTAAAATTAAAAATTCAGAGTAACAAATAACAAAAAATAAATTACAAACTTATTGTCAACTCAGATACTCTTAACAAAACTCACACTCACTATAAAATAAGATTAACTTGTTTAGCTTGTTGGAGTAAGTGATAACACGCCGGTCTGATAACCAAAAGGAGATAGCCGAGTTCGATTCATAGCCCGGTCACAATAGTATTTTGGAGGAGAAAGAAGAAGACTTTTTACTACCTAAAAGAAATCATCATCCACTAACCACGCACAAGCCTAAAGGCTCATGTAGGCATCACCCCCAGAAAACAAATAAAACAAACTTTTTTGCAAATTCGAATCTCGAAAAGTTTGTTTTAGTATAGCACTAACGTTCGTATCCTCGTCTGCTTTTGTGAAATCCTTCCAAGCAATTGTGATAGGCGAGCTGTGGGTTGAACCTATTAATTTGTGAGTGGGATCACCTTCAAAGCAAACGTACGCCGGGAGGCAACCGCCATTTTGTTCTGCTAAAAGCAAAGTTGGCTAATGTGTATGTTTTAATGAGCTCTCGCTATTGAATTAGATTACAGCAATAATTAACTGGTTAAAGTTTGTAGCAAGTTTCTGTGTGCTAAACTGGTTGATTGTTAAAGTCTGTTTAAGCAAAGAAGACATTTTGGCAAGATGGGAAAATGACTCCAGCTCGGTCAATGTTTGTTTAAAGATTATAAATTGGTCTCAAATTGTGGGAAACATTCTGATCTACAATTTGAGACCAAATTTGTAATTTTTGAACCAATATTGACGGAGCTGGAGTTATTTCCCTCATCTTACCAGAATGTATTCTTTGCTTGGACAGACTTTATCCGGATGTGGGTGGTTGGGAGTTAATTGGGAGTTTTTAAGAGATCACAATTTCGGAAAACCGATAAATTTCTTCAGGGTTTATTGAAAGATGATATTTTCCAGACTCAGCGAACAGCACGAAAAATACATGCTTAAATTAAAAATTTGGTGAAACTTTGAAGCTACGCCAAAAATTGATGTGGTTGACGAATGACTGTCATCAATTCTTAGCTCTGTTAGGACAGTCGGCAAATGGTCTGCAAGAACATATCAATCATATCGATATGTTATGCAAGGACATATCGAACATATCGAGAGCAGCCTCAGCAAAGCGGTTCGCTCTTGCAGACAGCTTTCAGACTGTTCTGGCAGAACTGTGCATTATAATGAGTCTTTCATCAGCCGCGTTGATTTTTGGGGTTTGCTATAATATAACGTTTAAAAAAATGAAAGTTCAGAAGACTTTCAATCATTTCAAAATTTCTTTTCAATATTAAGTCGTTTTCCAGTGACAAACTATACTCTATTCACGATCACTTGAGACGGAATAAACAAACTTTTTGAGTGTGTAATGGAAGGTCTTCTTCTATGCGAAACTTTCGGCCACAGACCAACAGCTGTAGCCAACCACAGCTCAAGACAACAGTCTTGAGACAAATCAAGTCGGACTGTAGCCAATCACAGCTCAAGAAAAGAGTCAGCTGTTCGACTGCAGCCAATTTTTTCGCATAGAAGAAGACCTTCCAATACACGCACACACACGCAAAAGGTTTGTTTATTTCGTCTCAAGTGATCGTGAATGGACTATAGTCGTTTTCCAGTTTATGTGGGTAACTAAATTATACATCATATTATTTGTTTATTATTTGTTGTTACAATTGCGACTTATATAAAGTATTTTAAGCAAAGGTGATAAGTGGATGATGATGTTTTGGCTACATAGTGAATGCTACATCAAATAAAGAACTCCTACATTTGTCAAACTTGAATACAGTCATAATGGAAGATTGAAAAGAACCACTGCAAAATAAACTACGAAACATTTTTCTCATTCAGTAGGCCTGACTCGAATTCATGGTAATTGATAACTCTATCACTGGTTGACACTATACAAGAAAACTTCTTGTCGAATGTTCTCTTTACACAGCAGTTTTGTGATACAAAAGTCTATAAAATTGATACGCAATCGTACAGGAAGGAAGCTCATTGATACAAAATATTTGCGATCTTAGATATAAAGAGCAAACAAAATATTAGAGCTTGATTCTACTCGAACTCATTCATTATAATCCACAACAAATTTATTATTACACATATTCTTAATTTTGAATTTATTTGACAAAAGTTCCAGTCATGAAATTTTATTAGTGGACAGGAAATCTTGAATTTATTATCTAAGATTGACAAAAACATCGTTTACATGAAATGCATTTGAGATTAGGTGATTTGAAGAAAAGACCAGAAACGTTATGTTCAATATCCAGTCCAGTTAGATTAAACTCGAATAATTAGTGATTGACATTCTGTAAGGAAGCTTCAACTGTTAACTGGATTGCGAGAATCTGTGTCGCCACAAAATCGAATTTCTCAAAACCTTCATCGTATTTTTGTCAAGCTTCATTGAGAGAGCTCCTCAATAAACCAACTCGAATCCATTATAGAGCTCTAGGAGAGCTTTAACCCACTAAAATTCATTTTAATTCATCGCGAATCTATCAGTGATTGACACTTTATACGAGAACCTTCACTCAATTTGTTTGTGAGAACCTAAATTATTCCAAAATCTATTTCATCCACGCTCCAATGTGGAGCTTCATTGAGTGCCAAGAGCCAGCCAACTATAATGCTAGAGTATACAGTATATAGAGTATAAATTATATATATAAATATAGTAGCCAGAGTTGACAGAATGGCAGAGCATGGCCTAAATACGAAACAGTCTGACTAAGCAGTTGCTGAAGTACCTTATCGATTCTCCACTTCAATTCTCATACTTCTCTCTCATTCTCTTCTCTTTCTTTTCTATTCCTCTTTCACCCTTATTCTGTTTATTCACTTAGCTTTATCACTTCACCTTTTCGTACTCCCTCATTCTCATCTCTTCCTCTTACGTAACTCTTGAATAGTGTTTAGCTCTCACTCTCTCTTCCTCTTACTCTCTCACGCACACTCTTTCTCTTTCAAGTCCTGAACTTATTTATTTATTTATCCATTTACAGAAAATAATAAACTTATTGGCTAAAAACACAGACGTACGTCCAAAACGTCTTTATACAAAATTTTGTTAAATAATGAGTTCGAAACTATAGGTTATTTTTTTGCAGCACTTTCACAAGAATTTATATTCGAGAAGAAATACCGTAATATACAAATTTTAAATTTAGAGTATACAAATTTTAAATTTAGAGCAACAGAATGGTAAAGAATTGAATGGTGAAGACAAGGTCTCCGTTTTCCAAGTATTGCTTTAGTAGTTACCTGTCTTTTGGACGCGAATTATTTAAACATTAATTCCACATGTGGAGTTGTTACTTCTTTTTTTACTTGTCTTGTTGTTTACTTGTTTTAGCCTACTGCAGTAGGCTCAAACAAAATCAAGATTGACTTAGTTAGTAGGCTCTTCTGTAGCTCCTACACGCTGTTTTTTTATTTTAAATAATAATCACAGTTCCCTTTTTCTATAATTTTTTAGTGCATTAACTAATAATATGATTCGACCATTTATAGTGATTTTCTCATTGAAATAGTCGAAACATGTAATGCACTAAAAATTATTGAAAAAGGGTTCAGTGATTATTATTTTAAATAAAAAAAACCAGTGATGAGATAAAAGAAACACTCCTACACGCTGTAAATGTTAATAGATAGAAATCAAAATTATAGTAGCTACCCTTCAAGAATTTTATATTTAAACTCAACATGTTTCGCTGTCAGAGCGGAGAGAGCCCTAGACTTCTTCCTTTTTAGTGCATTTCATTTGAAAAATGCACTATTGGTCTTGACCGGATAATCGCAAATTCCGAGCCCCCAGAACACGAATCTGATGTCCGTTCAAATTCATATATATATATATATATATATATATATATATATATATATATATATATATTCTATTATATATATGTACAGATTCTTGTTAACACGATAACTCCGGAAGGGCTTGTCGGAGAGCGACCAAATTTTGCACAAAAATCATTAGTGTTAATATCTCGGTCAAGTTCGTTAACCAGCCAAATTGGTCCAAGGGAAGGGGGTGAAATTAGGGGATGAAAATTTTGAAAAATCACTACAAATTGACCAATGACTTGATCGTTTTGAAAATTGGTGTGTATAATAGCCTTATTATGCCCTACAATTTGAGCCATCAACGGAAAAAATCCAATCAAAAATGGCGGAGAAAATTGCGAATAATATGCCGAAAATTGTGTTTTTATGGGTTTTTCGAAAACGGCACCTTTGAATTCATACCCTGAATAGCTCATTATGAGTCATATGATTCGAGCCATCATAGAATTTGAAATGCACTCTTTCCGACCGCCAGCTGCCGGAGCGAATTTTTTAGTAACTCTATACTAGACAAAAAGGAAAATTGAATATGGCTCCTACACTCTATCTAGAATTCAAGCTGATATTTGTAACCTATATGAATGAAGTAAATAATAATCTAATCTAACTCACAAACGACAATACAGTAAATCATAATTTAAACTTTTATCAATATTGTTATCCCACATCTAATCACAATATTATTTAATATTCAATAGGTCGGTCACAATTCCAACATTAATCGTCTACAACCCACCACCACTGGTGGCTCATGTCCACGAATTAGGTGAAGTGCTGTATAGTAAAAGATACGAGCACTTCACCTGTTTCGTGGATACAAACCGCCAGTGCCTACCACTGATCAATGTTCAACAATAGCAATAACCAAGCTGGATCATTACAATCAATAGTCTGTCCAAGCAAAGAAGACATTCTGGCACAATGGAAAAATGGCTCCTGCACGGACAATATTGGTTCAGAAATTATGAATTTGGTCTCAAATTGTAGTAAACATTCTTCTCTACAATTTGAAACCAAATTTATAATTTTTGAATTAATATTGATTGAGCTGGAGTTATTTTCCCATCTTGTCAGAATGTCTTCTTTGCTTGCACTGCTCTTGTTTGAACCCATGTAGTTTTCATTAAAAGCAGTGGGCCGAGCTTGCTTCATCAACATTTATTGATGAACGCTTTGACCCGTTTTAAACGTCATTTGCATGTTATTTGATACCAGTTGAATGTCATAAACGACTCGCTCAACCTTATTTGCCCATTATAACACTAGTGTTGATCCATTGTCTATCAATTCATTAAATAGTTCTATTTCCACCGTATTCATGTAACGTCCTGTTAAAATCAGAAGTTTGGTTTGAACTTTGGAAGCCAATTGTTTGTGAGTTGATTGATGCACAGTGGAAATAGTTCAGTTGTTGGCACACAACTCATCATTGCAGTGCATCAATATTGAATCCGACACTGAATTTCTCAATTAAGTCCACTGTTGATTGGGTTTGCAATTAGGGCTAGTTTTGTTATGTTTAGTGCAATGTGACTGGCTTTATGATAGTGTTGATTGTTATAGGGATACGGTTCTTATTTATAGTGATTCTGTGTAATTGAACCCAGATTAAAATAAATGTCATACTTACTAATAGCTGGGATAAAAGTACTTGAAATTCGCTTTCCGCTCTGTTCTCTTCGCTCAGCAATTATTGAATTGTGATGATTTAATTATTGAATTCTAATAATTACAATGATTTTTGAATTTTAATAATTATAATAATCCAATTATTGAATTCCAACCATTTTAAGTTGAGCGGATCTCTATTCGCTTCCATTAGTAGTCTGTCCAAGCAAAGAAGACATTCTGGCAAGATAGGAAAATGAATCCAGCTCTATCAATATTGGTTCGAAAACCATAAATTTGGTCTCAAATTGTAGAGCAGAAAGTTCTCTACAATTCAAGACCCAACATTTAACATAGACCGCGCTAGAGTCATTTTCCTATCTTGCCAAAATGTCTTCAAGTATTGTTACAGAATTCGACAGTGTCTGATGGCCTTGAGACGGTTATACACCAAGTGATGTACAAGGCGTGGATGGGAGGCTTTGTGTCAACAAATCATCGCATTGTTTTGTAAAGAAACGATTATCTTGAACCCTCTCGAAGTTACCAGCAATTTCTTGCTACTTCTCAAACCTTCTGGAAATTTGAGGAGCTTATATAATGTCGGAGTGTTTGAACTACCAGTCAGTCTTACTCGAGCATTTAAACTAGTTGTGTCAGTTGTATTGTGTGACAGACCAGACGTTGTATATAGACACTCTACAGTTATATTCATTCTGTTTGTTAGTCAGTTCGTATTTCTTCTTAGTGTAACTAGCGTGATAAAGACTGTTCTCATTTCTTATTCAGTGCAGTATTAATTTTAGTGAAATTTGTATTGTGAAACGTTATAAACTCTTGCGCTATCTTCTGTTCTGTTATAGTTAATCTTTTTCCAGTGTGTTATAGCAGTGTAATTAATAAAGTAAATCAGTATAAATTGCCTCAAGTCTTTTATTATAGTGGAAACCCGTAACAGTATAGTCTGTTCAAGCAAAGCAGACATTCTGGCCATAGAGGAAAGTGAATTCAGCTCGGTCAATATTGGTTCGAAAACTATAAATTTGGTCTCAAATTGTAGAGCAGAATGTTTCCTACAATTTGAGACCTAATTTATAATCTTTGAACCAATATTGACCGTGCTCGAGTCATTTTCCCATCTTGCCAGAATGTCTTCTCTGTTTGGACAGGCTGTAGAAGGGATTACCAGCTCTTCATCTACTGTAATGAAAATCCGAAAATAATTCTTCAACGTCAATGCTCTCAAAACTCTCACTGCTGCGTGATGTCGAAAATCCTGTTATTAATAGTAGCCTGTTAACCCTTTAATTATTGCACCTTACTCGGGCTTTATTCACATCCTAAAACAAAGCAATCTACTGTTCCGCTATTAATTTAATTAGTCCTTTAAGGCTTGTTTGGTAATAACCTTTTTGTTATGTGGGGAGGGGGTGATGTTTAAAATAGATAAGTTCTATGAATTATATGGTCTAGATAGATAGATAGATAAATGCCTCTATTTTCCACTTAGAATACATACAATACATACATAACTTACAATACATACATAACTTACAATACATACATAACTTACAATACATACATAACTTGTGATGTGAGCGAAGTTGAGGCATAAGGGTCCCCTCTTCCACTCAATCCACGAAGCTATAGCAGAGAAGATATTCTGGTAAGATGAGAAAATGACACCAGCTCGGTCAATATCGGTCCAAAAACTATAACTTTGATCTCAAATTGTAGAGCAGAATATTTTCTACAATTTGAGTTTAAATTTACAATTTTTGAACGAGTATTGACAGAGTTGGAGTCATTTTCCCATCCCACCAGAATGTCTTCTCTCCTTGACCAAACTATAGAGAATTGTTGGTAATTTAACAATTGTGGGGGGAACTCATGTTTGTGAAAGGGGGGGGGTGTAATGGGAAGAGGGTAAATTTGTTATCAATGAATGCAGGCGTCATATTGGAGAATGGATAGTTATTTTTAGGTGAGTAGTTGGTGGGGGGGGGGGTCGAAATAGAATTAGTCCCTGATAGGGTTGGGCTGGGTGAGAGGTCAACCCAGAGGTGTTTAAGTGGTGATCAGGTGGGATGAAGGGGTGTGATCGAGGGTGCCTCTAGGGGGGGGGGGTCAGAATTTCGGTGCACAATACACCAGTGTCATAAAAGTTGATTACCAATGTGCATGTGACCTGTTTAAGCCTGGTACACAATTCCGTTAGCTGTAGAGGTTGTAATGTTTGATTGGTTGTAGCAATAAAATGATTAAGTGTGACAATAAAGTGACTGATTTTGATTAAATTTTATGTATGAAAAAATTGTTAACAGGTTTTGAATCTTGTTGGACATGAAAAATTAGTCAATTGTCCTCCATAATTTCATCATTTTATTGAAGAATAATGTAATCTTTAAGTTGAGGAGAAATAAATTTTCCAGAAAAATGTAATTTTTGGCCACTAGGTGAGGGTAGCAGAGGGTCGTGCAGATATGTCTCGAACACTGTGGACTAATCTTGAATGGGTATGAATAGAATAGAATAGAAATTTCATTTGCCATTAAAAACAAAAGTAAATATACAGAATCAAATACAAATCAATAATACAATAGAACAATGGTACAATTTTGAGTAAGTAACAAGTATGAGTGACCAGTATTTAGCCTAGTACATATTAGCGAGGTAGAACCAACCTGTAAGAATAATGTGTGTAATTTAGACGCCAAAAAACTTCGTCTGTCGCTTGTAAGTGATGTAACTCACTAAAAGCATCAATTTTCTCTCTTTTTTCTAAAGAATAGCTGATTAAGTGCACAAGGAGCAAACGAACTTGTTGCATCAGCTATTCTATAACAATCCTACTTTCAAAATTGAAAATCTCTTGGAATTATTGAGTCTCAAAAAAAAACCAAAACCAAGAAAGGATAGTCTATGGTATACAAAAAAGTGTATCTCAAAACCTAGTAGGGTCTTAGGCTGAGGCCGCACTGCCGGTGGGTAGAGCCTGGAGAGTGGAGGGTAGTTGGTAAATCTATAGAACATACACACCATCCACAGTAATGCATCGTATGAATGGTATGACGTCATTCTGTTTTTTGAGGTTATGTTGTCCATATTTAAGAATTTCAAGATGGCGGCTGAACACATACCATTCATACGATGCATTACTGTGGATGGTGTGTATGTTCTATAGATTTACCAACTTCCCTCCACCCTACAGGCTCTACCCAACGGCAGTGCGGCCTCAGCCTAAGAGCCATGAAAGTTACGAAAGGAGTCTTTGCCCATGATGATGTATGCTATGTCACTCACTGCATGATTGTGTCATATGTCAGTATCAGTCACACGAAATTCAAACCATCTACAAAAAGACTTGAATGGAAAGCGAAGATGTTGAAGATGATGAGATTTAGGATGAGAAGAAGAAAATCAGAATAAGAAGAAACATAGAAAAACGTGATGAAGAAATAGAAGAAAAAGAAGAAGAAGGCGAAGGAGAAGGAGGAGAAGGAGAAGGAGAAGAAGGAGAAAGGAGAATGAGAAGAAGAAGAAATGAAAACACGGGAGGAAGGAGTAAAAAGCAAAGAAGTAGAATGCAAAGACGACGAAAGTTAAGAGAAAGAGAAGCGAAAAAATACAACAAAAAACAGGAAGAAGAAGAGAGAATGGAAGAGAAGGAGAGAAAATAAGAAGGAAGAAGAGAAGAACGCGATAAAGAAGAAAATGACGAAGATGAAGACTACGAGAGTGAAAGAAGAAAGGGGAAAGGAATGACGAACGGAAGAAGAATGAGTAGAAAAATAAAAAAATATATAGAAAAGTATAAGAAAGAAGAAAAGCAGAAAAAGAAGAGAAAGTAGAAGAAAATGAGGTTAAGACAAGAGAAGAAGACCGGATAGAAAGAGAAAAAAAGGAAAGAAAAAATACGAAAACGGGAAGAAATGTAGAAAAAAGTAGATAAAGACTAAGAAAGTGAGGATGCGAAGAGCAATACCAGAATAGGAAAGAAAAATGAAGTAAAGCAGGATAAAGACGGAAAGAAGAAGAAAAGTAGAATAATAAGTGAAAGTAGATGAAGAGCAGAATTTGAAGGAAAATGATAAGAAAAAGAAGGAATAGAGGCAGAAGAAAGATAATCAGTAGCAGAAAAAGATGGACAAGGATAAGTGAACAGTGAAGAACGGAAAGAAGAAGAAGAAGAAGAAGGGAAAGAAGAAGTAGAAAAGTGGAATGATAAGGGAAAGTAGATGAAATCAGAATTAGAAGGAAAAATAATAAGAAAAAGAAGGAATTGAGATAGAAAAAAGATAATGAGTAGAAGAAAAAGATGTACGAGGATAAGTGAAAATAGAAAAACGGGAAGAAGAAGAAGAAGAAGAAGAAGAAGAAGAAGAAGAAGAAGAAGTAGTAGTAGTAGTGATGATGATAGAGGAGATCTCGAAAAGGCAGCCCCTGACCTCAATTTGAGAAACTGATACAGCTACAGGGAGGAATCCTGTTTGAGTGCTGAAGCAGAGATTTATTGAACCAAGAAGAAGAAGAAGAAGAAGAAGAAGAAGAAGAAGGAGGAGGATTTACTGCGAGAGGGATTTGCGATGATGCTTTTGAGCCGAGATTCAGCAGATGATTGTGCAGAAGAAAAATGTAGAACGTAAAAGGATTTTGACGAATGAAAGATTGTACTCTGTACAGTACTCTGCAGTTACAGCTCAAACAACTCATTTTTAGGACAGTGTCTCTTCGTTCTTCTAATTTCTTTTGTGTGTTGCTAATTTTTTCAGACACTGTCTTTTTTCATTCTATTCTGTCTGACTGTATTTTCTCTTCTTCAATTTTCTTTCGTTTCTGCCCCTTAAAAGTTCGAACTAAGTTCCTCGGTATGTATCCCCTTCATTTATTTTATTTATTCATTTATTCATGAGAATTGAGTTTGTTAATAGTATGGACAAACTTTCAACCAGTTTCTTACTTCAAATTTTTATGAATCGATCACAAGGAGATTGTGTAATAGTGTATAGTCTTTACAAGCAAAGAAAACCCTCTGGCAAGATAGGAAAATGATTCAATCTCGGTCAAAATTGGTTCACAAATTATCAATTTAATCTCAAATTGTAGGAAACAATTTGATCCACTATTGAACCACATTTATAATTCTTGAACAAATATTGACCGAGCCGGAGTCATTTCCATATCTTGCCAGATTGTCTTCTTTGCTTGGACAGACTATATAAAGCCTTTTTTCCATTACTACAAGAGTTGTACGGGCACATGTGCCTAAGATCCAATAGAAACACGGAGTTGTATTGGGCAACGTACACTGATCAGCTGATTTTTTTTTATTCGCGCTGCTCCTTACAACTACATGTTCCTATCGTATCTTATGCCCTAATAGTGCACGTAAATTGGACTAATGGAGACCTACTTTTATCATACATTCTCGTTGTTCAAGTCAAGAACACTTGAGCCTGCTTTTGGATGCTGAGAAGTAACACAGATTGGCGAGGTGGAACCCACCTGAAAGGCTCTCCCCATCAATGAAAAAGCCTTACGATTATTAACTTTTTGTTGTTCACGTATACCTAAAAAGTTATAAAACACCAAGTTTTTTGAAGTCTCGTTTGAGTTTTTGAACGTCGGTCAAGTTTGGGTGTTTTTCCAACGTCTAATTTTTCTCGTCTAAATTCTCTAACGTGAAGATGTAACTTATATTAGCGTGATAGAACCTACCCGTTAATGTGTTTACACCTATATTAAAGCCATAGGCCATAGTTGTGCCAAGAACAGAAGAGCCTCTTGCAAGATGGCGGAGGGAAGTGAGAATGTAACTACGCATGCGCAGAACTTAGAATTCCAGGGTAAAATCACTTCAGCCAACCTACCGTTTTTACACTAATCGTAATCATAAATTGATTTCGACGAATGAAAATATTTTTTTTATTCATTTATTTATTCAATTGTCGACATATGATAGCACAAATCAAACATGATTATGAACTGCGACAGAAAAAAATATTCTAATGCCCGGATTTTCTAAGCACACTGAAATTTGAGTTTACTACACTTCCTATACTTATCATAGAAAATGTCAGCTGTTCATAAAAATTTGAGGGTTCATTAACTTTGAGGAGTGTGCTTGGAAAAACCCGGTATAAGTCCGTAATTTCTTCCTAAATTTGGTTATACTAGGACAATTTTCATTTCGACTACTGGCAGCAGTGAATGGCAGCCAAAGGTTCTTCTATGCTTGACACAACTATACTAATATTTCTTCCTATTTTGTTAACGTATCTATAGTCCATTCACGATGGCTTGAGACGAGATAAACAAAAGCTCTGCATGTGTGTGTGTGCGCGACTGGGGTGGCTTCGTTTTAGCCACGACATAAACAAGTTACAGCAATGCCGAAATCCCGAATTTTGTTGTCGGGACTGTAACCAAAGCATTGACACAAAAACTTTTATTATAATAGTTTGTTCATATTAGGTTCATGCAGTCGAGGGAGAACCTAAACAATCAATTTCCCAAGCGTATATATAAAAAAGATTACTTAAAGATACTTATTCTGAATTGCCTACAACAAAATTCGGGATTTCGACATTGCTGTGACTTGTTTAATGTCGTGGCTAAAATGAAGCCACTCCACTCGCACACAACACATGCAGAGCTTTTGTTTATCTCGTCTCAAGCCATCGTGAATGGACTATAAGGCCTGTATTACACGATAGCTCTATGGTCATAGTTGATCATATAGAAAGAGATGAAAATACGAAATCATATTTTCATCTCTCTCCATATGATAAACTATGATCATAGAACTATTATCCGGCCTAAAAAGTTGGAAACCGTCAAGTTTGAATATTGTTAACAATATTGAGAATGCATGTTTAGGAAGAAGTGGAACGCCCAAGGAGGTGGTGTGTTTTTCCGATAATAATTTTTTATATAGGTTTTCCTTCATCTATTACTGAGGAAGCGGGTGTGGGTAGAGGGGGAGGGGGTAGACAAGTGATGAAAAATTGAACCCTAATGGAGTAGAGCTGTGGGTGGGGTTTGAGTTGAACAGGGGAGGCTGTTGGGTACTGACGTCATATGATGGTAGAAGGTGTAAGGGTGTGAAGAAGAAGAAGAAGAACAAGAAGAATAAGAAGAAGAAGAAGAAGAAGAAGAAGAAGAAGAAGAAGAAGAAGAAGAAGAAGAAGAAGAAGAAGAAGAAGAAGAAGAAGAAGAAGAAGAAGAAGAACAAGAACAAGAACAAGAAGAAGAAGAAGAAGAAGAAGAACAAGAAGAAGAACAAGAAGAAGAACAAGAAGAAGAAGAACAAGAACAAGAAGAAAAACAAGAAAACAAGAAGAGGAACAAGATAAAGAACAAGAAGAACAAGAATAAGGAGGAGGAAGAGAAAAGAGATAGGGAAAGAAGAAGAAGAAAAACAAGTACACGGAAAAGGTGGAGGAAAAGACAATACAACGAGGAAGAAGAAGAAGAAGAAGAAGAAGAAGAAGAAGAAGAAGAAGAAGAAGAAGAAGAAGAAGAAGAAGAAGAAGAAGAAGAAGAAGAAGAAGAAGAAGAAGAAGAAGAAGAAGAAGAAGAAGAAGAAGAAGAAGAAGAAGAAGAAGAAGAAGAAGAAGAAGAAGGAAGAAGAAGAAAGAAGAAGAAGAAGAAGAAGAAGAAGAAGAAGAAAGAAGAAGAAGAAGAAGAAGAAGAAGAAGAAGAAGAAGAACAAGAAGAAGAAGAAGAAGAAGAGAAAAGAACAAGAAGAAGAACAAGAAGAAGAACAAGAAGAAGAAGAAGAAGAAGAAGAAGAAGAAGAAGAACAAGAAGAGAAGAAGAAGAAGAAGAAGAAGAACAAGAAGAGAAGAGAAAAGAAGAAAAAAAGAAAAAACAAGAACAAGAAAGGAACAAGATAAAGAACAAGAATAAGGAGGAAGAAGAGAAGAAGGAAGAAGAAGAAGAAAAACAAGTACACGGAAAAGGTGGAGAAAAGACAAGACGAGGAAGAAGAAGAAGAAGAAGAAGAAGAAGAAGAGAAAAGAAAGAAGAAAAGAGAAAAAAGAATGAATAATAATAAAATAAAAAGAATAATAACCAGGTGAGTGGAGGAACAATTAGAAGCAGATGAGAAGAGAAAAGCGTGGTAAGGTAGGATGAAAAGGGATGGCTGAGTAACTGTAGGGATAATCAGAACGCAAGGTAAAAGCTAAGAATAAATAAAGTTGAGGTAATTTGAAGAAGGGGTTTGTCCGGTTTAAGGTGATGAAGAAGATGGTAAAACTGTTGAGTAGAATTGGAAGGAGATGAAGTAGGATAACCCTGATGTGAAGAAACAGGGTAAAGTTGAGAAAAATGTGAGAATATTGGAAATACGATGGGAGGAAAGGATGAGAAGATATTGAAAATAGGAGTAAGTTAATAATTTTGATTGGTTGAGGGTATAGGGATGCATGAAATATGGCGGAGAAGAAAATTGAGTGGATGGAGAAAAACGAGAAGAAGTAAAAATTCATTACGTGCCAATTTCATACACACAAATTCTTTTTCACTCTTACTCATTCTCTCTTTTTTTCCTTCCTGTCTTCAGATACATAGCTATACTCTCTCTCTCTCACTCACTTACTCTTATTCTCTCTCTCTCTTACTCTCTCTCTCACTCTCTTCTCTCTCACTCCCTTTCTCTCTCTCTTTCTCTCTATCTCTCACTCTCTCTCTCATTCTCTCTATCTCTCTCACTCTCTCTCTCTCTCTCTCTCTCTCCGGTTGAGTGTCATGGTTGAGTGTCTCTCTCTCTCTCTCTCATGGTTGAGTGTTAATGGGAGAGATGTATTTGAACATCCCGCTCCAAGAATGGACATTTATATGTCTGAACTCCGCCATTTTATGTAGATACATCACAAATTTATATTACCGTTAGCTTATTGAATCCTACATCTGTCTCATTTTGCAAGTTTTCATAGTTTATATAGCCAACTTATGCAAACCATAATGTAATTAGTGTAATTTTCATTTATTTTTATTCTTATAGCATAGGTTTTGAATTATTGTATTATGTAATCTACATAAAGTGATTGAATCTGAATATCTCACACTCTCTCTCTCTCTCTCTCTCTCTCTCTCTTACTCTATCTCTCTCCAAATCATTTTTCTCCGGCCCCAGCAGCACACATTTCTCTCTAGCAGTCCTCCACCATTCAAGCTATAGTCTGTCCAAGCAAAGAAGAGCCTCTAGTAAGATGAGAAAATGACTCCAGCTCGGTCAATATTGGTTCAAAAATTATTGATCTGGTCTCAATTGTAGGAAACATTCTGATCTACAATTTCAGACCAAATCAATAATTTTTGAACCAATATTGACCGAGCTGGAGTCATTTTCCCATCTTGTCAGAGGGTCTTCTTTGCTTAGACAGACTTTAGCAGCTGGCGCCCATCCATCCTATCCACTCTCTGGCTCCGGGGTTAATAATATCTTCGATAAACTTTCAATTTATCTTGAGCCCCTTCCTCACCCCCCACTGAGAGAGAGAGAGAGAGAGAGAGAGAGAGAGAGAGCGAGAGAGAGGAATTGTCTGTGTGTGTGAGAAAGAGAGAGAGTGAGAGAGTGACAGAGAGGGAGGGCGAAAGTGTAATGAATGTAATAGGATGCGATAAGGAATAGGTAATAAACGGTTTGAATGAAGGAGAAGTGGTGGACTGATGATTAAAAAACGGAAAAGGGTGTGTGAAGAGAGATGATGATGATTGGGAAAATTAAGAAGATAAGAGAAAATAAGAGAGTCAATGAGAGAAATTATGGTGGTACAGTATAGATGGCGTCTGAAAGTTAAGCGGTTTCTCCCATCTTTCGTATTTGATGTAACCTACTGATGTAAAGCATCTATTGTTTATCTGATCGCGAAAACATCATCTAGACATACCGAAATGACAACTTTGATTGACGACATCAACTGTTGGAGCACATAAGGTGCTGACGAAACCGCCCATTTAGGCGTGAGCTATGTAGAAGAAGACCTTCCTTTGGGAGATGGGCTGTCGTTAGTACAGACAGTCAGTCGTTTCCCGTCTCTGGAGGAATAGTAATTGTTGCATTACACTCTGATTAACTGCATGTTATTCAGAGGTGTTCTGCGCCGCCAATTGGTTGCGGAGACTGGCTTATGGTTGAGAGGATCAACGTGCTAACCATACGTTACCTCTATCCTGGTTGATAATTAGGCTATTTGCTTGCTGTATGGTCTGTCAGGCTGGGGGGGGGGATTCTGGCGGGGTGGAGGGGGCGGCTTCGGCTCGTCCAGTGTTGGTTCGGGGACTGTGAGTTCTGATTGAGAATTTATGGCTTTTGAGCCGGTATTGGCCGGGCTGGGGCCGTTTTCCCGTCGTGCCGGGGTGTTTTCTTGGCTTGGACGGGCTGTATAGTAGAGTGAATTTGAAACTGGCAATCATCTGGTAGGCCTAGGCCCTTCATGGGCTGTTGAGCCAGACATACATACATAGAATACTCAACAAATCACTATCTGTTTTGTTTCATCAATTCCTCCTTTTTTCCACTTCAGTTTTACAATCTCTCTCTCTCTCTCTTGCACACACTCTCTCACTCTTTTATGGTTGTACCATAATATGGTTTCAACCTCGCCAGGAGAAAAATAAAACATTCAATCAATCAATCTCTTCTCTCTTCTCCTTCTCACTCACTCTCTCTTTCCTCTATCTATCTATCTCCGTTTCCTCTCCATCTATCTCCTTCTTTTCTCTCTCTCTTCCACTCTCTTCCACAGGTGATTATTGGTGCTTGACCAATGGCAGTGGCCGTCTCTAGTGAATTGCGCTCTACTGAAATTTTAACGCAGTTCAGCCCCTTGCACGTTCCTTATTTGTTGATGGCCTGTTCGTGTTCCCTCTAATGCAATGGAAACTTTTTGCGAGCAATGTGTTGTGCTCTAACGTTGGACTAATGTAAAACTTGGAATTGTGCTCGGTTAAACAATTACAATTGTAAAAAGTTCTAAACTTATTGATGTAGTTATAATTGTTGATGTGAATTCGCTAGATCCATTGCTGGTTCCTGATTTTTTTTTTTTTTTTGAAAGTGTATTCGATAGTTTCGAGATTATTCAGAATTGAGACTGTTATAGAAACAATTCATGAATGCATATAGTCTATCCAAGCAAAGAAGATTCTGGGAAGCTGGGCAAAAAACTTCAACTTGGTCAATATTGGTTTAGAAATTATGAATTTGATCCCAAATTGTAGAGCTCAATGTTTCCTACAATTTGAGACCAAATTTGTAATTTTCGAACCAATCAATATTGACCAAGTTTGAATCATTTTCTCAGCTTTCCAGAATGTCTTCTTTGCTGGGATAGACTATACCTAAGAATTCGACTGAGTCGTTGTCGATGTATATATAATCTATTGACTGCTTGCAAATGTGAACTGTGTGGCCATGGAACCATAGTCCTGTTATAGTTGTGTCAAGAACAGAAGAGCCTTTGGCAACATGGCTGCCTTTCACTGCTGCCAGTAGTCAAAATGAAAATTGTTCTAACATAACCAAATTTAGGAAGAAATAGTACAGGCTCAGACTTATATTTCTGTCCTAGTTTATAATTATGTTATGACTTGTGTCATCATATGTCAATAATTGTGTGAATAAATTAATAAAAAATATTTTCATTCGTGAAATCAATATGATTATGTTATAGTGTAAAAACGGCAGTGTTAGAATTTGAATACATTTCTGGATGACTGTGTCCAAAAGTGTTCTTCTAATTTTCTCCTATGCTTTTCCTCTCGTAATATCCTTATCCTCCTCCTCCTACTCCTCCTCCTCCTCCTCCTGCTCTTTCTCCTACACTTCTTAATCTCCTCCCACCACCCTCCTACTCCATTGTAATTTAGAAACAGTATCACCACTCCAGCAGCATGTCTGTTGTGTGTTTAGACGGGTCACGGGTGGTTGTGATTGCGTGATTGTCTATCTTCACCGATAATAACCAGCTGAGGTTGAGCGCGTGACTCGAGTCTGTTGTAGCGCACCCCATTATAACTGCTTCCATGTTTATTACAGTCTGTCCAAGCAAACAAGACATTCTGGCAAGATGGGAAAATAACTCCAGCTCGGCCAATTTTGCTTTAAAAATTACAAATTTCGTCTCAAATTGTAGGAAATATTCAGCTCTACAATTTAATACTGAATTTATAATTTTTAAACTAATATTGACCAAGCTGGAGTAATTTTCTTTCTTTACCAGTATGTCTTCTTCGCTTGGACAGACTTTACTGAAAGCGATGCAAGTTCCAATAAGGCCGTAGACTGCAGACGCTACACTTGGCTCGATAACAACTGGTGTAAAGTCATTTCGATTATTGTAGGTCAGTGTTTGTTCTTCTTTCTTTTCAATCTTCATATCTCACTTTTTACTCTTCTTTCTTCCTTCGCTTTTTTAGTTCTAGAATATAGACACGTTTCTACTAAAACTTTGTTTCCTTTACTACAAATTTCACACGGGTACATGTGCCAAAGATGTAATAGAAATACGGAGTTGACACTAGTCAGATAATTTTTATGTGCGTTGCTCCATAGAAACTACGTGTTTTGATTGTGTCTGATATAGTCTGTCCAAGCAAAGAAGACCATCTGGCAAAATAGGAAAATGACTCCAGCTTGGTCTATATTTGTTCAAGAATTATAAATGTGGTCTAAATTGTAGATCAAATTGTCTCCTACAATTTGATAACAAATTTTTCAACCAGAATTGACCGAGCTTGAGTAATTTTCCCATCTTGCCAGAGGGTCTTCTTTGCTTGGACAAACTATATGTGCCCGCGACTTGTAGTAGTGGAAACCTACCTTTTAACAAAGAGCGACCACATGTCGAACACAAGATAGTTCTTAGCATAAGTGCGAGCACGAGCAACGCACTTTAAAATTACCTGACTATAGTATTACTATAGTATAGTATACTATACTATTATAGTGTGCTTTGCTCCCTGCAACATCTAGGACCCGACATGTGCCCGTGATTTGTAGTAAAAGAAGGTTCCCATTACTACAAGTCGCAATCACATGTTTCATTACTTCATGTCGCAATCACAATCACAAGATGCAGTAGAAACACTGGCTTTTTACAGTAGTTCTACTGGGCATGGAGCAACGCAAATAGAAAATCAGCTAAAAGGCCTTTTTTGTGGTGTGCCAGATTTTGCCCCCCCCCCTCATTACCAGACTACTGCATTCCAAAATATTATAATAATATATTCCAAGCCAAACATGATTAAAGCCGCCTTGCATGTTCACATTTTTCTCATAAAAATTCCAATGTTGCATGTGATGTGGCAAAAAGGATTATAGGGACTTGCTTATTGTAGCCCAACGTATTGTTTTGTTTTTTTGTTTTTTCATGTATTGGATACGTGATGAGCAGAAGCCCACAGCAATTAATACAAAATAACTAAAGGCTATCTACATTGAGCAAAACTGTCACATTGTACCGTACTTTATCATTTAAATAACAAAATTTTAATTATTGATTAATTCATTTTAGGCTATTTGTTTGCTTGAAAGCACATAAGGAAGGGTATAATGAATTTTTAACAGACAAATATTGGGAATCATCATGAATATCTTGTTTCACTGGAAATGAAGATATTTAAAAAGAAAAATCAGAAACTCAATAATAAGAAAATTAAAGATTTCAGCCATTTTCACTGCTCTACCCAACTTTCTTGAATAACATTCGAAATAGTTCTTAATTCAGCCAGCAGATGGCAAAAGCGATAGGGTGACTTGCTTCGACTTCCATTGGACACGCCTTTGAGCTCCGCTTACCATCAAAATGGCGATCGAAAACATTGGTTAGAAAAGTTTCCAAATTCAACCAGTAGATGGAAGCAGTTGACGGGTGATGTTTCAGATTTGACTTGGACACGCCTTCATGCCCCGCCTGCTCTTTTCTTATTGGTTGACAGTGTTTCATGATTTCTGTATTAGAAAATGGATGCTAGCAAGAAAATGATGAATGGTGTATAGTCTGTCCAAAAAAAGAAGGCCCTCTGGCAAGGTGAGAAAATGACTCCAGCTCGGTCAATATTGGTTCAAAAATTATCAATATGGTCTCAATTGTAGGAAACTTTCTGATTTACAATTTGAGACCAAATCAATAACTTTCGATCCAATATTGACCGAGCTGGAGTCATTTTCTCAACTTGCCAGAGGGTCTTCTTTGCTTGGGAAGACTATACCACACGCGAGGGCCCTGTCAGCTGACCAGTGTGCGTTGCTCTACACAATTCCGTGTTCCTATCACTGGCGGTTCGTGCCCACGAAACAGGTGAAGTGCTGTACAGTAAAAGATACGGGCACTTCACCTGTTTTGTGGGCACGAGCCGCCAGTGTTGCATCTTGGGAACATGAGCGCGTGTGACTTGTATCAATGTAAACGAGGTTTAATGGGAACGTGGCTCAAGGGAAGTTCAGCCAACTCAAATATTCAAAATTCACTCTTATCTCTCTATTGTTGAAAGATTCGAGTAATAAAATGGAACTATGAAACCCACCTATACATTTTGTCATTTTCAATTCAAGGGTACCGTACCTTTTTATAGTCTGTCCAAGCAAAGAAGACCCTCTGGCAAGATGGAAAAATGACTCATGCTCCGTAAATTTTGGTTAAAAAATTATCAATTTCATCTCAAATTGTAGGAAACAATTTGATCTACCATTTAGACCACATTCACGATTCTTGAACAAATATTTACCAAGCTAGAGTCATTTTCTCATCTTGCCAGAGGGGTTTCTTTGCTTGGACAGACTATAAATAAAATTTATATCGCTTAGAAACCCTTTAGAAGATTTGTTCAGTAAACGTTAACTGATACCTACTAAATCACCGTTAAGTTGATAGCTTCAAGTAAAATGATATGGTAAACCCGCAAATCATCCTATATTTACTGGCTCCGAAAATATTCGAAAGTGTTTTCTTTGTTTTTCCATTTTCCACGAACCAGCCCATGGCGGTTTTCCTCGATAAGTTTTCGTCCGTCGTGCGGAAAGTCAATTTCCTTTCTCTCGCTAAGTCGCCGCCGGCTGGAGCTCAATTCCACGACAGCACGCTGCAAAATTTGGCCTCGTTAATTTTCCAGCTCGTCGGGAAATTCTTCCGGCAAGTTTCTATTGACTGACGGCTTTTCCAAGACCACCCACTGTTGCTGTAATTTGATGTCAGTATGTAATCGATATTCTAGTTTCATGTGATTGAGACGAGTTCAATGTTAAGAAGTTTGAGGGATTTGGAAGAGTTGTTGATAGTTAATGTTCAAAAATTGATTAAAAATAGATGTATATGAATGCTGGAACTCAATAAAAAATTTGAACTTATTAATTCTTGGACGACAAATCTATCATTACAATAGTTGCATTCGGATGGACACGTTAAGCCGTTGGTCCCGGCTGCCTAAAAACAGTCGTTAAGTCATGTCAGAGGCCCTGAAATTCATCAGGAGCGACCTGAAAACTCTGACACCAGACCTTAGCCAGCCAGGTTACACGAATATTATTATTAATATTATTATTATTATTATTATTATTATTATTATTATTATTATTATTATTATTATTATTATTATTATTATTATTATTATTATTATTATTATTATTATTATTATTATTATTATTATTATTATTATTATAATAGTTGCACTTTAGTCGTGAGTTATCATGCTTCTTCAGTCTTTTATAAGTGTTCAAATGTACTATCAATTCGGACTGTGACAGTCAAAAACTGTGAATGGATGGGATCAACGGCTTAACGTGGCAGTCCAAATCAGCTGTAAACCCGCAGTCCGATAGTAGAACGATTAATCAGTCAGTTCGAACTATCAGGGAATGTAGACCCTAAATGAATAGTACGAATTCTATTCAATTTCTATTATTATCAATTGAAAGAAGTGCTACTATTAATAGTGCTACCACTATAATTAACTACCACTATTAATAGTAATTTTCCGTCTCTCTGTCTCTGTTCCTTCCTGTCACTTACTCATTCTCACTCCCAATTCTTAGTTTTTAGTTTGAGCCATTTTTAGTTTTAAGTTGAAATTTCATCAGAGACCCCATGTATATAATAGCTATTTATGTATTAAGAGCGTAAAGCGCGACTTTATCGCTCGCGCTAAACAGTTATCGCGCGACGCGATAGCGGAGCGTGATAATTTTGCAAGAGCGATAAAGAAGCTTTACACGCGAATTACATACAAAATTTTTTCTACAACTGCACATTATAATAACCTGTTGAACTAATTTGATTTGTCAAATAGCCTACTGTAAACTGTTATTAAATTTCTCTGGTGATAATTGGAATAATAAAATGAATCCATCCAGTTAAACTTGAAAATTATAATTAATTTTCAATTATCATTATATGCTTAAATTATACGAAAGAAAAAAACAATTTTATGAACTCCAAAAAAATTAGTCAGGAATCAGATTTGAACCTGCTAACATCACATCACTAGGTAATGATCGCCGCTTTAACCACCTCGGCCATTCAGCTTTTACAGAAGAGGGCGGAAATTAAGCTACATGAATTTGCATCTTTTTTGTTTCACTGACTGAAGCTTATCACAACACAGCTGATTAGCAAGCGTAAAGTACATCTCCTGCTCATGCGCAGTTGCTTAGCGAGCGTAAAGTAATTCAACTGCGCATGCGCAGATGGTTAGCGAGCGAAAAAGTAGATTCTCCTCGGAAATGGGCTATTTTACGATGAGAATTCAGTATGTAAAATCTTGTTTTACGCGCAGTTGTAGAAAAATAAATATATGCATCATTTGCAGTAGTAATAATTCCCACTTCTTCATTCACTTCATCATCAATCATAATTCATTACTTTTAGTATTAATAATTTTTATGTTCAAGTTACATTATTTTCATTTATTTATTCATTTTTTCAACGGTATTTATTACAATGTTATAAATCCGATACTTTCATTAATGTTAAATTAATCTGCATCCTGCTCTTATATTCTACTTGAATTTACTGACACTTTCTACATAACCTACAAGCAGTGTAAACAATTCTATGCAGTGTGTGTTTTTAATAAGGATTAACAATCATGTTGTGCACATTTTCAAGGCCAAGTGTTAATGGGAAGGATATACTTTTGTTATTCTTTCCCAAGAATGGACATCTTCATGTCCAAACTTCGCCTTTTCATTTAGATAATTCAATCGTAATGGATAATATTGCCAATTAATTATAGTAGCCTATATAGTTTTCCTAAATATATAATTTCTATAACTCCGCGTTCATGTATGTATGTGTCTGTTGAATAATTACTATATTTTAAGCTAGTGCCATTTATACAAAACGTGATAGTTAATACGTATATTCCTGTATAGAGGTTACTTACTCTTTTACATTAATACTCACAATATCTAATTGCAATCTAGAATCTAAGTGTGAATGTTTTGTTATTGTCTATATGAATAAAGAAATCTAATCTAATCTAATTCTTTCCTTCTTGTTCATCCTTCTTGTTTCCACCTTCTCCTTTCTTTCTCTTCCTACTCTTTCTCACTCCCGATTTCTCTTGTTACCTTCTCATTCATCCTTCTTGTTTCCACCTTCTCCTTTCTTTCTCTTCCTACTCTTTCTCACTCCTAATTTCTCTTCTTGTTCCCTTCTCTTTCATCTTTATGTTCCTCCCCTCTGCCAAACTCATCCTTTTCCATTCTCATCTCCTTTCTATTCTCTCTTGTCCTCTTCATGTCTCCTTCTCCTATCCGTTTCTGCTTCTCTCTTGCCCCCCCCCCTTCCTTCCAACATCAACTAAACCACGTGACATGCTATCATCCATCTCGTCTTAACACGACCCGACTCTGACGTGGCTGCGTCAATCTCTGTTGTTGTGGGAATCACAGAATCAGCTAGAATAGATCAGTGTCTTTTGAATTAATTAGTCGCCAGTGACAAGCTGACTGGTTACTATGAAGTGACGAAGTGTGCTTACTATGGAAACGATTTTGAGCATTTTAGATCAAGTCAATCTCCAAACTTCACAGTGTAGGCCTTATTGTTTTCCAAACAAAATGTTTCTTCAATGTCAAATTTTCAACTACAGGCTCATTCTTCACATACAGGCACTCAATTTTGATGCACTCCATTTAAAGTCGTACTTGAAAATGGTTCAGTCTAGAATAAGAGTTGTTTCGCAAAGAATACTAGCAATATCTTCTTTTAAATTACCGACCATTTTATTTCTTATTCTAAATGCATGTTGTTGATTTTGCAAGATCTAGAGGAAGTTGATGAGAATATTTGTAACAATTAGTATTGCAGAGACAAAAACGTTGGGCGGTTTTGTCTGTCTATTGTAAGTGATGTAACCTACTAAATCAGCTGTTGTTAGGTTACATCACGTTCAAGAGATGGACAAAACCGTTTAACTTTTTGCCCTTAGCTTTATCGAGGAATGAATTAGTAGAAGAGTAGGTGAAAGGTTTGTATGAAGAGGAAGTGGTGATGTATAGTCTGCCCAAGCAAAGAAAACCCTCTGGCAAGATGAAAAAATGACTCCAGCTGGGTCAATATTGGTTCAAAAAATATTGATTTGGTCTCGAATTGTAGATCAGAATGTTCGCTACGATTGAGACCAAATAAATAATTTTTGAACCAATATACACCCAAGGTTATTAGAGACAAGGTTCCTAATAACCTTGATGTTGACCGAGCTGGAGTCATTTTCTCATCTTGGGAGAGGGTCTTCTTTGCTTGGAAAGACTATAAAGCATCTATTGTCTCTTTTGATTTCAAAAACATAATCCAGTCCTAGCTGAATAACAACTCTGACAACATCAGCTGTAGAAGCGCAGACGAAACCACCTAATTCCTTGGCGTATTTTATACTCGCGACTGACGTCAACGCGATACAGAATTCACAATCTTGGAGAAATGATTTCTCAGGTTATACAAGTATTTTCCAATGGAAAGGATTATTATCCTTGAAATGGCGATTGAATCCAAGACGTGTCAAATGCAATAGTCTGTCAAAGCAAAGAACACATTCTGGCAAGATGGGAATATGACTGTAGCTCGATTAATATTGCTTCAAGAATTATGAATTTGGTCTGAAATTGTAGAGCTGAATGTTTTCTACAATTTTAGACCAATTTCATAATTCTTGTACCAATATGGACTGAGCTAGAGTCATTTTCCCATCTAGCCAGAATGTCTTCTTTGTTTGGAAAGACTATATTTCCATTGGAAAGGATTATTATTCTTGAAATAGCGATTCAATCCAAGACGTGTCATATGCTACAAAGGAGCAATGCTCTCCTATGTCGCGATTCTTTATGAATAAATAAGTAGAAGTAAGTGGAATGAAAGAAATAAGAAGTGAAAGGCGAAAGGAATGAAAGTGGTGTGAATGAGGGATTGGATTGTGGGATGGACTGAGAAAGTGAGATGAATATAAGGGAAAAGCGAGATGGTGATAGCGATTTTTGTTATAGTTTGTCCAAGCAAAGAAAACCCTCTGGCAAGATGGGAAAATGACTCCAGCTTGGTCAATATTTGTTCAAAAATTATAAAATTGGTTTTAATAGTAGGTCAAATTGCTTCCTACAATTTGAGACCAAATTTATCATTTTTGAATCAATATTGACCGAGGTAGAGTCATTTTTTCATCTTGCCAGAGGACCTTCTTTACTTCGACAAAATCTATTTCACTGCCGCATCTCAGGTTTTAGAATAGAGAAACGATTTTCAAGAATAGGCTATAGTCTGTACAAGCAAAGAAGGCCCTCTGGCAAGATGGGAAAATGACTCTAGCTCGGTCAATATTGGTTCAATAATTATCAATTTGATCTCAAATTGTAGGAAGCAATTTGACCTACTATTAAAACCAAATTTATAATTTTTGAACAAATATTGACCACTTTGGAGTCATTTCCCCATCTTGCCAGAGGGTCTTCTTTGCTTGGACAGACTATACATGGGAAGTTACAAATTTACCTTCGAAATACAATGATAATTTGGAAAAAAGCTATAAAATTAATGAAGGAACTAAAGTTAAATGAATTAGTTCAATGAGAGCTAGATTGTGGATTAAGATGAGGGCAAAAGTGATTTAAGTCACTGCCGTATCACAGGTTTTAGAATTTAAGAGGAACAATTTTCTAGGATGCATAAGAATGTACGAATAGATAATTATTTGGAAATATGCTATTGAATTCATGAAGGAACAATAGTTTTATCAATCAGTTCAATGAAAGCAAGAGAAGATGAGATGAAGGGAAAGAGTGAGCTCGATAGATGATATGTTAATGAAAGCAGGAGAGATGGAGAGTACGTCGATGCTCTGATTTAATTAGTTTACAGTACAGTATGCAAATAGGGCAATCGGTAATTGACTGCTGAGATGTTGTGTTCATGAATAGTCTGTTCAAGCAAAGAAGACATTCCGGCAAGGTGGGAAAATTACTCCAGCTCGGTCAATATTTGTTCAAAAACTACACATTTGGTATAAAATCGTAGAGCAGATTATCTCCTACAATTTGAGACCAAATTGATTATTTTTGAACAAATATTGACCGAGCTGGAGTCAATTTTCCATCTTGCTAGAATGTCTTCTCTGTTTTGATACACTATAGCATACAGTTATGGATTTCCCTGTGTATAGATATAGTAGTATTATCTCTTCAGGGCGCATGTGTAGGATATAGGGCCCATGCATGAATGCATGCTAGTAAATGCTCTGAGCTGAGTAAAGCTGAGTATTACACTGGCTGATAGCAGTATTACACGTTGGCTGTTACATTAAGGTGTTACGAAGAGAAGCCTGTTTGTAAGATTATAATTGAGGTGTATTTCACTATCAGAGATAGTGAGAATTTATATTGGCTGGACTATTCACTTGAATGATAATTGTACATGTTTCAACATTGTACTGTCTATAGACATAGAGAATGTATAATCAAAATGGTTTGTGTTGAAACAATGATTATAAGTGTAGAAGACGGTGGATATTATGGAATGTGTAAGACAGTATGAGAAATACAGGGTGTTTCAGGGGGAATGTGCAATACTTCTCATGTACGGTTATTGAGATAATTGGGAAAAATATGCTGGAAAACGCCATTTTTCAACAATAAAGGTTATAACTGGATAAGGAATCATAAAATTGTATTCTTTATTGATGGAAGTTGAAGAGAGTCTGATTCTGAAGAAGTTAAATGGCGGCAATTGTGTAAATCTTACCCAAATCTCAGAAAGGGCGATCAAATATCGCAAAATTGACAAAACGTAGCACAAGTGATAAATTTGTGTTTAGTAGCGATTTTGCGATTTTTGATCGCCATTTCTGAGATTTGGGTAAGATTTACACAATAGCCGCCATTTAACGTCTTCTTTAGAATCAGACTCTCTTCAACTTCCATCAATAAGAAATACAGTTTTATAATTCCTTATCCAGTTATAACCCTTATTGTTGAAAAATGGCGTTTTCCAGCATATTTTTCCCAATTATCTCAATAACCGTTGAAGTTACAAACTTGGAACTGGTTTCATTGAATTCCTTAGTTAATTATACATAGGAATCAATTATTTCAAAACCTCACTAAAGCCTCTAAAAAATTAGAAAAATTAATATATTTTAGAAAATCTCAATTTTCCGCCATTGTTATCTCGGTAACAAAGCGTTTTTGGGGGATGGTCCCATGGAACTTTTTTGTCTACTTGGAGTAAGGAATCAGCCTGAGAAGTATTGCACATTCCTCCTGAAACACCCTGTGTAAGAAATATGACAGAAAATACAATAAAACAGTATGGGAATATATGAGAGCAGTATCGTAAACTGATCAAATACCTTATACTTGAGAAAGGGTCCAATGACACCGGAACATGTCGTGTTGAAACAATAATTACTCTCAGCATACTAGGATTTTTAATTTTATTTCCAATACCTTGATTATACCTTTTTATACCTTGTGGGTTAAGTGGAAGAGGGGGCTTTCATGCCACAACTTTGCCCACAAACTCTTGTAAAATTTTTACAAAGTGTAAAATAGTCATTTTATCTATCTTTCTATCTCTGGCTGGATGGGTAGACGTGAATTACATCAACCGAGATTCCCCTTCAAACAAATACAGTCTATATTCGAAGTATTATTTTTAAAGTATTATAATTTTGGATTTCAACAGTGAATTTCTTAAAAGCTTCTACCCCGTCATACCTAGTTATAATTGTACACGTGCAGAATACTCAATAAATACTGTTTCCTTACTCTCTTCAGGGCTACTTTTATCACTGTTTTTTATTTTAAATAAGTATAGTCAGATCAATCAAAGGAGAGCCTCTGGCACGATGGGAAAATGACTCCAGCTTGGTCAATATTGGTTCGAAAATTATCAATTTGATCTCAAATTGTAGGAGACAATTTGATCTACTGTTAAGACCACATTTATAATTCTCGAACATATATTGACCAAGCTGTAGTCAGTTTCCCATCTTGCCAGAGGCTCTTCTTTGCTTGAACAGACTATATCAAGTACCCTTTTTGGATTATATTTCAATGCATTACATGTTTCAACTAATTATAGTAATTTTCAAATGCAAATGCATTGAAAAATAAATCAAAAAGTGTACTTGATAATTATTAATATTAAAAACATCAATAAATACTGTATTGGATGGTAATATTAAACTGACATTTATCAATTGACATGAAATGAGATAAAAATTCTAATTTGAATTTTCATCTCTTTTTATATGACATAGAACATTACTATTACTTCTAATTCTATTGTAAGAACTTTACTAATGGAGAGCTTACTTGGTATTCATACAATTAAAAGTTTGTTTGTTACTTTTATGATAATTCGTTACTACAAAATCGATCATTATTGTTCATAATGAAAACAATTCACGTAAACTGAATTATCTCAGCAACAATAAAAAACAACGTTAAATATGCATCTTAGTCAACAAAGACTGTGATCTGTCCAAGCAAAGAAGACCCTCTGGCAAGATGGCAAAATGACTCAAGCTCGGTCAATATTGGTACAAAAATTATCACTTTGATCTCAAATTGTAGGAGACAATTTGATCTACTTAATAGAACTCATTTATAATTCTTGAACAAATATTGAGCAAGCTGGAGTCATTTCCCCATCTTGCCAGAGGGTCTTCTTTGCTTGGACAGACTATACTAGGAACTGAGGGTTTGTTTTGGAGATAATAATGCGGTTTTCCCATCATAGGTTTTTTTGTGTTCACTTGAAAATATTGTCAGCTCGAAAACAAATTCCTGTGTTTCGAAACTGGATACGTTTTATAATCGACATCGACAATAAATGGAGTTTGAAATATTTCCTGATGAATCGAACGACAGTAATGCATTATCGACTGTATCGGATTGGTTGTTTTCGAGATTTGTTTAATTCTGAAATGGCGATGAGTGGGTTACAGTATGATGCGGTTGTTGCGACGTGTTTACATTGGAGTGTAGTCTGTCCAAGCAAAGAAGACCCTCTGGCAAGATGAGAAAATGACTCCAGCTCGGCCAATATTGGTTCAAAAATTATCAATTTGTTCTTAAATTGTTGAAAACATTCTGATCTACAATTTGAGACCAAATCAATATTTTTTGAAACAATATTGACCGAGCTGGAGTTATTTTCCCATCTTGCCAGAGGATCTTCTCTGTTTGGAATGACTATACCACTCACTCGGATTAGTTATGGATGAAATCAATGGCATGTCAAGCTGTCCAGTGAAATATTGCTTAAATACATGGGTGACGCAGAAAAGTTGGACGTTTCATCTGCTCCTTGTGCGCTCCACCAGCTGATGTTGTCAATTAAAGTTGTCAATTTACTATGCATAGATGATTTTTTCGAGTCAACCGATGCAATACAGCAGCTGTTAGTAGCACGTATGTTATTACATCACGTACAAGAGACAGACGAAACCACCTAATTTTTTCTCGTCAGCTTTACCTACTACTCTCTCTTCCCTATTCTCCTTTTATCCCGCACTCCTTCACAATGTTTTTCCAAAGTTTCTTCTCTTCCCCCTTCTTTCCTTGCTTCTTCTCCTCCCTTAGTCGTCTTCTGATTATTTCTGCCCACTTTATGACAAATATTTACCATCTTTGTTCTCCTTATTGCAGTCTTTATCGCTCCTTGTTCCTATCAGTTTTTTTATTGTTGATCTTTTGTCTCCCCTATTTCGAAACAATCATCATTCATTCTTCAATCTTCATCTTTCTCTACCTTCATTCTTCTTACAGTATATGGAAAAATGAGTTCAATACTCCATAAATGAAATAGAGGTTAGTTCAGGGCCCTCGCGTGGGGTGTGCGGAGTATGCGAACGCATAGGGTGCCGCGGCCAAGGGGTTGCCGCGGCGTCCGAAGCAAAACAGGAATTTAAAAAATTTCAATTGGGCTATTCGAATATTTTTTCTACTATTTGAACGTAACTTATTCCACCAACAACTTGAAATCACAATTTTATTATTTTCTTGAAATATATAATTATTTTATCTGCATTATCCTTCTGTATTTACTTATTCATCATTATGAATTAAAAAAACGCGATCAATGTAAGATGAGAAACGCCCCTCTCAAGGTACGATTTCCAATGCCTGGCTCTTCACACACTTTCACACTTTTTAAGTCATTTCCAAATGTATTTCACTATTTATTGATTTAGTATATATCAGTAACCCTAGTAATAGAGTAGACATCTATAATATATAGTTATGTGAATAGGCTGTGCAGCTCTAACAGCGAATTTAGAGCCGGGTAGCTCAAGCTGCGCGGCTCTAGTTGCCGCTTGGGAATCGTTCCTTTCAATTTGATTCTATTGGTGACTGACCACCTCACACTACTCAATGTAAGCTGAGAAACGCCCCTCTTAAATTCAATTCTATTGGTGGCTGACAACTCCCTCCACTCTGTCGACCAATCACAAGCCAGTACAAATCCACGCCCACAACGCCCTCTCATTGGCTGATGCCATTACGTCATCATGGCCTAACATAGGCGGAGCTTGAAGGCGTGTCTAATAGGAGTTGAAGCGAGTCACCCTATTGCTATTGCCATCTGCTGGCTGAATTTGGAACTAACTTATTTCAATTTTTTTCTCAAGAAAGTTGTGAAGGGCAGTGAAAATGGCTACAATCTACAATTTGCTTGCTATTAAGTTTCAAATTTTTTGTTAGGACAAGTATATTTTCATTGAAACTCAAGATTTTTGATAACTCCCAATATTTTTCTGTGAATAATTTATAATCTCCCTTTAATAGTACAGCACCTATGTCCTATACTCTAGTACAGTATTTTCATTTCCAACTTATCACAACCAGAAATATCCTAGCATCTTTTTTAAGTGCTCTCAATGATAAAGTACGGTTACAGTTCTGCTCAATTTAGGTAGCCTATACTTATTTTTTATTCATTTCTGTTATGGCTTTGTCTATCACGTATCAAATGTCTGAATACATAAAAATACAAAACAATAGATTAGAATAAGAAAGTCCCGATAATTCTTTTTTGCCACACAACAAACAACATTGCGATTACAAATGAGTAAACTGTGAAAATGAAAGGCAGTTAAATAATGTTTGGCTTAGAATATATTAAAATATATTGGAATGCTTCTGTCCATTAATGGGGGAGGGGTATTTTTTTTTTTTTAATCGGATTCAAATAATCCAATTGACTTCCATACAGTATGCCGATCGATTCTTTCCACCTCGGATTGTAAATTGGGCCTATTATGTTCGATTCACTCCTATTCTCAACCATATGATAATCATTAAATATATTACAGGTATTATTTATATAATTGTAAATATTATTAAGTTGAATATAGGCCTATATGCTGGGAAGTGGTTTGTCCCAGTGGTAGAGAGCGTCTAATTGGTGAGATTAGATAAGAGACTTACCTCTGCTACCGCTGTTATACTGGTGACCGGTTCCTCTGAATTCAATTTATGAGCCTCAAAAACCGCTTCCCGGTGGCTCGGAACCCACCTAAAGCAGTAGGCCCATTCATCTCTCATCATCATTCTTCCCATTACCCACGCACAGGTCTAAGAGCCCATGTGAGCATCACCCTAAAAAAAAAATTGTAGGTATTATTAAATTGAATATAACACTGGTGGCTCGTACCCACGAAACAGGTGAAATGCCCGTATATTCTACTGTACAGCACTTCACCTGTTTCGTGGGCACGAGCTACCAGTGGAATATAATAAAATGAGAATCTCCTTTTTATCAACTATTTCTCGATCTTTAAATCTGTGGTATGCAATGAGGAAATTTTCTTCTAAACAATCTGACTGTTAAACCAGAAATCTTGGAATTATACAGCTAAACACAAGTATGGTATTCAACCATCAAATCGGTAGTCAACAGAGAATTAGCACGCGTTATCTACATCTTTATTCGAAATGATTAATAGGTAGAGCTCCTGTTTGAGAGCGGTCTTAATGTCATTAGATCCAGGAAATTTAGGAATTGGGTAGGGACAATAACGTCAGAGAAAACAAGGGAATAATTAGACGTTCCTGAATGGAACAGGGATGGCGAGTTGGGAGGGGGGGGGAGCCAATTTCCGATTGGAAACTTCAAGTCTACTTGATAATTGAAACAACAAAGCGGCCCCCACCGGTAAACAAAAGCCTGTCTACTCAATTTCTACCTTCTGCGACTAAAAAGGAGGAGGAAGAGGACGGGAGGATGGAGTGGAAGAGAAGGAGGAGGAAGAGAAAGAGGGTAAGAAAGTCAGAAAAAGGACGAGAGTAGAAGAAGAAGACGAAAAAGGAGGAAAAGAGTGAGAAGAAGGAGAAGAAAAAGAAGAGGAAAGAGGAATAATAAGGAGAAGAAGAAAAAGAAGAAGAGGAGGAGGAGAAAAAGCTCGAGGAGGAGGACTAAAAGAGCGAGAAGAAGGGAAAGAAGAAGAAAAGCTCGAAAGGAGGAGGAAGAAAAATCGCGTAAAGAAGGAAAGAGAGAAGGAGAAGAAAAGAAAGAGAAGAAGAAGAAGAAAAGAAAGAGGAATAAAAAGGAGAAGAAGAAAATGAGAAATAAAAGAAGAAGATGAGGAGGAGGAGGAGGAGGAGGAAACGCTCTAGGAGGAGGAGAAGGCGAGAAGAAGGAGAAGAGGAAGAGGAAGAAGAAGAAGAAGAAGAAGAAGAAGAAAGAGGAATAAAAAGGAGAAGAAAAATGAGGAATAAAGAAGAAGAAGAAGAAGGAGGAGGAGAAAAAAGAAAATGCTCTAGGAGTAGGAAAAGATCGAGAAGAGGAAAGAGGAAGAAAGAAGAAGAAGAAGAAGAAGAAGAAGAAGAAGAAGAAGAAGAAGAAGGAGAAAAAAAAGAAGAAGCTCGAGAAGAAGAAGGAGGAGGGGGAAAAGAGTGAGGAGAAGAAGAAGAAGAAGAAGAAGAAGAAACAGAAAAAGAAGAAGAAAAAGCTCGGGAAGAAGGAAAAGAAGAAGAAGATAAAGAAGTAAAGGTGTAAGAAGAAGAAAAAAGTCTAAAGAAGCACGAGAATATGGTGAAGAAGAAGAAGGAGGAGGAGGAGGAAAAGAACGAGAAGAAGAAAAAGAAGGAAAAAAGAAGAAGAATAAGAAGGAGAAGAAGAAAGAAAAGCTACTCGATAATTGACAGACCAGAGCGGCCACTGACAAACAAGAAGCCTGGCTTTGGACTTAATTTCTATCGTCTTCATGAGAAGAGAGGGAGAAGAAAAAGAAGGAGAGAAGAAAAAAGGCAGAAAGAGAAAAAATAACCAATTGGAAATTTAGGATTAGTTTTGATAATCAACATGAAATGTTTTTGAAGTATTCATGAATAGGACGAGAATAGCCCACAATTTGAACTTTGTTTTCATCGTATTGCTCCTTTTTCAATAAATAAATATGACTGGTACTATAATTGATAAATATGTTTCGAAAACTATGCACATTGGAAAAATTCTTCCATAAAATGGCTTTCGTTCAGTTTTTTCCATTTCAAAAAAATACTCAACCATGATTTTTCCATCTGAAATCTGTTAAATTGTTGAATATCGTCCTGTTACATTCAGATATATGACAGTTTGACTCCAGCATGTCATGTTGAAATGTGTCACAAAAACTGAATGTTGAAAAGTTGATGTCATTGTGCGATTTTCATAACGATAATTGATTTCGCTTTCACGAGATAAACTGTTCATTGCACAACAATTCATAACTTTTCTGACTATAATTTATTAATTCGCTGTGTCTTGATAAAGTGTTCATTGGACTTCTATTTATAACTTATCTAATGATATTTTTTTCATGTAGGATACATCCGTATAAAAGAGTCAGGTTCTATTTGGAATTTCTTATTCATGTTTCCACAATCAACTTAAATAATGGTTTTACGGAATTTTTTGAAGCATTTCATTTTTTACAAGTTTTAAATCGTGTTTAATAGGTTAATAATAGGTGTTTAATATGTGTGTGATAGGTATTTTTAATAGTGTTTTATAGGTAGTCTATTGATTAATATTAGAAATATTTAATTAACAATAAAACTCACGGATACTAGAACACTAGAATACTGTATTCTAGAATCCGTGATAAAACTGTTTAAAGTTGACACCACCCTTTCTAACATTCGAACACATTACGTACATTCTGCATAATAAATAACATTCATTCATTTACAATCAAATACATTCTGAATTCTAGATAATCAATTAACAAATCCAAACCTAATCCCTAATCGCACTCTCTGTACCACAATCACGTCAAGTTGTATGAAACTTGAATTTTCTACGTCAATTTTGTAGATGTACCACGCAACGTAGTTATTTTGCACTGGCGGCTCGTGCCCACGAAACAGGTGAAGTGTTGTACTGTAAAAGATACGGGCACTTCACCTGTTTCACGGTTACGAGCCGCCAGTGTTATCCAGATGTCACGAAATGATTACAGCAGACTCATATTATATCTTCATTGATCAATCTATTGGTGACCTAATATCTAAGAATAGCAGGAAATTGATATTTATAACATCCTCATCTTTAAGTAGGCTATGATGGTAATAAATTTTAACCGTATAGTCTGTCCAAGCGAAGAAGACCTTCTGGCAAGATGAGAAAATGACTCAAGCTTGGTCAATATTTGTTCAAGAATTATAAATGTGGTCTTAATAGTAGATCAAATTGTTTCCTACAATTTGAGATCAAATTAATAATTTTTGAACAAATAATGACCAAGCTGGAGTGATTTTCTCATCTTGCCAGAGGGTCTTCTTTGCTTGGACAGACCATAACACGCTATGAAGTTATAGACCTAGACAATAAAAATTTCAGTAAAACGTATTAAACCGATTTATAGACCAATAGGTCCAACTAGAGTTTGAATTTTCAAACAGTCAGTCTCTGGTTAAGGTAGGTTTCCATTGCTATAAAACAAGGGCACAAGTCGCAATAGAAACATGTAGTGGTATGGAAGAACGTATATCAAAAATCAGCTGATCAGTGTGCGTTGCTCTATTCTACACAACTATGTGTTTCTATTGCATGTTTTGCCAGAAATGTGCCCGCGACTTGTAGTCATGGAAATCAACCTTTTCTCAGGAGAGAACTTTACCACGTTGTATACGTAACTTTCATTCGTTTATTCAACATTTATATCTACATATAATTTCTATTTTCCAATTCATTTCATATCCAATCTAGTCTGAATCTCAGAAATATATTTCTATTTTATCATTGAATATCTATGTCCACCTTATTTCCAATCACGAGTAGTTATTGTCTGTCCAAGCGAAGAAGACATTCTGGCAAGATGGGGAAATGACTCTGGCTCAGTCAATATTGGTTGAAAATTGACGAATGTGGTCTCAGATTGTAGAACAGAATTATTCCTACAATTTGAGACCAAATTTATCATTTTTTTATCAATATTGACCGAGCTGAAGTTATTTTCCCAACTTTTCAGAACATCTTCTCTGCTTGGACGGACTATAAAAGACCCGAAATGCTCCCCGATTAGTCACTTGGCAATTATTTGGAAGCCGGTCATAAATTGCTATGATGACTGGTGTAGTTGAATGTTGTTGAAACGCGGTCATAGACATTCATAAATTGCCATGAAGTTTTATGACAGTCGAGGGACATGGAACGGAATTGCAGTTACGCCGCCTTGGCTTGGGCCGTTAATAAAAGTATAACCCATCGAAACGTCATCGTATTCGTCTCTAGGGAGGATTGAATGGTGCGGGGGGGAGGGGGTTTAAGGAAGGTAGTGATGGTTTCTTGAGGGGAATTGAATAGTTTGGGGGGGGGTGTTTATCAAAAGTAGTAGGGTGGGAAAGTTGAGGAAAATGTAGAGGAAAAAATTATGATAAATGTTGAGAGAATAGGGGAGGGAAGTTGAAGTGAAATTATCTTCTTCTTTTTTCTTTTTTTTCTTCTTTTTTCTTTTTCTTCTTCTTATTCTTCTCCTTTTTCTACTTCTTCTTCTTCTTCTTCCTCCTCTTCATCTTCTTCTTCTTCTTGTTCTTGTTCTTGTTCTTGTTGTTCTTCTAGAAAGTTAGAAGACAAATCAGCGAATAGAAGAAGATAATACAAGAATGGGAATAGGTTGAGATTGTTGATAAGTTGTAGAATAGGATACAAAAAAGAAGAAGCTGAAGAAAAAGAAGAAGAAAAATAGAAAGGAAAAGGAAAAGAAAAATATAAAGAAAGAAGAAGATAAAAGAATAAGAAGAAAAAGGTAAAAGAAGAAGAAAGATAAATTGAAGAGGGAAGATAAAATAAGAAGAAAAAAGTAAAAGAAGAAGAAAATAAATTGAAGAGGGAAGATAAAATAAGAAGATGTAGAAGGGTAAAATGAGAAGTTGGATGGAAATTGAAAAAGAGGAGAAGGGAAAAGTATACTTTTTTTATAGAAAGGAATGAGAACACCCAATAAAAATTAATAGGCAATGAAATTAAGTGAAAAAGAAGAAAATTAAATATATGCAGGGTCTTCTTTCAAAGCCTATACCCTATTCACGATCACTTGAGACGAAATAAACAAACTTTTTATGTATGTATGCGTGTGACGGTAGGTCTTCTTCTATCCGAAATGGTCTGGCCAATTGAACAGCTGTAGCCAATCACAGCTCAAGACGGGAGTCTTGAGACAAGATAAGCCGAACTGTAGCCAATCTCAGCTCCAAACAAGAGTCAGCTGTTCAATTGTGGCCGACTGCTTCGCATAGAAGAAGACCTATGATTACACGCACACACACACAAAAAGTTTGTGTATTTCGTCTCAAGTGATCGTGAATAGACTATAGAATGCAAATGAGTTTAAAAGGATGAGGAATGATAAAAAAGAAGATGAGTAAAACAATGAAGTGATAAGAAAACTTGGAGAAGTGAGAAAGGTAGAATGACGACGAAAAACAAGTGAAATTGGAAGAGATTCCTCTCCACTCAACAATCCCATAAAACGTTTAACGGCTCCAGGCTTCAGCCTATTTACTGTAGCTTATATCATCTCAACATTCTGCCTCCCACGTTCACCTTCTCATCCTCCTTCTCCTTCTCATCCTACTTCTCCTTCTCTACCTCCTTCTCCTTCTCCTTCTCCTTCCCCTTCTGAAATCTCTTTTATCCTCTTCCCTCTATCCTATTAGTGGTGTCGTTTCGCCGTTGGCAATTTCGATTTTACTCTTTTACCGCAACAGGATGATACTACCCTTACTATACAGGTATTACAGTCTGTCCAAGCGAAGAAGCCCCTCTGGCAAAACGGGAAAATGACTCCAGCTCGGTCAATATTGGTTCAAGAAATATTGATTTGGTCTTAAATTGTAGATCAAATTGTTTCCTACAATTTGAGACCTAATGAATAATTTTTGAGGCAATATTGACCGAGCTGGAGACATTTTCTCATCTTGCCAAAGGGTCTTCTTTGCTTGGACAGACTATACTTGAAACGTGTCTTGTTTTTAGGTGCTATGCGACAATCTCTTGTATTGAAATTGAATTTATTCGACTTTTTTCATTTGATGTAGTAAAATTGTGCTAGTACGTCCCTGTAGGTACTGTAGCTGGAATAAGAATTTAGTAATGAATAATTTCATTTGTTTTTGTTCAACCATCTTTTTCACTAATAAATTAATTAGAAGACCATAAATACGTCAGCTTTTACCACAAAGTTTTTATGTTTTTTTTTTTAATTAATAATTCCATAAAATTATTGAATCTAGAATTATGAGTGAATGTGGTTAATTCTTCAGAAAAAGAATAATTCTAATACTACTCATCTATTTTGTTTCCATTATGAACTGCTAATAAATATAATATAAATGTAGTAAAATCCGAAAGCGCTCCACACGTGAGTAGTAGTTTACATTCAAAATAATTGACTGCAGTGTCGTGTAAAATAGTTCACAGTGAAAAATTCTAAAACGTTAACTCTTTAGAATGTAGGCCTATAGTTGGTTCCAAAATTAAGTGGGTTGGCGAATGACTGCTACTAATTCTGAACTCTGTCAGGACCGTCAACGAGTCACCTGCGAGAGTAGGCTGTATCGTTACGAGAGCGATCTCAGGTTTGATAATTCGCTCTGGAAGACAGTTTCGGAAGGTCCTGACAGAGCTGAGCTTTCAAAATAGAACAATACTCAACTAGGCTATATATAAAATATAATCTTACGAAATAAATGATGAAATGTTACGAAATTGGTCTATTTATTAAGTAAGTTATTGTAACGTCAATAATCTTTCATTATCATGTTTGCTGTTTGAATCGCCATTTTGTAACGTTTCTATGAACCGCTAATTGGGGAGGAGCTTGTGTAGGCCAATGGCAGTCGCTCACTGCGATTGGTTAAAGCAACTACCAATAGCAGTGCTCGACTGTTGATATAAATACTCCAGCTCTCTACTTTGAGTTTAAGTTTGCAAGAGATTGACAATGGTGTCTCGAATCTTAATGAATCTTAATGTTTAGACAATAGGCCTATCTTTATTTATTTATTTATATACACAAATGCATACAGGCATGGGAACAAGAGGCTGTGATAGCCCAAAACTGTTTCCGATTCAGTATTACAAAGTTTTTCAAAAGTGAGTAAATAATAACACAATGAATAAGAGAATATAGGTACCGTACAAATGAAAACTGATTTGAGGCATGATAAAAATTATGAATATGAATACAATAGTACTATGAGTACAAATAAGTACTAATTTAATAAGTTATATTAGTTTCAATTTTTTTATTGCGGATGATGCCCACATAAGCATTGTAGCATTGTAGCTTTTTTTCAAATCTACTTGTGCGTGGGTAATGGAATGTGCGAGGGTGATTTATGAGGTGCATAAACGACCATGCCTCTGGTGGGATTCGAACCCACGATCGGGTAGCGCTAGCGGACTGAAGGTTGTAACGCCCCAGACCACTCGGCCAACCAATTAGTTATATTTTCTTTTCATTTAATATGGATAACCATCACAATATCTGCTTCATAATTATTCAACAAATAAAAGATTAAATCACAAAACTTACAAGAATTCAAGCTCAACACGTCTTTGAGCGACTGTGATCAATTGGCCTAACAAAATTAATATAAAAAAAACATTGAATTCCATCTTTTTCTGTTTGTTTTTATCAAATCCCTTCTCCATTTAACCCGGCTTTAATGGGAATACTGAAATTCCACAATGTACTAACATCTGAATCTGAATCTAACATCTCTCAAAGTCTAACAATACCACGTTCCACAGGCGTCTCGTACCCATGAAACAAGTGAAGTGCCCATATCTTTTACTGTACAGCACTTCACCTGTTTCATGGGCACGAGCCGCCAGTGCCACATTCAACTAATTCCATTTGCAATTAGGAATTCAAATTGATGCCCTCCCATCCCTACAGCATTCCCTAACTCAAGTGTCTCTATTCAGAAGATTTCAGCACAAAACGTACGACATACTCAGATTTGGGCGTATTCAGGGAAAAGGTAATTTGAATTTTGGCGGGGCTTGAAAGATGGTGGCGAGGGAGTGGAGAGGGGAAGGTTACCCTATTCATTTTGCAATTCCTACAATTTTGCATTCATTCATAAATATCGATGCTTCCGCCGTTCTTGTTAGATTACTCCAGTGGCTGGTGGGGGGGGGGGGTCGTTGGAGCTGAAGGTTTTACGAGTGTTTGATTGCGAGAGTAATTGAGTAAGAAAGAGAAGAAGTAGAGAGAGAGAGAGTGAGTGTGAGAGAGAGTAAGAGAGGATTGGTGAGGAAGTAAGGAAGAGTGAGTATTCAATTGTAAGGAAAATTCAGATTTTCTGTATAATTTCAAGGTAGTGAAATGAAAGCAGGAGTAGGAGAAAGCAATTGAGAAGGAGAAAGGAGTGAAATGAAAGAATGAGAAAGATAAGATGAAGCAATTGAGAAGAAAGGAGTGAAATGGAAGAATGATGAAGATGAAAGAAAGTAATTGAGAGAAGAAAAGGAGTGAAATGGAAGTATTACAAGGAGGACAGAAAGCAATAATTGAGAAGAAGAGGAAGACGAAGAAGAAGAAGAAGAAGAAGAAGGAGATATTCGTTTTTGCTAGAGAAATCGAGTTGTAGAGTTTGAAAGAGGAGGTGAAATGGGAGGAAGTGAAGAAAATTGAGAAAAATGAGAAGAAGTAGAGAATTATTGATTACAAGAGAATTGAGGTGTTGGGTTGTGGTTGTGTAATGAGAGAAAGAGAAGAAGTGAATTAGAAATGGGAGAAAAAGATAGAGTCTTCTATTACAGGAGAAAAATTTATGGTAGAGAAAGAGAGAGAGGAAGGTACTGTATAATGGTGGCCTTCTTCTTCTTTGTTCCAAAGTACAAAATGACTGCAAAAATATTATTTGTACAATATTCAGCTGTGCTGAATATTACAAAAATATACAAAATGACTGCAAACATATATACAAAATGACTGCAAAAATATTATACTGCAAAATATTATTTAGCTGTGCTGAATATTATACGAGGACACAAGTATAATATGTATTACAATATTTGTACAACGCATTGAAAAAAAATGTTGATACAGCCAAAAAATCCTATTCAGTTATACTGATGTAAACCAAGTCGAGATTCCGAAACGAAACGCATACATGAATTGAAATTTCGTTCAGCACTACAATGAATCGTTCTGTACACACAGGATCGAGGTTTTCCTCATCAACCTCAACAACAATTCATCTACGGCGACCTCAACAACAAGAGACCCATTGATTTCCGCTCCGCAACCACTGTCATAAAGTGATAAACAGTTTTGGTTATTGACATTCGATACGATAGGACCAACAGGTACCGCGGTGGTGCTCTATTTATACAGGGTGTCCCCAGTGCACGGACTAATCCGGCCACTCTATAACTGTGTATAGATCCAAGCAAGGAGCAGTAGACTGCTGGAGAGGTCTCTCTAACATCCTCTCTCTCTCTCTCTCACACACCTTTCTAACTTTCTGGCAAGCGATCAATGGAAGCCCTGTGACGTCATATTCTAGTGATCCACCCCCACTCTCATTCACTAATTCGACTCTACCCCCCCACCACTAGCTCAACCCCTCCCTTTCTACCACCACAAATCCCCAAAGCTCTTTCGGTTGACCCTTTTGCCCCGTCTTGGACGTGTTTTGAAGGGTCAAATGCGAGTTTCAGTCTAGTTTTGTCAATTATGTATTCTACTCTGACTTCTTCTCTCCCTTTTGATCAATTTGTTTCCTTATTTATCATACGTTACTCTCCGCCTCTTTTCACCCTAGATCATGAGATGAGTTTTAAGTTTAATTTCACAATAAATTATAACACTCTGATAGATAAAAATCGAAATCAAATACCCTTTTTGAAAACTTTGAAACTTTGAAAACTTTTTGAAAACTGAAATCAAAAACCCTTTTTGAAATATTATCTTATCACAGACATGATTCGATGCATTAGCTCATTTTCTATTTAGCTCTATTTATTTATCCATGAGTTATAACAATCTCTGGTTCATTTCATCCATTTCTATTCTCATAATTTTCAATGTATTATTAGTATCTGACCAAGGGCTATTAAAAGTTGAACAAAAACTTCTATGACTGATTTTTACCATCCTTTAACAAATTTCTTCTCTTCATCCTTCATATCTCTTCATTCTCATTTCTCGAAAATTTTTAGCTTCCTCAATCTTTTTCATTTCCAAAATCTTTTTCTTAATTTTTGGAGCTTATAGGCTTCATCAGATTCTTCCCAAGCAATTTCATCATGAATTCAAATTCTACTGCTCTTGGATGGGTAAATTCAAGGAATTCACATATCGTATTCAACTAAATACCTATTGGTTAGGTGTAAATTCCCCACTACTAAAAATTATACGAATGTTTGATTCTAACAATTGAATCCAATTGAGAAACCCACGGGTTTAGAGGGACCAAATATTGTAATCTTTTATTATCGATGAAATTTATTGATTGACTTCTATTTACTTCACTCCAGAGTAAACAAAAATTTGTCGAATTTGTTTATTTTCTCGAAAAAATTACCCAAAGAACGTCTATTTCTTCTATGTTCCTTCCGTCTTTAATTTTGCTATGAAGGCCAGTTGTTTTCATGCGAGAATAACACTGTAATACGATAACAATACTCAAACTCATGAAAATGTTGAAGCATAAAAATATGATGTCATAATAAGTAAGATAAATGAGATATCATAATTAATTAGCTAGAGAGTAATTATTGTTGATGTACAGTAATTGATTCTTCAAGTACATTATTATACCCTGTCCAAGCAAAGAAGACCCTCTGTCAAGATGAGAAAATGACTCCAGCTCGATCAATATTGGTTCAAAAATTATTGATTCAGTATCAATCGTAGGAAACATTCTGATCTACAATTTGAAACCAAATCAATATTTTTCGAACAAATACTGACCGAGCTGGAGTCATTTTCTCATCTTGCCAGAGGGTCTTCTTTGCTTGGACAGACTATAGTATGGAGCTTCAAGTACATTAGTAGGCTACTTAAGTTGGGAAATGATTCTTAATGAATCAAAGTTAGTATATCAACGGTATCAAAGTATTAGGATATTGATATCAATTGGTAAGTAAACCCTTAAAGATCATTTCTCCGATAATATTCTAAACTTGATATGGATTGAACTCTAATGCCCGGTTTATCCAAGCACACTCAAAGTTGAGGGACCCTCAAATTTTGATGAACAGCTGACATTTCCTATGATAAGTATAGGAAATGTAGTAAAGTGTAGTAAACTTGAGGGTCCCTCAAATTTGAGTGTGCTTGGAAAAACCGGGCATAGGTATGTCAATAGCATACATAAGTATGTCAATCGTCAGAAATCTATATCACTTCTCTTATCTATATCAATCTAAATCTCTTCACTTCTATAACATTCAAGTATTATCTATAAAGTTCAAGTAAAGTTCTCATAAATACATCCTCATTTCCGGAACATTTCTCATATCCAAACATACCTCTCGACCGGGTTTACTCTTGAAGATTCTAAGCCGTTTCAAAATCCATTTCTCGGAACAAATATAGTCAAGAACAGAAACTCATTCCATTGTTCAAACACTGTTTCCAGTAGTCTTTATTATTATAGTCGGTCCAAGCAAGGAAGACCTTCTGGCAAGATGGGAAAATTACTCCAGCTCGGTCAATATTACTTCAAAAATTATAAATTTGGTCTAAAATTGTAGCAAACATTCTGATCTACAATTTGAGATCAAATTTATAATTTTGTAACAAATATTGACCGAGCTGGAGTCATTTTCCCATCTTGTCACAAAGTCTTCTTTGTTTGGACAGTCTGTACCTTCAACATCTTGAATTCAACAGCTATTTATTAATTAACAAGATGAAGAAGTAGTTCCCTAAATACGGACTTTTCTTTTATTTATTTTCTCTGGAAAAATGTAGGCTGCTTTCAGGGTGTAAATAAGTGAAAAACTGAGAAGGAAAAATTTTTCTTTGAAAGAAAATCGGTGGGTGTTGAATGACGGAAAAGTTTTTCGCGGTGGAAAATTTTCAACGTGGGCGGAGTGAGATGGAGAGAGAAAATTGAGATAGACGTTGTAGAGTTATAGTCCGTCCAAGCAAAGAAGACATTCTGGCAAGATGTTAAAATGACTCAAGCTCGTTCAATATTGATTAAAAAAATAAAAATTTAGTCTCAAATTGTAGGAAACATTCTGATCTACAATTTGAGACGAAATTTATAATTTTTGAACCAATATTGTCCGAGCTGGAGTCATTTTTCCATATTCCAGAATGCCTTCTCTGCTTGGGCAGACTAGCTTAGTAAGAGTAAGTTTTCGTGTGAGAAAGGGGAAAATTGTAGAGGAAAGTTGAGAAAAAGTTGGACTGAGAGAAAGAAAGTTGAGTATTTTGTGAGTTTTGAAAGAAACTAGATGCATAACTGGAGATTGTTTGAGAGAAAAGATGGTTGACTGAAAATTATTATTAACTTGATAATTGACTTTATAACTCTATTCTGGTTTGAGCTACAGCATTCAGTTGCTGTACTTCCTTCAGGCTAGCTCAACTTACTTCATTATTAGCTTAATTATAATTGTGGCCTGTTTCTCAAAAATTCATTCATCTTGTAATACATCTGATGTCTTGGATCATTAAGACACTTTTAAACCCTTATAAATATTGATTCTATGTTTAAGCATTATGTAGTAGCTTACGTCAAATAACTATACGGTTAAAACTATTTGAAATAAGAATAGTTATGTGGGATGAGAATTTTACAAATAAACTCCCATCAAATTCAAAATTATTATCTGTAAACAATGAGCAAAATAAATTTAATGCTGAGCTTAATAGATTCTCAATAGACAAAGACAAATCGTTGCAGAATATATGGATGATCAGTTTTGACGTGTGATAGCAAAGAATATGTAGGGATATGTATACTTTATATTCACTGGTGATAGTTGTAAATTTTATCAAGTTTGATGTTTCGCTATTCCAATTAAATCTAAATTCTAGTTCAGAGTTTTATAACTTTGTGTATCATTCAAAGGAATTATTGAAGATATTCAACTGTATATTTGTGTTCATGCACTGTGTTGAATGAATCATTATCTTGTCAATTGAGTTTACTCTTGCTGTCTAATGTTATTGGATGATTAAAACCTAGACAAAATATTAAATTCACATTTTATTTGTTTGTTTTAGAGCTTGTTGGGCGAGTTCAACAAGGAGCAGGAGGCGTTCATAAAGGAGAAGCAGGGCAAGGACGGGGAGGCCGCGGTGCCGCCCTGGGTCGGCTGGCCCAACGAGGAGTCCCTCAAGCAAGAGTGCCTCAGTCTTTCCACGGTATGAACATTCCTAAATCAACTTATTCTAAGATGATAAGATCTTATAAACCCAGTATTTATAGAGGAGCAGTACACAGTTCAAACAGAAACAGCTGATCTCTGTACTTTGTACTACCGGTACAGTACAACAAGAACGAATGAAAGTAGTCCTATGTAAACTGGACCAACAGACAAAGAAACTTTGTTAAAATGAATGCTGTTCTGTCTCCTTCAAATCCTGATTTGTTGTGAGGCTTTGGTGCATTTTAGATTGAAATGATACTCGAAATTTTTCTTCAGAATTAAATAGTCTAAAATATTATTACATGATCAAAAATACTGGTTTCCATTACTTTCAAGTTGAAAAATTGAGTTTTTGAGCATATTTTGCCTATTATCTCAGTGATTGTCAAGGTTCTATTGGATTTTTCAGCTTATTTCACATACGAATTGATAACGAAAATACCCTGTATGAGCTTTTAATCCAAATCAATATTAGGTATGATATTATAATTATGAATTCATGAATTCATTGCAGTGAACCTTCAATTCTATTCATCATAACTCTGTATTACATTATTATAAAAATCAAACTTATATAGTCCAATGCGCTCTCGTAACTGACGCCAAAAATTTGAGTTTGTCTGTCCTGTGTACATGTCACTTTTAATTTAATTCTCTATTGAATTTAAATTTGGTATCAACTTATAGATCGGAATGTTTTCTACAATTTCTAAAGACTTTTGTGTATTACATGTAAATAATTCTTATGTGTATTTGATGTGTTAACTCATTCACTTTTTTCATTCTTATGTGAATTTGTTGTGTTAATTTTGCAGGATAAGCGCAACTTTGTGCGTGCGCCGCCAGCGGGCGTTGACTTCCAGTTCGACTACGAGGTGTCCTACCCGATTGCTCTGGCCACCCTGGCCGAGGATCCCAACCTAGAAAAGATGCGATTCGAACTTGTTCCAAAAGTGTATGTTGTCAACACTTCCTATTTAAAAATATCAAAGTATTTTTATTATATTTTCAATTTGTAAGTTACAACTGCTGCTATAGTCTGGCCAAGCAAAGAAGAGCCTCTGGCAAGATGGGAAAATGACTCCAGCTCGGTCAATATTGGTTCAAAAATTATTGATTCGGTCTCAGTTGTAGGAAACATCCTGATCTACAATTTGAGACCGAATCAATAATTTTTATACCAATATTGACCAAGCTGGAGTCATTTTCCATCTTATTCTCAATACTGCTGTTCCAGACTTTTCAGCAATGATTATAAAATGTTCTATTTTGTTTGTAAAATTATGATGTATTTAATAGAATAGCCTATTAGTTTCTGACTAGGAACTATTATAATTATTATAAAGAAGTAATATTATTTGATAAATTTGAAATTATTATACCTGTATTACCATACTGTACATAATCAATCAGCTCCTCATTAAATTTCTTCACAATATTCTGTTTGCATATATTATCCAAAATGAAACACCAAAGCTCAAACGTGTGCTATGTATGTATTATCAGTTGAAAAAGTGAAGTTATCCACTATTTATATCGAATATTCATTCATTTACAAAATACTTGGAGATAAAAAGCAGGCTTTGCACTTACTATTTATCTACCGAAGTTTGGTAAAAGTTTATGTAGTACGAATGAGGTTGAAGGATAAGTTGTTATATCAAGTATTGAATATTTCATTCAATCATTTATTTATTAGTCTAATATTATATATTTAGGTAAGTGCAACAAGCGAATTCTCAAAACTGTTACTCTACCAATTCATACAACAGTCCAAAACAATAATAGATAATGAAACTTAATAACAAAAGTTTTCACTTGTATCGATATTTTAATCAATATATGCTAATATAAAGTGTCAGCTGTAATGTCTTGTAGTGAGTGGATGTGTTTTTAATATTTTGCTTAAAATTTTAAAGTGAACAGAATTCGAAACGTTAAAAGTTGTCGAATTATTTATTTGGTGGTTTTATTGAAACTTTGGTGTAACCTTTTTCTAAATTTAAAATTGTTTGTCTTCTATTTCGGTGGTGAAAATTAGTTTGAAGATTCACTACATGACATAACCTTAATTTGGACTTTTTATTTTAAATTGGTTCAGAAACAGTTTTGGGCATTATGCCTGTTGTATTAACCTTTGTATTTTTTGATTGATTGAATTGAATCAAATATGAACTTAAATAAATAATTGCAGAATAAACGAAGAGAACTTCTGGCGCAACTACTTCTACCGTGTGAGCCTCATCTGTCAGGCGAGCGAATTGAACTCAATGGCCCAGGAAGGCGGCAGTCTGGATCGCACGTCCACTTTGGATAGTGAGAATCCAGGTAAATTAATAGTGTGAATCTGCAAAATAAGCCATAGATTACAGTAAATTATGTATTTTTGAAAACATTATCTACCACCACAACATGAGGTAAGTCAGCTTGTTCGGATGGTAGTATTGTTCACGTGAATTGGTTGCTGTTTCATTTGACCCAGTCATTTTGTGCCAGATTAATGTGGTTTATAAGTAAAGCCTAAAGGTGCAAACATAGCCGGGTTGTCGATGTCAATGTTAATGAAGATGTCAGTACATCAGTCAATTTCAATGAAGATGTGACTTCATTTTGTGATTCCATTTGGAAGTAAGTTACTTTCCTTACAATTTCAAAAGCAAATTGATTAATTATTTATTTGACAGAAATTTATTGTGGTTGAAAACACAGACCAATTTCTAAAGTCCAAAATCTTTTTACCAAATTTTGATGAATATAATAATCTGTTGTATTTAATTTACTTCCATTTTAAGTTACTGTACTTTCTCATTTAAAAGCATTGTATTTTATTTTATAAATCAGATTTACTATCATTTACTAAAATTACTATCACTTACATAATTTCACTATCATGGGGAGTAGGTAGTAGTAGTCGGCAATTTGCCGAACAACAGAATAAGTCCCATAAGAACAATGTAATTTTTATCAATCTCTTGAAGCAAATAGCACCGTTATTTATGGACAGATACCTCCTTTGGGAGATTAGTTTGTCGTTAGTAAAGATAGTCAGTTGTTTCAAGTTTCTGGAGGAATAGTAATTGTTGCATTACACTCTAACTGATTAACTGGGTATTATTCAGAGGTATTCTGCGCCGTCACTTGGTTACGAAACTAGCTTATGGTTGAGAGGATCAACGTGCTAACCACACGTAACCTTCATCCTGGTTGATGATTATTCACCTCTGCTGTATTGTGAAGTGAATATGAAACTGGCAACCAGCTGGTAGGCCTAAGCCCTTCATGGGCTGTTGAGCCATTGACATATATTTATGGACAGATATTGATGCTCTTTAAGTTGGAAAATAAGTATTTCCAAATCAAGTACAGTATCATGTATCAAATTTTAATTATTCAAATAATATTATAATTAAATAAAGTGGGAAATAGTGCGACTGAATAATTTGATTCTGTTTCCAATGACATTTAAAACATGAATATCTGTCCATAAAAAATGCATTGTTTGCTACAAGAAATATATGAAAATTATATTGTTCTTATGGGGCATGATACTGCTGTTCGGCTAATGGCCGACTAATGCTGCCGACTCTTAAGTTGCTACTACCGGGGTTTTCTCAGTAGTAGAAACGCTCAATAACTAGGCCTAATCCAATCAAGAGTGAGTTGGCCACTCGCCAACATTCAACTAACTAAACGTCCTCTGCTGATATAATTCGGGTCTCATGAAATGGCAATCATCAGAATGATCCATCACGTAAATGCAGCAAGCCTCTCTCTTTATAATAGAACTGAATTTGTGGCTCAATATCGATATTCTATAGAACTTGAATGTTATAAATTTTTAGGAGTATTCACGATCCTTGTGTCAACCAGTTACGTCGTGGTATCCTATTTTCAGCTGGTTGTGGCTGATGCCAAGAAATTTTGGCCTAGCTGTACTGCTGTACATTAGTAGAGAAAAAACAGCATTGATCGTGTATACCGCAGGAGCTATCAGTTTTTAAAGCTTATCTGCCCGAAGATAAAACCTATAAGACGAAATTATTTTACCACTAGCCGGCAGGCTCGCTTCGCTCGCCTTCTCCGTCTAGTTAGGGGGCTCCGCCCCCTAGACCCCCGACAGTATAGGCAGTGTAAGTGAGTCAAACAGGCTCGCTTCGCTCGCCTGCAAAACTGCTGTCAGTTTCAGCTGAAACAAACAGGCTCGCTTCGCTCGCCTGCAAATTCCGTTCAGAAGGGATTCGAAATTTATTGAACACAGCATTTCTAGACCTAATTTGGACCTGTTTACTCAATTTCAACATTTTCTGCAAATTTGTTCTCGAAAAATCTAAGAAAAACTCCGAAAATTCCGAAAAATAGTAAAACTCTAATATTAAGCGTAACCTTGGGAAGTATATTGGACAAAACTTTAAAACTTCATTCAATATCTTCCAAATTAGTTCATATATAATCTCGCTGAACCATTGAATTTACAGTTTGGATTTGTCGTATCAAGGTGGAAGATATGCAACCCGCAATACAATTTTTCTACAATTTTGAAAGACTTATTACTTGCTTAATCTTGAACGGATTAAAAAAATATTTCAACACAACATTTCTAGAACCTGCCCACCAAATATCAACATTTTCTACCCATTGCTTTTCGAAAAATGTAAGAAAATGCCAAAAAACTATGGAAAAACTCAAATATTTGGTGTACCCTTGGGAAGTTTCAAAAACCCGTTCTTAGTAGGCGTCTAGAGGTCCAACTGAACATGTCTGCCAAATTTGAACGCATTCGGTTTGGTAGATTTTTAGTTCTGCTGATGAGTGAATCAGTGCCATTTCGCTTTTATATATAGAGATAAATGAGCAGACTTTCTGATTATCTGACCATGAAGTGTTGTTGTAATTCAGCGAATTTATTCTGAAGGACTTTTCTTTATTGGATCACATTTTCACATTCAAGAAAGTTCTATTATTCCATCTATGCATGAAACCAAAATGTATGTAGATTGAATATTCATGTTTCTTTTGCTTTTTGAAGAAAGTAGCAAGTAGATTTTACAAATTTCTTTGAATCTAGGCAACATTCTATCAGGCAGCAATATACGGTGAGAAACATAAAGTATTATCACCTCATTTCTTCCTTGCAAAAGGCATTTGCATTGTTATTTTATTTTGAAGCGCACTTTGTTATTCATTGTTTCCCATCGTTATTATTTGTATATTTTTTATTCATCGATCATTGAAATTTGAATAATGAGCCAAATGAATTAAAAATGTTCTTGGAGTAAGTAGGCCCTATACAAAATATCAATTTGGAGATTCCTGAAAACTTTGTTCTTAACTTGAAAGTCTATTTGCGCTTTCTGAGAAAAGCAAAAGTTAGAACTGATTGTTCTCATAACTTTCTAGTAAATTTAGACCGCTTGAAATAAAATAAATCATTTACTCAAAAAATTATTAATCCTCAAAATAAGATGACAGTGAATTATTGTCATTCTAATTCAGTTTTTTCTATGAGTATAATTTGAATGCATATCAACGTCAGTGGGTTAATTTCAAGTGATTAATTGAAGCTTTGTCATTTTGTTATAAAATAGTAACCATCCTATAACTGTTATTGTTACTGTAACTGTTACAAATAACTGTTATTGATGAGTAGATTGTCTTCTACTGAAATTGATGCTCTCATCTCTCTTCATTATTATACTTGATTTAAAGCATTCGATTTTGTCACTATTCAGTTGAGAAATAGATTTGAACTGCTGGAAGCCTATTTTTCCTCATCCAACAATAATTCAGGAATACTGTCATATTTACTGAATAGATTCCATTATTTTACTCTATTAACACTCAGTGGTGTTCTGAAACATATTTTATTCTGTCCAAGCAAAGAAGACATTCTGTCAAGATGGGGAAAATGACTTCAGCTCGTTCAATATTGGTTCAAAAATTATAAACTTGGTCTCAAGTTGTAGATCAGAATGTTACCACAATTTCAGACCAAATTTATAATTAAAAAAAATATTGACCGAGCTGGAGACATTTTTCCATCTTGCCAGAGTGTCTTCTTTGCTTGGACAGGCTGTAGGTGCATTCAGGTGTAATATTCTACCCAATTTCAGTTGTCTAACAATTTTACAATAACAACTAAAACTGAAAACTGAAATATAACGCACCCGATGGTTTAAAACCCACCTAAATAGTATTTTCTAGATATTACAAGATTCCTAAAATAAGGATTGGTCAGAGCATTCTTATTGGAACTATCTTGGTGAATTCAGTTCATACCGAAGTGATTTTGTACAATTATTTTGCATCATAATATTCAATCCACTAACAAAATATTACTGAATATTTGACTAAAACTGAATAAATACAATACGACTGAATATTTTATTGAAACTGAATAAATTCAATACTACTGAATATTCATCTGAAAATGATTAAATCCAATCAATACAACTAAATATTCGTCTGAAACTGAATTAATGGAAACTAATTAATCTGTTATCATCTGCAGCGATTGGTGGGATTATTTATCGGCACAAACCAATCACAAGCCGGTTAACAATCGGTTACGCTCTGTGTTAATTGAAATTGCCTCATTACCACTAAGCTCAACCAGCTTATTTCAATTAGAGCTGTTGTGACATTTGTGAATTACTTGAAACGCCTGCTACAGGTAGCCTACTACAGTTGTGGTCAAGCAGGGATTTATTTCAACTAAAACCACAGTTTATTTACTTACATTAAACGATTGTTTCCACAGTTATATGATCACATTGATAGAATAGGATTGATTGATTAATTAAATAGAATTGGAATAAAATATGAGTTCATATACCGTGGAGCCTACCTACATAAACATGAAGGGGGCATCACTTTTCCAAAAGATAAAACTTGTAAATTCAATACACAATTTTGGAAAAATTACTTGATGGAAATAAGATACCGGTAGCTTAAGTATGATAATGATAAAGCTTCATTCACTTTGTTTATAACTATAACCTATATGGTTCTCCATGTTCCCATCTACAGAAAATAAGTTTTTATGGTCAACCTTAGGTCTACCCACTATTATAGTCTGGTCGAGCAAAGAAGACATTCTGGCAAGATATCGGAAATGATGTAATCTTTTCAATATTTCATTTTTCTGGGGTTCCGTTATTATCAAAGTTTTCAATAAATGTGAAACTCAGTTGCCCTTTGTTAGATTAAAATAAGGATATTGAGATCTTCATTTATTGAAAACTTTGATAAGTACAGTAGCCCTAGAAAAAGTAAATATTGAAATGAAAGGTTATATCATGTATAGTCTGGTCAAGAAAAGAAGACATTCTGGCAAGATAGAGGAAAATGACTCCATCTCGGTCAATATAGGTTCAAAAATTATAAATCTGGTCTCAAATCGTGGAAAGCATTCTGTCCTACAATTTGACTGTGAAATCCATACGTTAAATAAATATCCCTTAATTAATAATCAATAAAGAATAAATTAATTATTGTTATAAGTTAAATTTGGCTCATTGTTCGTCGATGTCATTTTCATTTCATTTTATTTTCCGTTTTTCGCACAATGTGATCATTCAGCCAAACCAGTAGCCGTTGATGAATCAGCAGCTGAAAGCAGCAGGTACGATGCAGCCGCAGCTGCAGCCTCAGCAGCTGACAGTCCGCTGCATGAGTTTGTGTCAGATACGTTCAGCGCCTCGACGCAGGATCTTGAGGAGGTGCAACAGGGCATGAAGAAACTCGGCATGGAGCCGACGCCTGTAAACGGTATGTAGTAAAATAAAACACGAATTTCCACTTTTATCCGTCTTATAGATGTCGCCAAAAACTTAGGCAGTCTATATTCTGTCTACGGAGTGTTTGGACCTAAGCCCCTCATAGGAGATTCTGATCCGCCCAACTCACGAGCGGTCATAATACCTAGAGCGTAATTACATACCCATAGAGCATAATTGGCACGACCGCTAAAAATCTAAATTGCCACAATCTAATAATTTTGTCACGCCATTACTGTATGAATTATTTCAGAAATAAATAGGTAGGTAAAGGAATAAATAAATATCAGCTGTTGGAGCACACAAGGAACAGACGAAACAGCATAAATATGTATAACTAAATATCATAAACAGCTTTATTATTTGTAATATTTCAATAAAAATTGGGATATAAGATGTTTTGGACATATAAGTTATGTCTGTGTTTTCACCTTTAGTTATTATTGTATTATATTGAATAGATAAATGAATTAATAAATAGATGAATAAATTAATAAATAATTTTTTTAGTGCGACATGGTGTCTTTTTTATGAGACGGGTCTTTGGTCAAGGTGTTTTCAGGCACCAATATATGTGTAAGCAGGATAAAAGTTGAAATTCGTGATTTTAAAGTGTGAAAACTAATTAACCTACTATGAATAATTCTTATGAATCCTTTAATATAACGTTTACCTAATGAGTAACTCGGAATCCTCTAAGACACTATCGAGTTGAAATTCACAGTCTTTAATGTGAAAACCAACTCTAACAACTTAAACACCCGTGGCGTGGAATACATCATAATCATATCTTTATCAAATATTCATCTCTATTCATTATCCCTATTCTTTATTATTTATTTCTATTCTTTATCCCTATTCACCTCTTTATAAAATAAATAGTTTTCTTTGGAGGATAGGTGATTTGAAAAGGATAAATTAAAATGTCCCATCTTTATAAACTAAGCAATTTCAACTCAATACGACTGCAAACCCCAATTTTCTTCAAATCTTTCAATGTTGAATAAATTATGTTTATTGGGCAATAAAATCTTTCAACCAATGAATAATTCAATTCGAATTATGTGGAGCGCTCTTTCCTGTGGTATATCCCAGTCCATATCTTTTGGTTCGCTTGGAGGAGAGGAAATTTGAGGAAGATCGATTTTTCAATCAATAATTATTGGTTAGGTCTGACTTGAATACCTCCTAGTAGGCTGATGAACTTTATAAGTCAGATACAGTAAAATTGTTTGGATCTCTTCTACAATAATAAAAAGGTATTACAATTTTTAACATTTCATGTATATGTTACTATAATAGTAATTAAATTTACTATTCGTTTTTATATTTTGTGTAGTTTTTGCTATTTATGCTTACTGCTTTTGTCGCACTTGCATGTTTACTCAAATTTTTAATAAATTTACAGTTTATGCTCTATTTAACGTGCATATATCATGGAAAGTCAATGTATAAATATTATAATTTTATGTATCCAAAGAGTTCTCAAATCCTACAATATTGTAGTGTGAAAGCTCTTTGTATTTTTTTTTTTATTCAATAATAATCATATACATATAGGCGAAAGCAACAGGCAAATGCCTGAAACTGTGTTGAAAAACATTACTCTATTATGAAAAATCAAATTAATGTAAGTATTCTAAACTTATTCACTCTTCAAAGAATCACAATTTCTTTTGGACTATAGGAACTGAATAATCATAATTTTGAATTATTATTTTCTTTCATATTAATTCTTATATACAATATTCACATTCACATAATAAATTCTGCAATTTTAAGATTTGAAATTACTCTTCTATAGTAATAAAATAATAGTTATGGATGGTTTAGAGATTTCTAAATGTAGATTGAATAAAGATTTTTAAAGACTGTGAACGGTTAGTACGGGCATTGGCTGTGGATTCCTTGTTTTACTATCATTTAGAATTTTTACAATGTAAATTATCATTCAATATTCTAATTTTAATATGAATTTCTACCTAGATTATTATGTTGTTGATGAAATTCCTCCTACGGAAAAGCTCTTGATGCATTAGCTAATGCTGATATTATTGGAAAGGTTTCCGTCAATAATATAGTTGTGTCTTCAAACTCAGACTAAACATAAAACAATAATTTATTAAGAATTGAACATTGCATTTACTAAATTGATAGATTGTCCTCAAAATTCATTCTCAATATAACTAAGTTTATATGAGATTATTTTAGTTTTGCAGTACCTATTGTAGCAAATTAGTCTGAAAATCGAAAATAAAACGTGATTCACAAAAATTTAGGTCTGTAATCAAATGTAGTTGGATAATTTCACATTCATCACAGTTTTGTTGTGTATGATTTATAATTTTGGGACCGTAAAACTGTTTAGATCTGTTTTCAATAGAATTATTCAATATTTATTAAAACATTTCTGTGTTTTTTCCTGACAGCTTAATCGGGAAGACGAGCTCTCCATGCTTGAGTCCCCATCCACTATCCTCACTTATAATCCTGTATTCAAAATACATAAAAAAGATTATAAATACATGCGTATTGACTTCTCAACAGTATGCGATATACATAATATATTATAAAAATTGTAATAAAACAATAATATAATAATGAGAAATCAATTGCATAGCGAAAAATTACAGATAAAACTTATCTCAAAACTAGACAATTTTCTCTATTAGATATTACTTAGTTTTGTTTTTATTATCACTCATCATCCCAGAGTTTAGTAAGTAAGTATGATATTCATTTGAACACATCATTCCACTCATCTGAGTTTTTTATCATGTTTCCCAATAATAATTCTAGCTTATTTTGTACATTATTGAATTTTGTGCATGCTTCATTGTATATTTTCCAGTCATTTCAAATTTCGCATCATTCCTTTTCTTAGGTATTTATTAGATTTTTCAAGAATTGATCTGAGTTAGTCAAAGGTTCAATCTATTTGAAATATTTAAGAATAACCTAGTCTATCTATACATGAAAAAACATTCAGTCATTAATATTGTAATGTTCCTAGTCTTTTAAAAGTGATGGATTTATTATAAAGGTGCAAAAGTTAGGCATATTGTTTTGTTTTTGATTTGTTTTTTTTTCATCATTTCTATAATCTAATTCTTTATAATCTCCCAATATAAATGGAATTCCTTATTTACTACTACCGCAAAAGTAATATAATAATAAAGATTATTCCATGAAGCTAATACTTGACATTAACCTTTATGGTAGCTTCAAATCCCAAATAATAAATAAAATGATTTCTTCAAATAGATGGAGCTGAATAAAAAGAGAAAACACTGTTTTTTCCAATTGAAATTTGAATAGTTTGTTATTGACTAGAGAATTTTATTATTATAAATTGTTGTGTTCAGTTCAAACTAAAATATTGCAAACGTTAAAGATCTTAATTCAGAAAAAGGTTAGTTATTGAATAAGATGATATAGAATGGAAAATTAAGGATTATAGTAGGCTAATATTCATTAAATGTTCCTATGCAATTTCAAGTATCAAACTTCAATGAGTTTGAACTCTTGAAAATAAGGATTCATAGGTCGGAGTGATCCCAATTTAGAGACCAGGCCCAAAACCAATATAATCATTTATGTTTGCTTTTTTATGTCCTGTCTTAATTTTTTTAATAATATATCTTAACAATCCCAGACATTGATCCCTGCATAAGTAAAGCTGTATTAAAAAAAGATCTATGAAAAATTACTACTTGAATTATTCCTCTACCTGGAAAATTAATAATATTCCCTATAGCATAAAATCTGTTTTTCTCATCATGATTTATTTTCAAATTCTTGGAATGGTGATGAATACTCAATTCATTTATTTCAAAAATTTGCGTTCTATTAAAAAATGAGCATTTTAACTTTTTTTAGTTTCAATTTTTTGCACTGCAAACTGCCATTATTGATGTTGAATAAATTATAAATCAAAGTGATTCTCCTATAGCAATACAATTTTTCTTATAACTTAATGAATGTTCTTTGCTAGTCTATATTATATTACATGTGTGTCTTAGGAATATATACAAAACTATTTCAAATTTTGAATTTTGATGTCTAAATTTTATCCGTATGAATGTTTCAACTTTGAATTGATATGCAATATTGACTTTTATTAAAAACATTATGGGAAGGTGATCTTGACTTCATTATGGAGACTATTTTCTCCAAAAATAGTTTATTTTATCAATAAAAAAATGCTTGATAGTTGAAGAAACCAAGTTGAATAGAGAAGAATAGTTGACAAAATATGATAGATTCAAAGTTCAATAACGACTGTGAGCCTAATAAGCATTTTATCAAAATCCTTCACGGGATTATAATTATGATGTCTTTGCTGAGGTTGTAGCCTATTTCATGTAAATTGCAGGCTACACTCATGACACTAGGATCTCCAGGTCATCTTCTATTATTTCTCTTATTTCCTGAGTGCCTTAGCCCTTAGGTATTATAAATGTTTGTCGTGTTCCGTAATAATAAAATGAAATTTTAAATCAGCTTTCTCCAGTAAGTCTTATAAGGTCCCCACCAAAATACAAATGGACCCTTGATTGTTTTTAAAACATGGATAAGAATATCTTTGAATAATGAAAATATCCATTTTAAAAATAGCCTATTAACTAAATATGCAGTAAGTAGGTACCCCAAAAATGTGCATTTCAATTTTTTTTTTAAATACTCTGCATTTCACATGTGGCATTCAAGTGTTGATTGAACCCCCAAGTATTTATTAAAATTTTAAAGGTATCTTGAATGCAAAAAACTTATATTGATTGGAGGGTTGGATTTTGAAATCCATTCAATTTTAAATGAGTTTTCAAATGCATATTGAAGTATTTTAATTACTACTTCTGTGATAGGCAATAGGCATTGTTCTGAAAAGTATTCAAAGGAATGTTTCGAGGAGTGTTTTAATAGTTTTAAAAATCTTAATACAATTTCTAAAATTATTCTAAGTTTAGAAATAATTTTGCAAAACCCAACTCATAGTAAGAGAGCTAACAATCCTCTGCTGTCTTCTAAAAAGTGTTCCAGGTTGAAAAATGAATTTTAATAACACATAAATATGAAAAAGTACATCACCAATTGACTTTTGAATATTTCTTTCTTTGTTCAAGGTTTTTGAAAAATTACTTATGATAACAAATTTATGATGATTCATTGTCCCTTCAAGTTAGGTACCTCATATTTATTCTTATCAAATGAAATCTGTCAAAAAGTTACCCTACATTGTTGTTTATTTGAAAGATCTCTACTGTCCCCAAGTTGATAAAATACATTCTATATTATTGATAATAAATGCAAAGTATTTTCTACAATAATTATTATTATCATTGAAAGTTTATGCATGCCTAGTTGAACACAATAGTAAAAATCATCTATGCTAATTTTGTTTTATCTAGTATTTTCATCAGTTTTGTTTCCGTTTTTGTTTTCTCTATCTCCCCCTCTCTCTCCTCATCCTCCTCCTTTCCCGTTCATTTGCTCTCACACTCTCAAACACACACACCACAGCAGAAGAAGAGTGGGAGAAGGAATTGGAAGCAGAACTACAGGAATACGAGGTGGTGTCTGATGATGCAAATGCAAAGAAGAAACAGAAGAACAAAACGAACAGCTGGAATAAGAAAATTGATGATGATCTGGAGCATGAAGAGGATCTCAAATAAATACCTGAAAATTAGTCCAATCTCCTGAAGATTGATTGTACTTTATCATTTTTCATAATCTATGAAATAATGTTGTAAAATCTATTAGTTGAATTTTTGTACCAAATAATCTAACAATTATTATCGTACTATTATTGTGTAGTAAATTGAATTGTATGATTATTATTACAAATTTGGACTAATAATCTGTCTCACAGCATCATTCTTATTGAAATCAATAACATTTATAAATCCTAATGAATCAATAAAATTATAATGGATTCAAAATATGAAATACTGTCGTAATGATTCACATTGAGAAACGTCAATGAATTTCTTACAAAGAAATTACTATTGGAAGTTTCAGCTTTGTACAGTGTAATAATCAGCAATAAAATTATATAATTTAAATAAGTGTTTTTATTTCAGTTTGTGTGTTGTAAATAAAGTTTATTAGAGATGTTATTGGTTTGTATATTTTTGATGTGATTTGTTTTGATATTTTTCTATTATTTTTTCACCAGATTTTTGATGGAGTAGATTTGTGAAGTTATGTTCTGTCACTATTATTGTAATAGATAGGAATTTAGAGGTGGTGATAGTTTACTCAGATTGTAGTGAAATCATGTTAGATGTTCAAAAACATTTATTTGGAATAACTTAATTCAAAATGTTCAATGTCTATAATAATACTTATATTATCTGATCTTGATACAAGGCTTATAATGTAGTTTTTGGGAAATGGTTCCAAACTCTTTGTGAATGTATTCATATTCTAATTTGTTTTCCCAAAAAATAATTATTTTATCAATAACCTCTTAGTTATGTTTGTCCTTAACTTCACAAGAATTTTTGTGTGAACTGATCCAATTTTACAAAATTGTTCCATTGTTCTATGTTCAATTTCTCACGTTTTTTAAATTGATATATCTGTATTAAATGACCTTTTCTAGTGTATAAGAAATATCTCCCTCCCCTTCTTTGTTTCTAGAGTTCAGTTACTTATTGAATTGTTCAAATGAATTGAAACTATTGATTTAGATGTTATATAACAATGAAAATAATAAATATGTAATGATACTTTATCACTGTACAAAATTGTGAATTATGAATGTATATAAAAATGTATCATGATATGTAATACTATTGTTAATACTTTCAATCTGATTGTTTAAATTTCACTCAACAGTTGTAGTGTCAAAATATCTAGATGTTGCATATTCTATTTGAAAGTGAATTATATTTTAAGAAGTGTTGGAAATATAATTATAAAGTTTGAGGATAAATTTTACAATTGTAGTAAACCTATTATAGTTTCACTATTAGTTGTTGCAATCATTAGATTTGAATAGAGTACTGTATGTATGTGTTATGGCTTTTATGATCATTATCTTCATGTTAGAAATTTTCTGATATTTTATAATAATTGGAGAGTTGAGTATTCTAACATTAATTTTTTATTATCTAGTCAGATCCACATATTTACTTGTGATTATTTTACGTCATAATACATTGACCTAATCATTTGCATTTTAATCAACTCTCTGGTTTATCAATTTTCCCACTAATTTGAAAAACCTCATCCATTCTCAGAATTTTAAAATCAGATAACATCATAAAACATTGTTTTCCACCACAAATTTATTAATTTTATCTGTAGCTTTTATCATTCAAATAAACCGGTATTCATTCTAATATCATACATACCGGTATCTATAGGAGTAGGTACAAAATTCAAAACATCTTTTTATCTTCCTCTGAATGTGAAATATATGTGTGTCTTATGATATAAGTATATTTGAATGCTGCATTATCTTTTCAAGAATTTAATACTATTTACTGATCCAATATTATTGTGAATAAATTGGAGTTAATAATAATAAAACTATCTTATAAATTAACTAAGGCAGAAGTAAAATGCATTGAAAGAGGCAAGCCAAATAAGAAATTTAGATTACCTAATAAGATCAAGAAATCAGGCTAATTTTAAAAAGATTGGGTAGATTTTCTTGTTGTTAACTCAGATTACTGAGTTGGCCTATTTTGAAAAGTTGGTTTTGAGATAATATTTGTAACAATTCATAATTGGAAAATATACTAATGTCGACACTTGCAAGGCCAAGCTCTATCCATAGTCTAAAATATCAAGCAAATCTGAGAGATTTTCATTTTTGTCTGAGGGTAGCTAGTACCAGAGACAATGTATTATTAATGTATAATAATACATTGTCTCTGCTAGTACTCAAATGTTCCTAATTCAGGACAAATAAATGTTCCTTATCAAATGTTCCATATTAAGGACATACAAATAATGTTCCTAATTCAAGACGATTTGAAGTCAATTCAGTAATTAATTTTTGCAAAGAACAGGTTAGAAATTGAATGAATTGGCATTGAAATCTTCCATCCCCATAATTATCAATGAGTTTGAAATGGAAAGTATGATTAAATTCAAACTTCAGTTGAACAAAATAGGAAATATTGATTATCAACCAAATAATAATAATAATATTGATTATTATAATATATATTAATAATATTGATTATCAACCAAATATGATCCTAACCATTCTAATAAATCTACTCGATTCCCTCTATTTCAATTAAAATTCACCCTAAACAAACATCAATTTTCAAAAAACTTGGAAAATAATCAAAATGTGTTCTTATTTGTCATGCTTCTTTCAATGGTATTTGCTGTTGAATTTCAACAGATATGCAGTGTTATGGAATTGTTGAACGTAAGACATAATAAGAAGCAAGTATATTGGAATTATTCCATTATATTTCATAATAATTGAAATAATTTTCATTATTAACGATATTGAAAGAAGATTGTTGTATAATTGAGTGATTAGTTCAGCTGTAGCTTGTAAACTGTATTGAGTGAATTGATGAGGATAAATTGAAATAAACCAACCTTGGATTATTGGGTTGTTTCATAGAAAACATGATCATTTTCATAGAATTGATCATTGTGACTTTGTACTAATAAATAACATTGAATGGAATAAATTGGTCCCATTTATCAATAGGCTTGAAATTTTCATTAATTTTCAATAATATTTTCAATTTATGGCACTATCTGAAATAATAGTGTCTTAATAGTTTCTTTTGGAATTATTCCAGAAGTTGAGGCCTAAGTGAAGATTCTTCATGGCTTTAATTATGATTCTTCATGGTTTTAATTATTCTGATTTAGGCCTATCATGCCATATCTAGCTTGATAAATATGTGGCATTCAAGTTGAACACAATCAATAATATTCTTCTCAAACAGATTCGGTAATAGTTCTGTGCAAACAGATTTGAAGATTTCTGATGATATGAAATATGAGATTAATATCATTTAGTGCAAAAACATTTTAGGGTAAGTTCCAAAATGATCATGATGTTAAATGTTATTGATGTTGAGATGAACATATACAAATAATTTAATCTGTAAAATGTGGAAGACAAGAACATTTTGGTGCAATATATCATTAAAATGTAGCCTAATGTGTGAATTATACATTTTTAAATGCAAATACATTATTAAAATTATAAAGTTTTAAAAAACTCCCAAAAGATCCAAATCTGAGATTTAAAGTTCTTCAGAAAATGAAAACCCCATAAAATCCAAATTTCAATAATTGCATGATTGTATAGAATGTTGGTCTATTTTGGATGGTATAAGTGAAGGTATATTTTTCAAAATAGTGATATTAATAATAAAGCTGAATATTAGACTAGTATTGTAATGTGAATGAGAGAATAATTTTATGATTTATGAACTTTGTATGTAACTTATGATGGTGTATTCCTCCTCTATGACAATACTTCTAGCCATTGAATTCAGTGTTAGATAACTTACCCTTGAAAAATTGGCTTGTGTAAAAATTTTTGTAGTTTGTAACTGCAATAAAAAAATGTGAGAATGTCGTTTATGAAATAGTTCTTTGTTGAAATGGCATTAGTGAAAGAACATGAAAATAGAGTTTTACAATCTCAAAAAATTTCATTTCAAAATTGTGCTCTAACCCGAGCTCTTCAAGAAATTAATTTTTTACTAGGTTTATTGCAATTTCCAGCTCAATCCAACTATAAATAGTTTTAGTTCAACTCAAGTGAAAGTTATTTGGAATACACATCCCGTCTAAAATAGACTATAGGCTACTTGAATCACTAGAGTAGCAACAGAGTAACATTAATTTGTCAAATCTTTTCAATTTTATTAGATTTCAGGATATTAAACACATGAAATAGCTCGAATTTAATTACCTCTACAATAATTATTATCTTCCATAACATCTCTTCCTGGAAACAATTTTTTTCACAAAATGGCTCCCATATTCACACCAATCTTAATTTACTGATATCTATGTGTCTTCTCAAGTAAAATAATAGTTCATCTTTAGCATTCATCCTTTGAAAACAATATTGTTCAGTAGTTAGAGATTCAATTCAAATGGCCCACCTGATGACCGATAAGCTACTTCATCGAAAATACAAATTGTCCGAAAAGTTCTGAAGGCAAATGATTTGAGAGTTTGCTATTTCTTGTAAGGTTTTCATGTTGTTAAACTTCTGATAAGGAGTATTTTCGGCGAATTAGTTTGTTGATCAACTGGTAGGCCCTCTTTAGTATGAACGTTGTTGAACATTACAAAAATAATACACTGTATTAATACATTTAAGTGATAAAATAGCCTACTAATATTCTGATAATAATTAAATATAAATACTATACAAATGCCTATTTCTTGTTGTGTCAATTTTTGCCATAATAACATAAAGTGTATTATGTATATAGTGGTAAATTGGAACACATATTGATTTTTGATCATATAGCCGAGAGATAACACTATAAAAAGTTAAAAACTTATGCATATCCTTGTTATTATTGTGGTTTATAAAGTTTGAAAATTTCAAGGCTGGACACTCGATTTTTAGATCATTTTGGAAATTTTTACTATCTTGGATGAGATTCTCTTCAATTTTCAGAGCATCAGCTTCTATAATATTGTGGTGTTTCCTGAAATTATGATAAGCCTATTATATTAACATTGAAGGTTATAGTGTGAAGCCCGTCTTGACATTATTATTAGCAACTAATGAAATATGGGAGTAATCTAATCACTGTAAATTATTGAACTGATTTCAATCAATACGGTAATTACATAGACATGATTTGACAAATCTTATGAGGTGATAATAATTGAAATAATGGTAATTAATTAGCTGAATCAGTAAAAAACGTTTCAAAATTACTAATAAAGTCGAGTGTCCATTCTAAAATCTAATAAATTCAATACACAATTCTTGTAAATACATTTTATTATCATTGTTAAAGCAGCTTATATCTATCCGATGTTACTACAATGGTCTATTCAAAATAGCAAGTGAATAAATTCAAGACATATTTATATTATGATTGTTGAATGAATATAACCATTAAATTATTACAGGATTAGTATTTGTGTGTAATATAAATCGTAAATTATTAATAAAATAAAATATAATATCGGTAACAGGAGACGGTTAGAAATGTGTAGAGTAGTAGTTAATGCATTGAAAAATTTATGGCACTAAAAGTTTATGATTTCATGGAAAATTTTATCTTGTAAAATTTGATCGGAAGTATTCTTTCAGAATGTATGATGAATGATATTCACCGAAAATAATATGTAACTAATATATTTGTTTTAGTTGACTATTGATTCTAGTTCATTTCAACTAATATTAATGATTGGTTTTCAGATTCTGCAAAACGAAACATTTATAAAATGATATATAAATAAATATATATTGAATATATATATTATTTTGATATCATTATTAATAGGTGATATTAATTAGTCGATTGTTAATAAGTGTAAGCATTTAAATAAAGAATTTTGAAAAATACTGGCGTATTTTTATTTTTATGATCATTGTCACTTTACATCAGAATTTTTATTATCATTTTCATCTTTCTGTGAGGAATCAAATCAAATAAAGGAGCTTGTGCTTCTCACATTCATAATATAAGCCACGGTAACATTAATTTGAGCGAAGGAACAATGAGAATTTTGAACTTGGATTGAATGGGAAATTTGCATTAGTTAGCCTACTGTTTGTTTGCTCTGGTGAATTCGTAGCCAAAATTTCAAGAAAATGATTGGTCGAATATATTAGAAAAATTATTTATCACAGTATTTGTATCAAGCATAGTTAAAATCAAGTGTTATTGTGGAAAAAATCAACAGCAATTTATAAAAAAAACTTTGCGAATCATTTCTCAATAAAGACCGAGAGTGACCTGAAATAGGAAAGAACAAGAGTATAGTCTGCCCAAGCTAAGAAGCCACTCTGGCAAGATGGGAAAATGACTCCAGCTCGGTCAATATTTGTTCAAAAATTATAAATTAGGTTTCAAACTGTAGGAAACAATCTGATCTACAATTCAAGACCAAATTTATAGTTTTTGAACCAATATTGACCGAGCTGGATTCATTTCCCCAACTTACCAGAATGTATTCTCTGCTTGGACATACTGTACCATTTTAGAAGTAACCCTGAATGCCTATATTGGAATAAAACGCATGAATAAAGTCCAGTGAGACTCCATGTAACGTTGTAAAATCAGCTGATTTTAAATAAAAAGAATAAAAAGGGTTGATGAGGCCCCCTCTCTGCTGCTCCAGTTTCCATTGGACTATTTTCATGCGTTTTACTATAGTATTCAGGTAACTTGTAACCATTAGAAGTCTGTTCACAGCAGTTCTCTTTATAAAAACATGTACATTTTTTAGATCTCTGTATGAAATGAGATAAGAGAGAATAAATATGAGTGTAAGATGAGAATGCAAAATCATAATTATTTTCATCTTATTTCATATACAGCTTAAAAACTATCAATGTACAGAACACACAGGACACAATTACACTATAAACTACTAATCTAAATTCTATGAATTGATTAATCCTTCAATTACCAAGTTGAATAAATAAAATGATAAACTATATTAGCGTTTATAGTTGATAGGCTTATATAGTTGATGGTGAATCAGCGTTATGTTGTGTGAATGATATACCGTCCACCATTTTCTCGCTAGCAGCCATTTTCTAAGGCAAAGCTCACGAAACACTGTCAACCAATCAGGAAAGAGCAGGCGGGGCATTAAGGCGTGTCCAAGTCAAATCTGAAACATCACCCAGCAACTGCTGCCATCTACTGGTCGAATTTGAGAACTTTTCGAACTGATGTCTTTCGGCCAATCAGAGCGTACCGTAGGCGGAGTTTGTGTAGGCGTGTCCAATGGAATTCGAAGCTATAGTCACCCTGATGCTACTGCCATCTGCTGGTTGAGAACGGAACTATTTCGAATGGTTTTGTCAAAACAGTTGGAAACTGCAGTGAGAATGGCAAAAATCTTATGCCTGGTTTTTCCAAGCACACTCACAGTTGAGGGACCCTCAAATTTTTATGAACAGCTGACATTTTCTATGATAAGTATAGGAAATGTAGTTAAGTGTAATAAACATGAGGGTCCCTCAAATTTGAGTGTGCTTGGAAAAACCGGGCATTAAACTTGCTTGAGATTTAGTTTGAATTTTTTGTCAAAACATGTTTATTTTCATTAAAATGCAAGATTTATGATGATTCCCAATAATGTTCTGGGGGAATAATTTGTAATCTCATTTCTTATTTGGAATGGGTGATCCAATCAGCAAACAAAAAATAAATCGATTGATAACTACCTGAAAAATGTCTCGTTTATCAAATCACTGGCGGCTCATGAGTGGGAAACAGGTGAAATGCCCATATATTTTACTGTACAGAACTTCACCTGTTTTGTGGGCACGAGCCGCCAGTGTCAATACCAATGTATTTTCAATCTTAACTCACACCCACAAATTATTATATTTATTTATCGTTTGCTTTTAATAGTGGGGAGTCCGATCCCACTAGACGTCAAAACTGCAATCATATGAATGTAGAAACCATGTAAACCGCCATACACCCACATATAAATCTTAACCACAAATATCTAGGCATTATTTTCAAGTTCCTTTGATGATAGAGTGGCCGGTACAATGCTTAAGTTTTGTTCAAATGTAGAGTGATTCAGATAAGTCAGAACATTAATGGGTGATAAAATTTATTTTTTCCAATTCATACCACACATGCATTTACCATACCATGAATCCGTGAATCACCTTCTCCACCTTTAAACAAGCTTCATTTATCATTACAAAAGATGTTGAGATTTTCTTGTCGACAAACAAGACAAACTTGTACGAATCTGCCAACAAATTATTTGCCAGATATTATTCTTCTGATTATCTCCGTTAGTGGTCAGTGAATCAAAATCTAGAATATTTCTCATTGACTGCGTTGATGAACCTTCAGCTTTAGTCAAATATTATCTAAATATTGTCTTTATTTTGGTTCATTGTTTTGTTTCAATGTTAAGGCTTCAACTGCCTTCAACATTCAGCTACCATAAAACGCCTGCGGGCTGTGGGCTCTCTTCAAGCAAGATCCACGAAGGAGATATGTATCTGAACGTATCTGATACTTCTAGTCTGTCCAAACAAAGAAGAGATTCTGGCAAGATGAGAAAATTACTCCAGCTCGGCCAATATTGGTTCAAAAATGATATACTTTGTCTCAAAATGTAGATCAGAATGTTTCCTACAATTTGAGACGAAATTCATATAATTTGAGCCAATATTGACTGAGCTGGAGTTATTTTCCAATCATGCCAGAATATCTTCTTTGCTTGAATGTCTCCTGATATCTCATCGAATTCCAGACCTCTAATTTCATCGGAAGCAGATAACTGTCATAGTAACAGTAATTCCAGTCATCGAATGTAGATATAGTCTGTCCAAGCGAAGTAGACCCTCTGGAAAGATGAGAAAATGACTCCAGCTAGGTCAATATTGGTTCAAAAATTATAAATTTGTTCTCAAATAGTAGGAAACATTCTGATCTACAATTTGCGACCAAATAAATATTTCTTGATCTAATATTGACCGAGCTGGAGTCATTTTCCCAACTTGCCAGAGGGTCTTCTTTGCTTGGATAAACTATAACTGCTACAGTAATCGTAACAGTAACCCGCAGGGTGTTTTTTTGCAGTTCGAAACAAAAATGAAAGGCAAAGTGATTATTGAGAATTGGCCGGCAGAGGTCACATGACTCTCAGCTGGAAAGGCATTCAATTGCATAACAATGTATTCGAAGCAGAGCAGCCTCTAATTATCTCACCTATATTATCGAATAGTAACCTGTTATCTGTAGCAGATAGCGCCACTGGCGTTTCCTCATGAATTATTATTAAACTTCCGATCCAATCTGTAAACACTTCCGCCCGTATAATACTTCGCGCAAGCTGAGAAGACACGCCAATGAATGTAAAATGTATTGCTACCGCGTGTCTTCTCAGCTAGCACTAACTATATACCTGGGAAGCTTTATTGTCACACGGAAACTTCCCGTCTCAATTAGGTTGTAATTTTTCAGATGAATTTTGCCAACTGCAATAATTTTGATCGGCTTAAATTACAGGGGATTGGCTTCATTAGAGACATTTCATCAATGTTGAATGTCTCATCACGTTTCCCAGCTAATGTTTATGGTGAGATAAGAAATGATTCACAAAGATCGTGATTAAGTCTTACGTGAATTGTAAGTAATTCGTAATTATATGTTGTAGCCTTGTAGCATATAGAAGAATATAGATCTCTCTGGCCAGATCTGCTAGTTTGTCCAAGCAAAGAATAAGGCCCTCTGACAAGATGGGAAAATGACTCCAGCTTGGTCAATACTGGTTCAAGTATTATAAGTGTGATCTTAATAGTAGATCAAATTGTTTCCTACAATTTGAGATCAAATTGATAATTTTTGAACCAATATTGATCGAGATAGTCATTTTCCCATCTTGCAAGAGGGTCTTCTTTGCTTGGACTGTCTATATACTAAGATCCTCTCTGGTTGTTGTAAGTGTGTTATTTTATTGTATTGCAATATTGTATTATTCTAGTAATTATATAATTTCATGTTTCAAGCTGTCTGTCCTCGGATCAACTTCATTTTAAGAATGTACTAAAATTTTTCACACATTCTACGCAGGTTCGGCGTATAATTTGGAAGATCTTGTTCATATGGAATGAAGATGAAGTCCATGTTCTTTCAAGAAAAACTTTCGTTTCTTAAGAGCTATTATTGTAGTTTGAATTTAAACATTTCAAACTAATATCAGGCGAAAGAAACCCCTGTTGAGTGATATGGAAAACAAATCAAGTTAATTATCTATTAATAATTACAAAATATTATGTCAGAAGGAATTATCATTGTCAGAATGAATGTGTATTTTCATTCACAATAATAGATCACCGTCACAATGCCCAGTTCAAAGCTAGATAAATAATATTCCAATAATAGTAAAGATTGGCATCAATATTAATCTATTGTAAATAGAGGACCAAACACTAGATATTCAATGAAAGGGCAGGATAGGATATAGGACCAATTGAGTAGCTATTTTATTTGTGAAATTACGAGGAATTTTCAATGGTATTTTCCGCCGTTCTATTGAAAATCAAATAAAATTTATTTCACATTTGCAAGGCAATACTATTGAATAAATAGATACATTTTATGCAATATTGCTTCTAGGCCTACCATTGTTTGGCATCAATTCATTGAAGGCCAAGCGTGGGACGTTATAGCAATATTGGATATTTCACAAAAATTCTCTCATCTCTATGAAATCAGAATCACGATTTCAATTATAAAGAGATTCCAAAACAATAAACTAGTTCTAAATGGACTGATTTCCAGCCTCAGGCCTATAGTCTGTCCAAGCAAAGAAGACATTCAGGCGAGATGGGAAATTGTCTCCAACTCGGTCAATATTGGTTCAACAATTATGAATTTGGTCTCAAATTGTAGTATAAATCTTGAACTACAATTTGAGACCAAATTTATAGTTTTTAAACCAATATTGACAGAGCTGGAGACATTTTTCCATCTTCCCAGAATGTCTTCTTTGCTTGGACAGACTATAGTTTAGATTTAGGTTCACTCACTTCTGATTAGGTCCGGCCTTGACCTTTGCTGAGGGTTGGGAAAAGCGTGACTTCTTGAAAAATATTCATTGATGAACTCTCTGTTGTGAATCTGAAGATCTTGAACTTTGAGCCCGTTTACAGAAGCAGAAAATCAAATACTGTAATACAAAAAGATTTTGCATACTGTCTGGTTCTATCTCCGTGCAGGCCTACTATGAATGCTACCAGAATAGATGGATATAGTCTGTCCAAGCAAAGAAGACCTTCTGGCAAGATTAGAAAATGACTCCAGCTCTGTCAATATTGATTCAAAATTACTTATCTGGTCTCAAATTGTAGATCAGAATGTTTCCTACGATTGAGACCAACTCAATAATTTTTGAACCAATATTGACCGAACTGGAGTCATTTTCTCATCTTGTCAGAGGGTCTTCTTTGCTTAATTGCTTAGACAGACTAGCCTATATTTAAGAATTTAATTTGTATCTGGAATTAATAAACTGATACTCGAAGAATATTTTCTATACACTATATATATATATATATATCTTTCTGTATAATCCTACTGTTCATGAACTGTATATTATCAGTGGTAGATAAAATAATGTGGAAAGAGAATGATTTAGATATGCAGTACTGTATATGTACATGATGATATGAGGGAACCTTATCATTTTAAACACCCACACATCCTTCATATGCAAGAGAAGAAGTCGATACGACGGTAATGTATTCAATTAAAGAAAATCCTTTCATTTGATTTGTTCAGTAGTTGCAGGGCCCTCGGGTGGGGTGTGCGGAGTGTGTGACCGCACTGGGTGCCACGCCCAAGGGGACGCCGCGGCGGCTGATGCGAAACGGGAATTTAAAAAATTCCAATTGGGCTATTAGAATAATTTTTTCACCATTTGATAAAAACTTATTCTACCAACAACTTGAATCCACATGAACTCACTCATCATAATGAATTAATCAATTGAAAAACCAAGATCAATGTATGAAGCAAGCCAAGAAACGCCCCTCTTAAATTTAATTCTATTGTTAGCTGACAACCACCTTACACTCTGTCGACCAATCACAAGCCAGTTTCCTAGAAAAACTTCTCCCTAATATTTTTAACGAATCGTTGTAGTTTTTCAAACTTTTTTCTGGCAATAGGTCGGTATTAGATCATGAATAGTTTGAGTTCTATTTCATTATATTCATTGTATAAAAAATAGAATTAATGAGTATAAGATAGAAGTGCAAAATCATATTTTCATCTCATTTTATACAGCATAAAACTATTGAAGTTTTGTACTGGCCTAAGTTACACGATAAAAGTAAAACTGAGTCTAATTTTTTTCGAATACTAATTTGATAGAATCTTACCAGCCTGAATACATAAATGGATATCATATCAGCACAAGATCGTCAATAGTAGATCAGCGTAATTTTTTGTGTTACACCATCCATCATTCTCTTGCTAGCAGCCATTTTATAAGACAGAACTCACAGAACACTGTCAACCAATGAGAAAAGAGCAGGCGGGGCATGAAGGCGTGTCCAAGTCAAATCTGAAACATCACCCATCAACTGCTGCCATCTACTGGTTGAATTTGGAAACTTTTCGAACCGATGTTTTTGGCCATTCTGATCGTAGGCGGAGCTTGGAGGCGTGTCCGAAGCAAGTCACCCTATTGCTACTGTCATCTGCTGTCTGAATTTGGAACTATTTCAAATGTTATTCAAGAAAGTAGGGTAGAGCAGTGAAAATGGCTGAAATCTCGAATTTGCTTGTTATTGAGTTTCCGATTTTTTGTTAAAACATCTTTATTTCCAGTGAAATGTAATATTTATGATGATACCCAATATTTTGCTGTGAAAAATTTATTATTCCCTCCTTCATGTGCTTTCCAGCAAACTAATTGAATAAATTAATCAATGATTAAAATGTTAATATTTTAATTTCAGAACTTTTAAATAATTCAAATCAAATTACACTTTTTTGAAGTATTGTTATTTTTCACATGTTTCGACATTCTAGAGCCATTTTCAAGTGCAAATAACAGTTAACAACATTAATCATGTTGTGAAAAATAAAAATATTTGAAAAAGGGTAATTTGATTTGAATTATTTTATAGTTTTATTGAGCCCTAAGAGAAAATAAGTATTTTATGATAAAGTACGGTGCAATTTTTCCTCAATATATAGTTATTTAGTTATTTTTAGTTATTTTTTATTAATTCCTGTAGGCTTTAGCTTATCACATATCCAATACATAAACATAAAAATACGAAACAATACGTTGGGATACATTAAAATAAGCAAGTCCCTATAAAGCCAATCCTTTTGCCACAGCACATGCAACATTAGGGATTGCTTATGAGAAAAATGTGAAAATCTGTCAAAATCTTGCGCACAGGGCGCCAAAAAACCACGCGAGGGCCCTGAGTAGTTGTGAAGGTGATGTTATAATCATCATCATCTTTATTGAGTAATAATAAGACTACATAGAGAAGACTACAGCAGGCAAAGCCCAAATAAATAATAAATTACAGATATTGTCAAACCACAGATTTGACAATTTGTGTATTCGGCTTTTCATTTACAGTATTCATAAGAGACATCATAAGCATTGTACAATGTACAAGCAACAGACGAAACCAACTCAATTTTTCTTGCGAACTATTGTGCTATTCATGAAAATTCCTCAACTTCGATACTTCCGTAGTGGATTACTTCATGTTATTATAATATTGTTCAACCATAGAAAGTTATTGGCTATCGATAAGTAGTCTGTCCAAGCAAAGAAGACCCTCTGGCAAGATGATAAAATGACTCCAGCTCAGTCACTATTGGTTCAAAAATTATTGATTTGGTCTCAAGTGTAGGAAACATTCTGATCTACAATGTGAGACCAAATAAATAATTTTTAATCAATATTGAACGAGCTGGAGTCATTTTCTCATCTTGCCAGAGGGTCTTTTTGCTTGGACAGACTATACCGAGAATTTGTCGAATTATTTTTAGAAACGGGGCAGAAATAAATAAGAAGAAGAAGAAGAAGAAGAAGAAGAAGAAGAAGAAGAAGAAGAAGAAGAAGAAGAAGAAGAAGAAGAAGAAGAAGAAGAAGAAGAAGAAGAAGAAGAAGAAGAAGAAGAAGAAGAAGAAGAAGAAGAAAAGAAGAAGAAGAAGAAGAAGAAGAAGAAGAAGAAGAAGAAGAAGAAAGAAGAAGAAGAAGAAGAAGAAGAAGAAGAAGAAGAAGAAGAAGAAGAAGAAGAAGAAGAAGAAGAAGAAGAAGAAGAAGAAGAAGAAGAAGAAGAAGAAGAAGAAGAAGAAGAAGAAGAAGAAGAAGAAGAAGAAGAAGAAGAAGAAGAAGAAGAAGAAGAAGAAGAAGAAGAAGAAGAAGAAGAAGAAGAAGAAGAAGAAGAAGAAGAAGAAGAAGATGATAATGATGAAGAAGATATTTGTATGGTCCGTGCATGCTGAGAAGAGACGCCGTCACAATTAACTTTACGTTGTGACAGCGTGTCTTCTGTTGTTAGCCAGGGCGAGCAATTCATCGACGTGAACTTGAACTCATGTATTTGTCAATTTATTGGAGTTCACATATGAAATCCAATTACAACTGGAAAACTAACTTTGAGAGAATGTGCTGGAGCACATATATTATATTTTTGTTGAGTAACTCCGGACTTATGTAACCTATATTGAATCTATGATACCAAATAGAATTATCAAAGAAACTGGACGGAGTTACTGGCTAATAAACTATAATTTACAAATTAGGCACTGAGCTACCCTGCAATCTACTTATTGTTTCTAGTTATTTGCAGTCTTATTATTGTTGTAGTAGTTGTAAAAATTGGTGCAATTGTGGTACAATTGTTTATCATGTGACTGTTACACATTTTACACTTTCATGGAATGAGGAAATAATGACTGAAGTGAATGTACAGTAAACAAACAACGTGGAAATATTGACCAATACAATAGTTTGTCCATGCATAGAAGACATTCTGGCAAGATGGGAAAATTACTCCAGCTAAGTCAATATTGGTTCAAAAATTATAAATTTGACTGAAAATTGTAGAAAACATTCTAATTTACAATTTGAGACCAAATTGATCATTTTTGAACCAATATTGACTGAGCTGGAGTCATTCTCCCATCTTGTCAGAATGTCTTCTTTGCTTGTTCACACTATACCAATTTAGTAATTTTCATGCTTCTGTAACCATTTATTGTGGGGGTAAAATGAAAGGATTTGATTGTTTATTGTTTTTTAATGAATTCGTCTATACAGGCCTACTAGCACGTGGATCAAAGATAAAAAATACACAATTTAGTGGAAAATTATAAAAATTGATCAATTTTTATCCGTGGTATTTCATTAGTATTGTACCCAATATTTGATCTGCAGCTAGTCAGTAATGATAGCCACACAATAAATAATTATTTAGTTATTCTTAAACACAATCTAGTTTGCACAGTAAACTATACGACGTAAATTATGTAAGTACGACGTAAATTTCAAATAGTACATTCAGAATAGGTTTCTTCAATCTCTTTTATTTTTCAATACATGTTACAGATTAATGGAAAAAGTAAAAATAGCAAGTCATGGATTATTCATCATTTAAAAATAATTGATAAAGATTCATATAAACAATAAACTACCGTACCGAAAATCGATACGTAATTTTTTATTATTTCTGAGGGTAATTTTTTTCTATTACTATCAATATTATATTATGATATAATTAATATTACATATATAAAATATTGAAGACATCAATAGACATCAAAACGTTGTAGAGAGTTCAGAGAGTCTTGAAGTTTTTGTGGAATTATTGGTCCCATATTCTGTTTGGTTTATTGCTTTTATGTTGTATTTTTTTCAATAAGTTCATATTTTTATAATTTTACACCTTATTAGACTGTGGTCCGTTTGTTTCCCAAACGAAAGGTGCTCAACATTTGAAAACTTGTCAATATTGATTTAGAAGAAACTTGAACGATAAAAGTAGATTCTATTAAAGTAATAATGGAGCAGAATCATTATCTTATCATTATAAATCCATTAATTGGAAAATGGCTTTGTAGAAGGGCCGTTGAAGATAGAATTTCAATATCATTTTACAACTAAATAACAATATATATATTTAATTGTCACCTAAATGAAATACAAGAGTTACCCGACTCTAATGACACATCAAGGTGTGTACTAATTGATTTGCATAGTGATATAACACATGCGTGCACTTTTTAGTGGTGTTTTATAACCGTTAACTCAATCTTCTAGTATGCATAGTCTGGTCGAGCAAAGAAGACATTCTGGCAAGATGGGGAAATGATTCCAGCTCGGTCAATATTGGTTAAAAAATTATAGATTTGGTCTCAAATTGTAGTTCAGAATGTTTTCTACAATTTGAGACCAAATTTATAATTATTGAACCAATATTGATTGAGCTGAAGTCATTTTCCCTTCTTTCCAGAATGTCTTCTTTGCTCGACCAGACTTCACCGGTAGCCACTTCTGTCGTACGAAATGAAAGCAATTTAGAGTGTCATGCAAGTTTTCTGAATACTGGAAATATTTGAACTGGTTGCGTTTTTGTCGAATTCCGGTTGCTGATTATCGGCGCGAGCAGAACAGCTGCGGCGAAATTATTTCCATAATTTTTGCATTTTTTCAACAAGTTGATTTGAATTCCGGCCCGAACTGAACGGGGCTAATGAATTCGATCGTAATTTTCAGATTAAATCTCATAAAAAATAACGTGCATAATACCGGTACATGTTGATATTAAACCTGAAAAAAAGATTATCACAAATATCAAATAGGCGTATATAGGAGAATCTAGCTTACTTTGATGGATATAAGCCTCCATGGATGGGACTCACCTAACTGTCTCAACAAATCTGATAGAAATAGATTACGTGTAAAAGGATATGACAGCTATATTTATAGGAGTTGAAGGTATATTTTTGAAAGCTATCAAGTGCTTCTAGCATTGAAGTCAATCAAGTTCAAAGAGTAAGGCATTTCGTCTGTCTCTTGTACGTGATGTAGCATACTAATTACTGATGCAGAGCATCTATATTGTTTCTTTTGATTTCGAAAACATCAAAGGTTATCTAGGTATAGAAAAATGACAACTCTAATTGACAACATCAGGCAATTGACTAATTGACAACCGCCTAACTTTTTTGTGTCAGCTATACAGGCCTTATAATTTCAATGTTTACTGCTTTCTAGGGGTAGTAACCTGAAAAGAATCACTCGACACTACTTGAAAATGACTCTTACAAGAACGAAACATATCGTGGTAGAATAAGAGGGTGCTGTGATCTTTAATTTTCATTTAATAAGCCTTCTAAGTTCTAACTTTATTGAAATAGCAGTGAAATATGTTTTTTCTTCCAATTTTACATGCTTTCTAAACAAAATCTGTAATTGAATTATTTTTCAAATTTAAAAATAGTATAATATTGTTCATTTGCTGTAGGCTTTTCGTAAATTATCATAGCATTTAGCATATCAATGAAATAAATTTCCAAACACAACCACTCTTTTCATAAACTAGGCTACACTCAATTGAATTGTGGAACTAATTTCAACATTGTGTAATGCCTTCGAAAACAAAATGGAGGAACCTTCTCCACGCCTGTGATTGGACGAGACCTCCCACTCCCGCTTCCCATATAGCTGGCCAATAGGAATCGAGTTGAACTGAGCCAGCTTACTTATTTACCATTTCATGTAGATAAAGTTTGTGATTCTATTTATGAAATGAAATACTGTATACTTTTATTCACTGTGAATAACGTATTACGACTAGCTTTTTAAATGGATTATCATTGAGATTCCAGTATTAATGAAACCATTCCTATGATTCATGAACCTTCTGTATTTTGTCTTTCAAAAATTAAAAAATACGGTAGGCTAAATCATAATTGATATGAAATTTCTTTAAGAAGATAGTTTGAAAGATTGAAGAGAATGCTACATATTGAGACGTTCAACAAATCCATAATAATATTGAAGCAATAGAATTTTTTCTATACCTTACAACGTTTCTCCATCTCAGAAATGTTGATAAAGAAATGATATAGCACACTGGCGGCTCGTGCCCACGAAACAGGTGAAGTGCCCGAATCTTTTACTGTACAGCACCTGTTTCGTGGGCACGAGCCGCCAGTGATATAACACCTTAAGCGATTATCTACTCTGCGGTAGTACGAACAAAATGTACTATTATTCAACTGATACTATGATATGACTGATTGTAGGAAGGAAAATCAGAATATTATACATTATTGGAAGACATCCATGAACACCTTTCTTTTTCATTATCTCAGCACCTACTCATTACCATTACCTGAAAATAATGTTTTCTCGAATTGGAACGTAGATTTCAATAAGTTATCATGTAATAGAATTGAATAAATAAGCCACTGAAGTGAGACAAGTCACCCACCTGAAAAAACTGTTCTCTCAAAATAGAAGGTACGGAACATTTGGATAATGATATTATTCATCATGTAATAGAATTAAATAAATTAGCCACTTTTACATGTTATGTCGGTCACCCACCGAACAGGAATCGAACCCAGTGCAAGTTATTCTGAATTAATTCAAGATTTGAATAAAGAGTTGTCCTGAAAAATGCATTGCAGCTCCACTTTCATTAGGAAGTAAGCTGTAGTCTGTCCAAACAAAGAAGACATTTTGGCAAGATGGGAAAATGACTTCAGCTCAGTCAATATTGATTCAAAAATTATCAATTTAGTCTCAAATTGTAGGAAAAAGTCTTATCTACCATTTGTGATCAAATTTATAATTTTTGAACCAATATTGACCGAGCTGGAGTCATTTTCCCATCTTGCCAGAATGTCTTCTTTCCTTATACAGACTATTACTTGCTCTGCTTTTGATTGGCTACTTGTTATAATATGGAGGAACTAGTAATCAGAACTGGATTCTGTTTGTTATTTTACGTACAGTCTGTCCAAGCAAGGAAGACATTCTGGCAAAATGGGAAAAATACTCCAGTTCAGTCAATATTAATTAAACAATTATAGATTTAGTCTCAAATTGTAGATCAGAGAGTTTTCTAAAATTTGAGATCAAATTTATACTTTTTGAACCAATATTGACCGAACTGGAGTAATTTTTCCATCTTGCCAGAATGTCTTCTTGTTTACTTGGAGAGACTATACCAATGCAAACTCTCATAAGACTGTAATCTCTTGTCTGAACAATTTCCGGTCACTTCCCAAACCTAAATACAGTTACTGTAGAAAATTACAGATATAATCACTGTGTATTCAAACTGCCATCTGTCTGATTGAAGCGAAAATTATGCAATAAGTGATCGATATGACCAAGTTATGTATATGCTTCCTGTCCATTCTATGAAATTTTCATATTGATGGTAGATTGTCAGACGTATTATTTCAGATGGGAATGTCTGATTAGCCAGCGTAATTCTCCCATGATTTCTAAGCTTAGATGGGATGATTGGGTGAGAAATCCAATTCAATGGAAACGTTTGATTTGGCGATTCGCTTGATGCCTGGCTTACTCTTTGCTTATCGTACTTCACCCTAGTCCTATTGCTACCCTATCACTGTTTTTTTATTTTAAATAATTATAAAAGTACCCTTTTTGAGTTATTTTTTCAATGCATTACATGTTGCTACCCTATCTTATGGTTGTGTGGTAGAGAGGACCAAGAGTCCCAACTCCGCCCTTAAAAAAGGCAATTTATCTATATATCTGGTCAATTTTTTTCTGAGGATCATGCCCACATGAGCTCATTAGACTTGTGCGTAGGTAATGAATAGTATAGGGCCATTGAGAGGGATGATGATGAGATCATAGAACATAATATCCTTTACTGTTTTATAGAATTATCATATTACTATATTAAATATATAGAATATAGAATATATTCTATTAATACAGTATTGTGAATAGAATTTGAGTTTGAAACCTACAATTAGAATACAATAGTTCTAAAGAAAGGTCCCAAACTTACGCCAAAATCAGATAGTTTTCCTTTGCGTTTTCAGTGCTTTTCACAAGATTTTCTGAGAGCAGCTGAACTCAGAACATTGGAATTTAGCGCGTAGGCTAAGAATTATAATTCTATTTGGTACATAGCTTCTGTACTCAATAGAACTTTAGAATTTGGTACATTTTCTGAGATCAAGTGAACTCAGATAGATGGAATTTGGCACATAGGCTCAGATTATTAATATTTGGTACATATAGACTATGCTGATCTGAATAGAACGTTAAAATTTGGTACAGTCAATGCCTATAAATGGTTACTGTTTAGAAAGGGCTTAGGAATCATGCAGTTATCTAAATATTAAACCAGAAATCGGGATTTTTCTATGCGTTTTTAATCAGTTTTATTAGTATAGGCTAGTACAGTTTTTGTGGCATAGTACACTATAGTGATGGGGTTACATTTGGATACATGCATTCTTAACAATTATTGAGATACTCGTTGAATTTACTGTCAGAAAATCCTGTGTATTCAAAATTAGATAAAAGTTTCAAATTCATAATATATTAAAAAAATATGAGAAATCTTAAACAAAAAATTATTAAACAAATAGGCTATTAGGCAACAATTTGAAGAAAATAGTAATATCATAATTCTTAATTATGATTGCGTTGAAAATAGTTTTGTGTTAGTGATTGAATATCACCATGTCTCACCGGATACTATGTCAAAAGTTAAAATAGTTGAAGTTTACTCAAATGTGTGAACAATACCGTTTCCGACTTGCATGTTACACTTTAACATGTTCTCATACATTTCTACGAATGTGGATCGACATACCAAAACATGTTATGTAATACACGTAACCCACGATCTAAACAAGTTCCAAGTTTAGCCCTTATAGAGACCAACATGCGACCGCTTGAAAATATTTAAAAACGGTAACCTTTCACTTCCGAATCGATGTGATTTATTCAAATTGAACTGTCTTTCACTAATAAGAATTTAATTATTCATAACGATAACGAAACTAGTAGCATAATAAGCTTGTGACAACTTAATAAAACTTGAAAATAAATATTTGAGTCATCCGTTCTGTTTGTAGTGCGTGGTGGAAGATCGTATTTTTAACTGTAGCGTGAAATTAGTTTTGAGTTGAATGAGGGGGCAGGGCCCCCCTTGTAGGCGGCCATGACACTGAACCAGGAAGAAAGTCGTGATGCTTTCTCTTTCCATGACCTCTGCAACTGCGGAGTCTCCAGCTAAGCTGGATTCTTCGGCAAAATCGTAGCAATTGGTATAGTCTGTCCCAGCGAAGAAGACATTCTGTCAAGATGGGAAAATTACTCCAGCTCCATCAATATTGGTTCAAAGATTGTAAATTTGGTCTCAAACTGTAGATCAGAATGTTGTCTACAATTGGAGACCAAATTCAAAATCTTTGAACCAATATTGACCGAGCTGGAGTCATTTTCCCATCTTGTCAGTATGTCTTCTTTGCTTGGACAGACTGTTCATACCAGTCGCTAAACTTACATCATTTATGCGTCAAACAAATGAAATATCTCTAGATCTTCTGTCCATTAAGGACATTGAAGGAATGTCTCCAAAGTATTTCATAGGTTTATAGTCAAGATAACTGATAAGCATTGAATATGAAACTGAATGCTATAAAGGTAGCCTATAGTCTGGTCGAGCAAAGAAGACATTCTGGCGGGATGGGAAAATGACTCCAGCTTGGTCAATATTGGTTCAAAAAGTGTAAATTCTATCTCAAATTGTAGAAAAGAACGTTTTCTACAAACTAAGTCCCAATTTATCATTTTTAAAACAATATTGACCGAGCTGGAGTCATTTTCCCATCCTGACAAAAGTCTTCTTTTCTCGATCATACTATGTGGATTGGAAATTCAGTTCTACGAAGTGAATAAGGAAATAAGGAAATTTGAATGAATATGTACAGAAAAAGTGAACAGTAGCCTATTACTGGAGTTTATTTAAAATAAACGTGTGATGAACTTTGTTTATCGTGTGTTAAATCTTCCTTTCTAGGAAATAAATGTATTCGAAAGGATATTTTTATTGTATTACTTTAAGATTCATCCTAGTAGAAGCAAAGAGCAAGAAGTCACATTGGTCACTTGCTGAGATTCAAGAATTCAATATACATCTTTGTTGCAGGTGATAAAAGAAGAAAAGGTGGAAAATTATCGTAAAAAATAAAGAAGCAACAAAAAATTAAGGAGATGAATGTATAAGGGTCCAAGTATCAAGCAGATAATTGTGAAAAATTGAGAAGTTTAAAATCAGTAACTTATTTCATGTTGAATTTCGTTTTGAAAATGATTTATTAACTACATTAAATAAATTAAACATCTTTATTAGTGAATTAGATTAGTGAATAACAGTAAAAGATTAGATTAGTTTCGAACTTTATTATTCATCAAAATTTGTAAAACGTTTTGGAAATAAGTCCTTGTTTTCAACCAATAAGTTATAAGTGTCTGTAAAATGAATAAATAAATTAGTAAATTTAAAACTACTTTGAATATTTAAGACTACTTTGGCCTCATTATTGAGAATGAGAGCAAAAGAGCAACGAAAAGCTTCAAACTCGCAGTTTCATGGAAATAAAGCTTGCCCAATATCATGGAGTTGTGACTATCCCACTTCCTTTGTCGTAATTGTTAATTTGGTCATGCATGCGGCAATTAAAACATATTATTACGGAACGGTCACGTGACAAGTGAAGACTGTAGAATGGAGAGAGAAGAATAATAAGATGAGATACTAATTTGAAATGTGATTGCATTAGTTGGTCCCAAAGATTACTTCAGTGAAACGTTCTGTGTGTGAACTTAGCATTGTACAATTAGCAAATAATATTCTGACAATGTCATTGTTTCTTAATTTGCCTTCTCCAGCATTCCATGATGAACTTGGTAAAATTATTTTATATTCTTTCATTCGCTTATCCAATTCTTTTCGCTCACGTTATAAAGATATTTATCTCTTATAATTGTATTTTTTGTCGGCATTATCTTGAATAATAGAATGGTATTTAGTTTTAAATAAGTTTTAGAATGATATATTTTCATTTTGATAAATTATTATGACAGGACAGTTTTTCGATGAATGTTCAATCACTTTGCTCGTTCATTCAACAATTTGAGATATTACAATGAACTTATAAGGGTAAAAACAAAGACAATACAGTCCAAAACGTCCTTTTCCCAAATTTAGATGAATAAGGTTAAAAAATAGAGCTCTAACATGAATGATCACTCATGTTTCTTGATCACTATCACTATAACAATGCGAAATGTCTGGATTCACAATGGAACTATGATGCGATACATTTCTCCATCATCACATAATTTTTTCTACAACAATTTTTCCATAATTCTAGTTAATAACTACAGCATGAATGTATCCATCTCATAATACAACTTGATATAAATTAGCCTTTTATAAAATTAGTTCATAATTCCACTCTACATCTACAGACCTGCAGTAAAATATAATGTTGGAATTCATTTAGTATATCTTCAGTATCATAAAAATATAGCTCTACAGTGTACCGTAGCTGAGGCCAAAAAGTTGCCCTGCTTCGACTGCTCCTTGTACACTCCGACAGCTGATGTTGTCAATTATTGTGGTCATTCTAGTCTGTCCAAGCAAAGAAGATATTCTGGCAAGATGTCAAAATGACTCCAGCTCAGTCAATATTGATTTAAAATTTATCAATTTGGTCTCAAATTGTGAATCAGAATGTTTCCTACAATTTGAGACAAAATTGATAATTTTTTAACCAATTTAGACAATAGATGATGTTTTTCAAGTTGAGATAGACAATAGATGCATTAAAACAGTTAGGGAACCACCTAGATTTTTGCCAAAAATTTAATTTTTTGGCAATACATACTTCAAATTTGCTGTACACATATCAAAATGTAAAGCATTTTAGAGGTTTTATTGCGCCAAATACACACACAAGCTGTTATTATGCTCTGTGACGCATATTTTATGCACTATTTTTGCAGTTAGATTGATGTAAGCTCCCAGGCTCTCTCATCTTCCGGACTTGAGCAAAATACGACAGGAAGACAACGAGGAAGTGTCTAATTTGATTGTTCTGTCCAAGCAAAGAAGACATTCTGGCAAGATGGGAATATGACTGCAGCTCGATCAATATTGGTTCAAAAATTATATATTTTGTCTCAAATTGTAGATCAGAATGTTTTCTACAATTTGAGAACAAATTTATAATTTTTTAACTAATATTGACCGAGCTGGAGTCATTTTCCCATCTTGCCATAATGTATTCTTTGCTCGGACAGACTGTAATGATGTGATGACTCTCACTAAACGAACTCTTACCACTCATTCATATCTTGAGAAAATGATTTGCATGTATAGTTCTCGTAAGTGAAGAAGACACGCTGTTACCATACACTTTAAACTATAACAGCGTGTCTTCTCAGCCTGCACAAACTATAACTACGTATCACACATTATCTAAACGGTAAGTGGAGATTGTTTCTGAAAAAAACAGAAGAATGGTGAGTTGATTGATTCAATTTATTGATCATATTTTGGAGTGATAACCATCTGAGCCTAGAAAGTCTGGAAAATGAATGAACTGTATTGTACTGATTAGAGTTACGCAATACAATTTTCATAGGCCCAAATGTTATTTAACTTTCTCTGCCAATCGGCATGTTTTGATTGAGTTTTCCACAAAATACAGATTTGAAAATTATAACCTTTCTATCCACTCGCACTGGCGGCTCGTGCCCGTAAAACAGGTGAAGTTCTGTACAGTAGAAGATACGGGCACTTCACCTGTTTCGTGGGCACGAGCCGCCAGTGCTATCCAGTTGTATAGCACTAGATTCATCAACAGCGTTATCCCACAGAAGATAATAAAAGATCGTAATCAAAAATCGAATTATCAAAACCTTATTTCTTTTGGATTGAAGAATTTCAATAATTGAATAGACGACAATTGTAGACATCCAATTTTAATAAGTTGTTCACATTTTGCTTCCTTATCGAATGCTTGGATTATCACGATTTTACACTTATTCAGTGATACTATATAATTTTCACTATATATTTATTTAAAATATCTATTATACATAATACATACCAAAGACAATCTCCTCTACTAAAAGTATTTAGTCTAAGTACTTACTCAATATTTTTCATACTTATTTAATATTTAATCATATTAAATTATATTCAATATTTATCAACTTGATATTATTATCATATTCATTTTCAAAACTAAATACAGAAAACGTTTCTCGCCGATTCTCAATATCAAATGAGTTTGAATAAATAAACATTTTCGAGAATAATTTATCTCGTCATGATATTATTTCAACAACTTGTCATACGCTTGTCAAGACAAATGACATGACTGCCTTCGAAAACAAAATGGTGGAACCTACTAGAACTACGGAGACACTCTGTGATTGGAGGAACACACCCACTTTCAACAATGGGAGGAGCTGGCCAATGAGAGTCGAGCAATGGAGTTATGGAGACACTATAGCAGACGCCAACGACACTGGTGGTCAATGTAAAACTCTTATTAGAGCTCAGCTCTGTCAGGAAAGTCAGCGAGCGGTCCAAGAGAGCTTATTGTGTCTAGAAGAACTTAAACTAATTTTTTTGCTGTGGCAGATCATTTCCAGACTGTCCTAACAGAGCTGATCATTAATAACAGTCATTCGCCAACCGCCAATTCTGTTGGCATATGCTATATCAGAACCAACTTCCTTGCTTTTTTTCCCTCAAATTGAATTATTTGATTAATTATCAATGGATTCCTTATTAACAATTTGTGGGAATTATCAAAAACTGTAGGTTCACATGGAATTATAAAAATCCAATCAATTATTCTATCACGATTTCAATAGGCCTATCTGTGAGAAATTTTGGTCAGATTTTCATAATCCCCAACTTATTCTATATCATAGCGATAGAGCGATGAGATCTATGAGTTACATGATATTCCCACACTTCAACAATGTTTGGAATGTTGAGAATTCTGGAGATATCACAGATTTTTATGACTAATTGCCAAACAATTTATTAACATCTAGGTTTGCCTACTCATGAAACTAATTGTTGAGAATGTTTGTAATTGTTAATTATTGGTATTAAATTCAGGAGGTCAGGTGTAAGTGATAATGCGCCTGTCTGATAACCAGAGGTTCCGGCTTCGAATCTTGACCGGAGACCATTTCTTTGAAGTCGGTCCCGACTACCTGAAAAGTAGTCGTCATCTCTCATCACTATCTCCTCATGATGGTACCACAAAAAAGAGCTGGAGAACTAATCCGTGTATATCTCATTTCTACCTCCGTCGCTGAAATGGAATGGAGATGGAGATATCCTATTTCAAATTGATTAAAAACTAATTTTTCGAAATAGTTCCTACTGACAGATAAAAAACCCTGTTTTTTAGAAGTTTTGTTCTGCTTCAAAGTATTGGTAGCATATTACGTTTTTCTTACTATTTTTGATTATACGTTGTTGTTGTTGTATTAATGATTATTAAACTTTAAACTTGGGGCTATTTAAAATAATTGATAAATTATTATCTATTATTGAATACTATTGTATTACGTTGTCTCTCAAGAAAAAACTGTTTAAGTGATGTTATTTCATCTAAACTTTGAAGTGCAAAATTAAAACTCATTTGAATCCTTTCTCAGTCGGAGTTTGAATCTATACTCTATTTGATGTAACTTCCGACTAGGGAGACAATGTATTACTCATCTTATATGTGTTGCGCCAAATCAGAAGTTGAATCAATATTCAAGTACTGTATAGTTGTAGTTCCCTTTTTGAAAGGCTACTATCAATTTAATGCAAAGTAATGATATTTTGAAAATTAATTTTTATAAAGGATACGATAGGTCTACTAAAAATGATAGTACTGTATTGTGATTTCAATTTTTATTTATTAACATAGTTGTTGTTCATGTAAAATGTGCATTATGAGGCTTTCATGGTGAAGAGCTACCAATAAGGGTAGGTTACACTCTGGTCACCCATCCGAAAACAGTCCATAGTGTTTGTGACTTAACATCACATTTACCAAGCAACTGCAATCACTGAGCAACCAGACACACTGCACAATATAAATATATACACATTACAAAGTATGAAATAATATTAGTATCAGGTTCAAAAACATTCTATAATGTATATAACAAACAGGTTAATTCTATAACAATCTGATGAATATTCGAGTCAATAATTAATAAGTTAATACAGTTCACAGCCTGCTAATCATGTAAAAGTTCCCAGACATCGATTCCCAGTTCGCAGTATAGTATGCCCAAGCAGAGAAGACATTCTGGAGAGATGTTAAAACGACTCCAGCTCGGTCAATATAGGTTCACAAATTATAAATCTAGTCCCAAATTGTAGGTCAAAATGTTTACTACAATTTGAGACCAGATTTATAATGTTTGAACCAGTATTGATCGAGCCGGAGTCATTTCCCCATCTTGCCAGAATGTCTTCTTTGCTTGGTCAGACTGCAGAAGTGCGGGGATCGAGTCCCTCTCCTCAGTTCGTCTCCAGAAGAGAAGGGCGTCGTATAAAAAGACGCCGGTGCATCCCAGCGTCACATTACCTACTTTTCAAATCGTTCGTGTGTTTGCTGCTTTGAACTCCGCGCCAACATGAGGAGATCGCCACTGATTTTCGGTCAGTTCCATTCATATTTTCTCGACAAATCTACTACAATTTTCAACACTCAATGGGATTACAATCAGTGCTTTCTTTTTCAGCTCGTGTCAATAAATTCTGTGTAACCAAAAATTAACTTCGTTTTAAATTTTTAGTTTGGTGTTACTCAAATTTGTGGTTTAGCATTCAGGTAGTATTGGTGATAATTCGTGTAATTTTAATTTCTTTTTGACCAAACGGTAACTTACATATAATGTAGTGTATGTAGTCTATGTAGTCCTCTTTATAAAATGTAGGTTTTGATGTGAGAAATAAAAATGAAATTTATTTATTCCATTGAAAAAAAATACAATAAAAGGAAAGAAAAAACAGGCGTTAGCCCAAAACTTCTTCTTTTCCGATTTTGATTAAACTGTCCAAATTCATGTTATGTTCTTTTTCAATACTCAGTTAACAAAATTTACACTCAGAAAAATATCACAGATAATTCCAAATTTTGAATTGTTGCAGTTGAAATTCGCGTCTGATTTTGGCTCATAAAATTAATTCATTTTAGTGAAATTTATATAACTATTAAATTTTTTGACAAAAATCTGTCTTTATTAATTAATTTTGATTCATTATGGCGGATGAACCTAGAATGGCAGACGCAATTTTTAATGTCAAAATTCAGTAGAAAGTTCAATATTTCACTCATTGAATATGAAGCCGTTCCCAAACATTCCACACACTCTGTATAATTAACTCATTGAGTATGTTTGGCGGTCAATTATTTAGAGGAATAGACCGAATAGTCAACAATTTTTTGAAACTGTCATCTAGAGAATCAATCATTGATTTCAATTTTCAAATTATTAATTAATTGATGATTGGAAACAATTTGTTCCATTTATTCTTGAAACTCAAGAAATTCAAGATATTCTTGAAAACTCCGATACTCAAGAAATGCAGAAGTACAGGAATGATAGACACATATCAAAGCTACATGAATAATATCTAATTGAGCTTAATCCAGTTGAAGCTTATTTCTCTCTACAAATAATGAATGCAAAAATCTTACTATACTATTACAGTAATACTATTATTCAGTTGTTATTCATGTACGAAAATTTCTCCGCGATAGCTTTCGAAAAATTCTGATAAACTAATCGATAAGCTACAATACCTCTGAATATTTTGTTAGTGTTTTTAAATTTGATGAAAATTAGATTGAAAATATCTATCACGTGTTTATCACTGTTGAATCTGATAAAATCAGTCATGGTTGATAATGTTTCAAAAACTTCACACAGTTTGAATGTATTTCTTTGTCCCTCAAAGAAATTTGATGTATCTCTCTTACGTCTTACGCAAAAGTAGCTTAACCCTGTACGATTATTTTGATATGCAGGAGATTGTACAGTGTTAGTAGGCACAAAATAATCAAAAGTAATTTTTCTAATAGGTTTTTATGTTTCTTGTTGAGGTTATAGTTCTAGTAGCCTACTTCACGTTGAATTCAAGTTGAATCGATCTCATTATTTCACTTTGAATCAGTCAACTATTGAGACGTATTTCAGGCATTATTTCCATCCAAGAAAATATAATAATTATCTTATTGGAAGCCGAAGCTACTTTCCAATCCACGCAATCAATGATTCAATGCTATTTTTTTCTCACAGAAATTTTCCACCAGATGCAATAGATACAATGCAAGGATACTCAGTTATCATCAGAAAGAATAGAGCTTCTAAAATATTATTCAATACTCTCGAAGGATAGTATGGATCCCATTACTCAGTTCTATAAGAGGGTTCTATTCCTGGTGCCCTCAACTATTTAATTTAAAATTTAATTGAGTTTAAATTAATTTTAATTTCTCAATGAATATACAGTTCAATCATAATCAGTGAAAATCATTATCGATATTATTAAATTGTATTGAATTTGAATAATTTATTGGTGAATCACTCATTCAAACGAGGCAATCAAATTCAATATCATAAAATTATATTATATTTATAAATTAATAAATTATAAATTTAATTCATGGATTATGATATTTTAATATTGTCGAAATCAATTATAAAAATTATGATTGCTTTGATTTTTCAAGGTTTTAATGCAGTTTCACTCAAGTTTCTTACACTTTACAAAATCTTAAATCATAGGGCTTACCTACTTATATAATATTTGAGCAGCACTCATTTAGCTTTTCCATTTCCTAGTATTTTTTGCAAGCTCTCATGTGCGAAATTTCCCTCATATTCGACTAGAATTTGAGGTTTTTATCAATCACTTTCTCGGTTTCTCGTTATAATAGTAGGAAGGATACGTGATTATACGTGTTATTACGTGACTTTCGATTAAGTGACTCCAGTCCATACTGTATAAGTAATCACCTTGTTGATCATTACAATACTTTACACGGTAGTGGTGAAGAAATCATTGTATACTTTACAAATCAAACATAAAATTCGGATAGTACTATTTTGAAGTCAGTTGCATAATGGAATTGAAAAAATAGTGTTCTCTCATCTGTATTTTGAGGTTTTTCTCAAAGTTGACTATCCGAGTTTTCTATAATGCTGCAAATAGTAGAAAGCAACAATACTACTTGATACGTAATATTGGTTACTTATCACTTTCATATCCTATCCTTCTCCTTTTACTCCTCCATATTTTCCTTTTTTATTCTTCTCTCTTCTCGTTTTTCCTCCTTCATTTTTCTTATTAGTTCATCCTCTTTATTCTCTTTTCTTCTTCATTATTTCTTCCATCCATTTCAATAATATTCCATCCATTTCTATAAGAATAATCTTGATCTTGCAATCATATAATTCTATAATATTATTAATTCCATTTTTACTGCTGTGTATAGTCTGTCCAAGCAAAGAAGACCCTCTGGCAAGATGAGAAAATGACTCCAGCTTGGTCAACATTGGTTCAAGAATTATTGATCTGGTTTCACTTGTAAGAAACATTCTGATCTACAATTTGAGACCAAATCAATAATTTTTATTTCATTAAAAAAATGAAATTTTACTTACTTATTTTTAGACTTTTACAGACTTTACAGACTTAAGACTTTACAGACTTTTACAGATTTTACAGACTTAAGAACATTTACTTTCATGGTATAGTCTGTTCAAGCAAAGAAGACCCTCTGGCAAGATGAGAAAATGACTCCAGCTTGGTCAACATTGGTTCAAGAATTATTGATCTGGTCTCAATTGTAGGAAACATTCTGATCTACAATTTGAGACCAAATCAATAATTTTTGAACTAATATTGATCGAGCTGGAGTCATTTTCCCATCTTGCCAGAGGGTCTTCTTTGCTTGTACAGGCTTTACCCTCTATGGTGCAGTATCCTATTATTCCTTGTCTCATTCTTGTTATTGATTTTTCTTATTTGTTTGTACCATTTTCAATGCCTATCGTTTTACCTTTACATTTCTTCCATTTTTTTATCTTATATTCTCTGATCAGCCTTTTTTATTTCATTCTTGTATCCTGAAACCTCCACTGTTTCCACTATCATTTTAATATTTTCTATAGTTCTCTCACAAGTTTTTGAAGATTTATTTTCTGTTGTTTTTGATTAGATTTTTATTGTGAACAGTGAACTTTTATCAAAATTTCAAATTCTTTAAGTGAAAAGTGTTTTCAAAGTGAAAATGTGATGTAAACTTTCATCATCTTTCATTCACTATGTAAACATCATTATTCACTCACTCACCTTACCTTACTTACCTTTGGTAAAAATATTTGGCAAAAAAATGAAATACTTGTTTAAATGAATAAACAAATAAAAAATGATTTAAGGAATATTACCATGTAATACCGGCCTACTGTATCAACCAGAATCAGAATATATAGCCTATTTTCTTCTCAAATCAATTCACTTTCATTATATTGCTTCACACTAGCATGTTGGCAAAAATTAAAAGTATAATGACACCACACGGCATTACTACAAAATACCTATCATAATAAACATTTGCAGAAAACAAACTTACAAACAAGCGTCTATTATTTGTAAACGAGTGAACGCATGTGTGGGAATAGCTTGGAGGTAGGGTATATATTGCATATAGTATTCTCCTTCGCAATACTATAAATATAGATAAGTATACATCATGCGTGGGTAAACACTTCATTCTTATAATTTTAAATGACATAGAACGCGTAATATGTATCTAGAGATGCACGCAAGCTAACTTGAGCAAGCTGCCAATGTATACTCACAATAAATACTCACATGAATGTTGAATGTTTTGTACAAAAAAATTCACACGCGCTAGTCTTGGCTAATCCCCTCACATTCTCTCTAGAAAACAACATTTGGAATGAAAGTTTGAATGCAACGACCTTAGTCTCGAAATTCAACGAAAGGAACGAAAGTTCCGATGCTTTTCTAGTAGGTGAATAATCGTTTGATAAATTCACAGAACAATAGAGTGTGTGAATGAATGTGAGTGATAATATTATAGTCTGTCCAAGCAAAGAAGACCCTCTGGCGAGATGAGAAAATGACTCCAGCTCGGTCAATATTGGTTCAAAAAATATTGATTTGGTCTCAAATTGTAGATCAGAATGTTTCCTACGATTGAGACCAAATCAATAATTTTCGAACCAATATTGACCGAGCTGAAGTCATTTTCTCATCTTGCCAGAGGGTCTTCTTTGCTTGGACAGATTACAGCTGGAATGTAGTTGTGAACTTGGAGTAAGTTATTGTTTTGGATCTGATAATTTAATCGCTGTTGACTTTGACTTGATAAACGGACAGTGGAACGCCGTTTAAATTGGTGAGAAATTTTTTGAGATAATTTTTTTTAAATTGGTGAGAATTGTGTGAGGGACATTGCACCGGGTCACAAATTATAAAGAAAAATAGTTTTTAGTAAGATAAAATCATCAGTTAAATGGTATGATAGCAGTGACTTTGGCGAAAAGAGATATCTGAGTTTCTTTGTCATGTTTGGTGAATCAAGATGTCTAATTTACTTTGCAATGAATGGGAATATCACCTTCAGATCGAAATGGTGGAGATTGGAAATTAGAGGTTGAAAATTACATAGAATTTTGTCATGAATTTCGCTACTGTCTTGGATTTAATGAGGAAAAAAGCATGTTACAAGTGGGAATTAATATTACAAAAATGATGGAGTACAGAAGGGAGGCTTTGTACTTATTGGAAGCACTTGGGAAGATGATTGAAAAATGAATAAATGTTATGAATAACAGTTGAATGAATAAAACTCAGCAAAAAACAATAATACACTTCATGCTCTGTCTCCTCTCTTCTGAAAAGTAGTACTCTTTTCTTCCGCTAGATGGCGGTGAGTATAGCTGGTGCCAAAAAGTATAGCTGGTGAATTCGTGAGTTCCTTGTTTGTTCCAACAGCTGATATTGTCTGCAAGTAGTTTGCGTATCTGTACTGGACCAGCTGATAAGAGAATAGATTTACGGAAATAATCTAGTCAACTGGCTAGTTGATACTCTAGTCAACTGGCTAGTTGGCAGTAATCGGAATTCACAAGGAACGTATTTAGAGATGAAATGGAATACGTTACCAGGACATTTCTAACAAATTAATACTAGAGATGAAATGGAGAACTGTTAAAGCATTGGTGAATTGCGAAACTTGGTTCTCTATTCTGCAGTGATTCTTCTATAGTCATTGGATTTGATATTGTTTCACTTTCTGGGTAGCTCGTTGGAGTAAGTGTCTAATAACCAAGAGGACCCGACTTCATTTCTCGACCGGGGCAAAATTCTTTGACCACAGCACAATCACATAGATAAGGCCACCCCGTCTTTCGGAGGAGACTTTGAGCCGTCGGTCCCGACTACGGTACCTAAAAAGTAGTCATCTCTCATCATCATCCCTCTCATTACCCACGCACAAAGCTCATGTGGGTATCACCCTCAGGAAGAAACCATTCATAACTAACTACTTTGTCTATGTATGATATTTTTCTTATTCTTCATTTTTTCCAACATCTTATAATCCGATTACACAATTAATATAATTATATAATAATATTAATTAATATCATAATTAACTATTAATCATATAATTATTAATATAATAATTGATTATTATTATAATATCTCATGCTCAATGTTCTTTATTACTTTTCATGTTAATTTTTCCCAACACGAATAGTATAGATATAATTGTTGATTAGAATCTTTGTAACACATAGATCTTAAATAATTAATATAAAATCTTCTGTGATCAATACATCAATTTATTATAACTTGTAATGAATTCAATAACTTTGAGGGTGAGTGTAAGAGAGGACCAGTGAATACTACCTTCGCCTATTTATAACAAGTCAATGATTAATATATAATAATAAAATAATATTCGTGTAACCTGGCTGGCTCAGGTCTGGTGTCAGAGTTTTCAGGTCGCTCCTGATTAATTTCAGGGCCTCTGACATGACTTAACGACTGTTTTCAGGCAGCCGGGAACGACGGCTTAACGTGTCCATCCGAAACACGGGAAAGTGGCCTGAGAAAAATTTCTGGTCTGACCTGGGTTTGAACCCGGGACCTTTGGGTTGTAATGCCAGCACTTAACCCACTCAGCTACGCCACCCCAATGATTAATATATAAAATCAATAGCCTATAAAATGTAAAACACCATAGAGATCATTTCTTCCCATGTCATTTCTCTCATGCAAAAACCGTCCTTTCACATGTGTAGGTTGAAAATTTCTAACAAATTAATATTAGAGAGGAAATGGAATACGTTATGATTAAGCATATACGTTACCAGGACATTTCTAACAAATTAATACTGGAGATGAAATGAAGAAATGTTGAAGCAGTGGTTTAACGAGGACACTCCTACTCTGACTGTAGCTACCTTATATACCTATTACAATTCATTCACATTTACACGTACACCAGTTGTCATAGAGCCCCTAGCTCTCAGTATATAGGTATTTATTACATTAAAAACTCTCTGTATATAGCTATTTATCACACTGAAAACTCGCGGTATACATTTATTACGTTTGAGATTATAACATCCGCAAGGCCCTTTCTCTCAGTAAGGTCACGACATTCGACGTGTAGAACTTTCGTTTTCAACGTTACAGTAAAACAAAAACAAAGCGAATTGAACACCCGATTTTCCATATTAGGTGAGCTGATGGCGACATTAGACACATTGAACAAATCACCTGCATTTTTCCAATGTTATTGTGAAAAGTTAAACGGAAATATACTGTGTCAAACGTGTAATAAGATACAGTATGTGTCAACTTTCTTCAGAAAAAGTTTAATAAGTTTCAGTTTGTGTCAAATGTTGGAGAACTGAGCAAGAACAATCTATTGATCGTGTAATAAGAAACAGTATGTGTCAACTTTCTTCAACAAAAGTGTAATAAGTTTCAGTATGTGTCAATTTTCAACAATAAAATGTTGGAGAACAATATATGATTGCCTTATTGGTAAAAGTTCACTTGTTAATTAGATCCGAAGGAAAAAGTCAACTATTACTCTGCCATTCACGTAAGTTGAAACAGTTGAATGTACTGGTTTTCGTTAATGAAAGTTTTCAGTTTTATAACATGAAACTAGTTTGTTGATTGCTTACCACACGGAGGCGGTTTGATTGAAACTGTGCTAATTAATTGCATTCTCACAAGATCGTGAATGATGGTGATAAATTGTTGCAGCTCAATAGTTGGATTTTGTAATTAATTCATGTAACGTAATTAATTGAGTTAATCGTTTACTGGAGAAAATCTGGATTTTTTCTTTAATTAAACCAATAAGTTTACTTGTTTCTGTAAAATGAATAAATAAATAAATGTTCATGAATCGATAAACTCAATTCAACTGAACTCTATCGAGATTGATAAAATCGTTAAAACCTAGTATTGTAAACTTATTGTACTGTTTGTTATTGATGAGTTTTTCACTAACTCGAATCCATCCTAAACTCAATCGGTGATTCAAGAAGAATTTGTTGATGGTTTTCACCAAGGTGCCATATTGAGTCTTAAAACGGGCGGTAGATTCAAAACTTCAAAGCTAGTCTTATTGAGTCTTAATCACAGCTGTAGTGACTTTGAATGAAAGAGTAATTTTTTGCGCAGAATGAGCAAATTTCATAAGCAGATGTTTGAGCTTTTAAAAAGTTTTGAATCTACCGCCCGTTTCAAGACTCAATATGGCACACGTGTCCTGACCTTCTTCTATAGACCTTGGTTTTCACCATCTTTCGTGAATTCCGTGTATTGTGCATGAAATTTGATTTGATTCACGTTCACGGATCACCTGTATTCAATAAAATTCATCGAATCAATACAATTTATTTCCAACTCAACATACAGTAATAGTATTCACAATAGAATGCAAGTTTAATTCAATAACACATTCAAACCAATTGAACTCTCTTTGTGACATGCCAAGTTTGATTTAATAAAACCAATTTTCAGTTTTGAGTGTTGACGATGACTTACAATTTTCATCCACGTATTCATTTATTCATTTGACAGAAATTAATACTTTTATTGGTTAAAATCGCAGAAAAATGTCCAGAACGTCATTAAATTTTACCAAATCATGATGAATTGTAACAAGGAGTTGTTTATATAAGGAGTTATTTATATACGGAGTTATTTCGATTGGGAGTTATTTTTAAATTTACCGTATTCCTTTTTTACTTTGATTCTCCTATGATTGCTTCAATTCTTTGCCAAGTTGAATTCTAATCAATGAAATTAGGATTTGGGATAATACTGAATGTAATTCAATAAAAAATCAAAATAAATTTCCAATAAAGGCCATATTCTTTCACTTTTCTATTGGGACATTGTTGTAGATTTTAGCTTCAAGCTTCAATCCCTTCAAGACAAGTAGGTCTATTCTGAAATTCTATGAAATTCTCTTTGATCCCGAAAGCCTTTCATTTACCGTATTTACCCAATTCCTTGCAATTATCGGCACGCGAGATCTCTCGAAACTATCAGTAGTACGCGAACATGAGAAGACCTGCTATTAGAATACAAATTACATTGCACCGAGTATCTTCTCAGCTTACACCAACTATAGTGAACAAATCAGAAAGTTTAGAGCAAACTAGTACCTACTTGTAGAGGCTGAATTATTACGCAATGTGTGATTAAATGTTAGAGATATAGTCTGTCCAAAGAAATAAGACATTTTGGCTAGGTGGGAAAATGACTCAAGCTTGGTCAATATTCATTCAAAAATCATAAATTTAGTTTCAAATTGTAGATAAGAATGTTTTCTACAATTTGAGACCAGATTGATAATTTTTGAACCAATATTGACGGAGCTAGAGTAGTTTCCCCATCTTGCCAGTAAGTCTTCTTTGCTTGCACAAACTATACCGATCGGTCAAAGTCTGTGTATGATTGTTCCAAGTATCATTTCAAATCGAGGATGAAGGAAGATGGAAAAAGGAAAGAAGGAAGTGGAAACCGGAAGAGAAATGCAAGTTGAAAGGATGGAAGCATAATGGATATCTTTCCATCTTTCTCGTTTCGACTTCCAAACTGGATTCAATATCTGACAGGACTGGACCACTATGTAAATTTAAACGAACGCCTCACGTTCCATAATTATACAAGTTATCGTAAAACAACTTGACTATTCATTGTGGGCTACGTGGTGATGTGTGAGTTTTATCACGATCCTCTATTCATTCATTCATTGCTTCACTATTCATTGCAGATCATTCATTTTGATTCACTAGTCTTGTACAGTGCTTGAATATAGGAGATTGATCTTCTATAGTCACTGTAGTCGAGTACACTATAAAAAATGTTCTAGAATCGTGTGTTCCTTTCATTGACCATTTTCAATTATTCATTTGTACATGAATTGTAAGAAATGATCTGTTTCATTCATTATAATACGATTCATTCTTAATGGAAACACAAATATATCTATGTGTAAGTTATTCATTTGTACATGAATTGTGAGAAATGATCTGTTATATCATAGCTTCTATTAAAGGAAGCTATGGTTATATTCATTATGATACGATTCATTAAATAAGACTGAATGAAACTCAAGATCGACTGAACTCGATTAAGTTGCTGAGCTTGAGATCAACCTAATAGAGTTTAGTCAATTTTGAGATTCGATTCATTATGATACGATTCATTATACATGACACTGTGAGCAATGATAATGGATAGATTTGAGATTCTTATTCCAAGAAATGTTTCCACTAGCCTGATTTAATCAAAGGAAAGTATTATTAGTTTTTATCATATGATATCAGGGTCCAGGGATCAACTAATCTATTTAGCTTTTCACACTTATTCTGGATTGGATTTTTTGGCTTGATTTATAAATAAGAAGAATCTAGCATTAATGAGAAGAATCACAAACTCCGAAAACACTTTATATTATGATCCTAATAACAGTGATTTAAAATGTTAATATTCTTGTTTTTCTCCTTCTATTCTTAGAAAATTATATCATTCTGCAAGATTTGAAAAAAGTTACCTTGATGCTTTGACGTTCAGATCGATTCATTTAATGGAACTTTACAATTTTTGTTGTTTTTTCAACTGTTACTGAATGAAGTCAACTAATTTATGTCACAGGAAATTCTTCTAATGAATTAGAACAGAGATTGCCTCACTATTCATCCGTACTAATATCCCAGAATCCTATTTAAACTTCACTTGGTAATTAGTGATCTGGAAGAGTAATGAACTATTCATCAGGTTGAGAAATCTAATTGGAAAAGTAATTTTGATGGTGAATGAATTTGACGTAATCCATGCCATCTCAGTTTATATCAAATGTTGATTTATGAAATAATCAATTTGTTCATAGAGTGTGGGAGATTTTAGTAGCATATAGTTGGGAAAGTAATTTTGAAAATACTGAACTAACATTTACGTTAGTTTTTTTCAGCATAGTTTCAAGTTCATTTCTTGAAGAGTATAAATTCGAGAAATTCAAATAAGTTCAACTCAAATATCTAAATAAATTGTAAACTCAAACAAGTATGACCAGAGAATTCAAGAGCATGATTCATTATTTTCATCAGCTCATTATCATACAGTAAAATCTTTTATAAAGTCACTGTAATCATACCTACAGTGACTAGATAAAAGAACATTATATCATACATACAGTAAAGTCTTTTAACAAGTCACTGTAATCATACCCAGCACTCACAGCTATCTAGTGGCAGAAAAGTGAACTACCTCATGCATTCAATCAACCAATAGGAGGCGAGCAGAGGCAGAGCTTGTAGTGATATCTCAATCTTGCTCGTGATTGGTCCGTCTTTCTAAAGCTGTGTTCCATCATTTTGCGCCCTTAATATCTGCGTTTATCTATCACTATGTTTTGTATCTATGTTTCTATATGAAAACATATGTTTCTATATGTTTATGTTTTCTATCTTCTCATTGAGCCCACTATTTAGAAAAACAATGTTAAAATATTTACTAATAGGCCTAATGAATACGTGGAGATAATTTCCATACAAACTAGAAAACTAGTTTGACATTAATGCAATTGATTCAAACTAGAATATCTTTCTAGTTTCATACTAGATGGTATAGTCTGTACAAGCAAAGAAGACATTCTGGCAAGATGGGAAAATAGCTCCAGGTCGGTCAATATAGACTGAGCTGTTGTCATTTTCTCATCTTGCCAGAATGTCTTCTTTGCTTGGAAAGACTTTACATGATAAAGATTGCGGAAAATTACTCTGCGGTATTGGAAAATATAAATAATGTTTTAAGTGAAAATTCGGGATAATTTTTCATTCGACGTCTTCTACATTTTTTATCTGTGGTTGTAGGTGATCAATGAATAATGAATATTATTCTCTTATGAATAGTAATCTAGATTCAAGTAGTTTACAGGAATTGTGTATTCATAGGCCTATTCATCATCCTTGGTTGAAAGGTAAAAAGGACTTACTAGTCCTAACTCTGCCTAATAAAGAATTTTTATCATCTTTTAGTCCAAATTGATTGGTAGAAAATACTTTCTAATCCAAACTCTCCCTCATGGAATATATTTTCATTACAATTTTCAGTCCTTCAGTCGATCCAAAGAAATAGAGAAATTATTTCTACTATGTAGTCTAAATGAATGCCGTTTTGCTATGATCTCAAATTCTGATCTCTCACCCCATATTTCCACTATTTTTTAGTTTAGATATTACGCAAAAATTCTCATTACAATTTCACAATTCCATTTGAACTTTGTTCCTTTAACCCCTCAAGATATTCAATGCCCGCAGTAGACTACTATCAATTCGTAATCCAATTATTTATCTTTTTATCATTGCCCAGTACACTACACCGTTTTGTAACAATGTTTTAAACTTTTGTAAGAGTTTTGGCAAATCTCCTATATTCTGTCAAAGCAAAGAAGACATTTTGGCAAGATGGGGAAATGACTACAGCTCGTTCAATATCTGTTCAAAAATTATGAATTTGGTCTCAAATTGTAGATAAGAATGTTTCCTGCAATTTCAAACCAAATTAACAATTTTTGAACTAATATTGGCTGAGCTGAAGTAATTTTCCCATCTTGCCAGAATGTCTTCTTTGCTTGGACAGTGTTTAACAGTGTTTAAAACTTTTGTAAGAGTGGGTGGGACTTTGGTGCGCAGGCAAAATATCTCCTATCAGCATTGTGCTCGACTGTTAGTTTGATAGGTACTGAACTCGTGACTTCAAACGTTCACGCTCCAAAACGATGCAATCACGCTCGAATAAAACGTTCGCCTCACGAGCGAGTCATGTCCGTTCATCCGAATCTGTTTCAATTCACGCCTAAACTGGTTCCTATATCTGTATATAAGTCAGGTTACCCTACTGTCTTATTACTACGTCTGAATAAACCTCTACTACAATAGTAGGCAATACTTAATATCCAGCAATACTTATTTCCTCTTAGCGATTCTTTATTCGTTTTAAAACTTCAAAAAATAACAATCAATTTATTTATTTATTTATGGTATTTATTTATTAACGAGATTGAAATACAATAGGATTGAAACACAGACAAAGTCCAAAACGTCTCTTTTTCCCAATTTTTGTTAAACTATTCAAAATAGAGGTTATGTCCACACTTAAAACTTGAATTATACAAAAATTTGAACTTCTAAAGGTAAAAAAGACTATGAAATCGTAATTTAGAATTTGGAAGGTTGTTACATAAATAAAAATTACCAAAACACGAATAATATTACTTAAAATATTAATTTTCACTTGAAATTTTAAACCCAAAATAGATAGACTTTCATGAAAGTTTCCTTTTTAAAAATATTTTTATTCAACAACATGTTTCTGCAATATAGCCATTTTCAAGTGTAAATCTACATCATTTTACACTTGAAAATGGCCATATCTCAGAAACATATTGTGTGAAATAAAAATATTTTTCAAAAAGAGTACTTGATTGTTATTTTTTAAAGTTTTAATACAATAGTAGGCTACATACTGGTGCTATATTCTTAGTTACTATATAACTTACTACTTTATTCAGCAATTGTATGTTTTTGTGAAAGGAAATAAATTTGAAAATATTATTCGACCACTAGTTACAAAGAACGCCTAGTTTGTCTAGTTTGGCGAATGATTCTTATTAATTCTCAGCTCTATCAGGACAGTTGGCGAGTTGTCTGCCATATAACATCAAAACAAGAGCGACACCAGTTGTAATAATTCGCTCTCGAAGACAGCTACAGACTGTCCTAACAGAGCTGAGCATTATAAGTCATTCCCCAACTGCCTTAATTTTTGTCATCTGCTCTATTGTCTTTTTAGTGGTACAGTTTTCCACTATCTGTGGAAATTATTCCACTATTAATTTAAACATCCAAATTAAGATTGATGATTAAAATATTTATCCAAATTATATATCTACTATTAATTAATATCCAAATGAATTCCACGATTTGTGGTATTTCCTCTATCTATTACTGCGAGTCTGCACATCTGCATAAATACATAGTTATTGTGTTTGCATGAATAGATTACATTGGTACAATACTGTGCTTTTTGAGATCTCAGTTGAACGTACTTTTACTGCTATTTAAAGCATTTGCCGATTGCGAATCTCCTACAAGCATTGAGACAAACGCCAGTTGTTAGACACGATCCAAGATCCAATGTACAAAATGCATTGCAGGCATTGCTTGTTGCATCTTCATTACCACATCAAGTACTTGCGTGTCCTTCAAGTACTTGTCTGTCCTAGCAAAGAAGACGTTCTGGCAAGATGTGGAAATGACTCCAGCTCGGTCAATATTGGTTCAACAACTATAAATTTGGTCTTCAATTGTAGGGAACATTCTGATGTACAATTGGAGACAAAATTTACAATTTTTGAACTAATATTGACCGAGTTGGATTCATTTTCCCATCTTGCCAGAATGTCTTCTTCGCTTGGACAGACTATATCAATGCAATCATATTGTCATGATTATCTAATATCATGCGTTCTAAGATTTTCTTGCTTACATACGTTGATGTTTCATGTACTATGAACTTGACACTTGATAATAATTTATCCTCATCATGATCTTGGGATTCTCTTATTTAATCAGAAACAGAATACATAAAACAGTAGTACATATAACAATACTACATAACAGTAGTATTAATATTTTAGTGCTAGAAATGCTAATCACCGTGGGATAATGTTCATCTGGGATTAATATTATGTTGATTAGAATCCTAATATTTATCTTTTTGGAATATCTATTATTTAAATATTCTCAGTTCTTATTGTATAAGAACACTGAAATTTAAACATGCAGTAATTATGAAAATTAGAATTCTCTTCATCACTGAATAAGGAATATGAATATTTTCAAGGTTAAATCTGACAACGGCAATTAGATTTTATGTAGCCTAATTTGAATGAATTGAAGAAAAGATGACTCGAACGACACTGAGCAACAAAAGGGTAGCCTATTGTTGCATTGCTTCCACTGATATGAATTTAGTTTACTGATATAATAATGATTTTTAAGTCAATCATTTGCGCTCTCTTAACCCGAATTCCGGTACCTTTCACGGTGATTATGATTAATTGCAAAAAATAATAATTTGATAAAATTTCATGCAATTTCATTATTATGTGGATATCTATCATTCACTGGAATATCTCTCTCCTACTTATTACGGAATATATTGCATTCAAAGAAGAATTGGTTAGATAAAAATTAGAATGGCCAAAAATGAGTTGGAATGAGAATGATTCAGCATTCTTGTGAAGAAAGTAGGAAGTTTTTTCAATACGGACTTGTGTGAATGATTTCTGATGATTCGAAGATGACTTAATGCAAAAATCGTATTGTTTGCCAAATATACATACAACTTAGATAAATGTGGGATGAAAGTGCACGGATAATAACTATATAATAAGGTAGGTAGTTATATACAGGGATTATGTCACAGTGTTATGCATACTAAATGGAAAATTACTTGGGACCAATTTATGGAAATCATCCATTAAAGCTTTATTGAGCTAACGATATCCTTTCCTTTCTTTTTTGCATGCGTCAAAAGATTACGGCAGCTATCATAATCCTTTCAATAATCTCATCATAATTTCTGCTCCATGACAGGATCTGATTACCTTGTATGAGATTAGTGCATAAATTGTGTGAAGAAATTTATCGTTCTATTAATAATTCTAGAGAAATTAGTTCAATACATACATAGATGTAACCATCTGAGTATAAAAATTAATGAGCCAATATAAAATTGTGTTCTATCTAACATTCTAACCGTATACAAAACAATCATGTTATCAATTACAATTATAGTAATATTCATTTAATTATGAGGTGGATGACAGTCTCACTTCACTTGAATTAGGGCACTATAAGCACAGGACTCTTTATGAATAAGGGCTCTATGAAGAATTTTAATTTGGATAATCGATTTCGATCGTATCATTTATTGAGTAGTTCTCATCTAATCGCATTGTAAAATAATATTTTGTTTTATTTTATCATAATCGTACTAATTTTCACTTGTGGTCGATATTCAATGTATTCGACTTTTTAGCTAGTATAGGGATTCAAATTGTAGTGATTAGTTTTCACTTTTAAGATGCGACATTGCAAAAGTGTGGATTGCACGTTTCCGTTGTAAACTATCCTGATTTTCACAGTTAATTAATTGTTGTATGACGTAATTTCAAAGGTTGAATTCATGACTTATTTGAACTTAGCACTTGTGAAACGCTTTTAGCACTTTGAAGACTTAGTACATTGAAGCATTTAGCTGGAACGCTGGGAGCATTTAAAACAGTGGGCTATACCATTGTTAACTACTACTATTGTTGACTCTATTATAATTTTTATCATCTCTCTTCCATAAATCTCTCTACCTTGAATTTTTATAATCTCTTCTCCCCTTTCATCATTTTATCATCGTCCCTCATGAGAGAGTTCTCTCTCCTATTCGATGTCTAAAAGCACTTATTAATTTCTTCTACTTTTTATTATCATATAGTATTTTTTTCTTCTTTCTGTGTAGCATTAAAGGTGATATTGTATGAGACATCTATACTTGATAAAAATTCAAAATTGCTCTATCATCTAGCTTTAATGCCGGGGTTTTCCGAGCACACTCAAAGTTGATTGACCCTCAAATTTTGATGAACAGCTGACATTTTCTATGTTAAGTATAGGAAATGTAGTAAACTTGAGAGTCCCTCAAATTTGAGTGTGCTTGGAAAAACCGGGCATAAACCTTTTTCCAATAGTGTTGGTTATTTAATATTCAACAAAACCTAAATTAAATACCTTCATCTACAGTCTTTATTTTTCCATCACAAATTCATCAATTGCTGATCATTAAAATTCAGTTAATTCACAAAATAATTTTATCTTCGAACTTTTAAATTCATCGTTGAAAAAAGTTTTCAAGTCAATGGTGATAAAATAGAGTTTCTTTCTCCAGATTGATGATGCATTTTTGCCAGAATAATGTTGAAAAAGCAAACAAATAACATGAAAGGATAGTAGTCTGTCCAAGCAAAGAAGACATTCTGACAAGATGGGAAAATGACTCCAGCTCGGTCAATATTGGTTCAAACCCTATAAATTCTGTCTCAAAATGTAGAGCTTTTCTACAATTTGAGGCCGAATTTATAATTTTTGAAGAATATTGACCGAGCTGGAGTCATTTTTCTATCTTGCGAGAATGTCTTCTTTGCTTGGACAGACTTTAATAGCATGTCCATGTCCAAGTTTTAGTACAGTGATGCAAGTGCATTGTATAGTAGATTTATCTACAGTAATATCAGTGCTAGTATAAAATGTTGAAAATTAGCCCAGGAGTAGACATTTCTATGGTTGTAATACTATGGTAAACTTTAGACAACGATGGTAATTTCGCTCTTTAAGCCCCAGGTTGTCAACATTGTGCCTGATCTGATTATTATCTCGCCTAGTTCTCGTCTCTCTAATTCACGTTTATAGTCGATCCAAGCGAAGAAGACATTCTGGGAAGTTGGGAAAATGGCTCCAGCTCGGTCAATATCGGTTCCAAAATTATACATTTGGTCCCAAATCGTAGATCAGAATCTTTCCTACAATTTGAGACCAAATGTATGATTTTGGAACCAATATTGACCGAGCTGGAGACATTTTCCCATCTTGCCAGAATGTCTCCTTTGCTTGTACAGACTATACAAAGTCTTGCACTGTCCTACTTAATTTGAAGCTCGGCTTGAGTAAAAGTGGACGAGGAAATTTTCTTGAAAAAGTAGGTAATACAGTTGCACAATCATTCTCTAGTTATAATTACTCGTAGTTGAACGTTTTAACAACAGAAGGGTTATTATTACCTAAAGTTGAAATATTAGTTAGAAAGTTGAAGTTTTGGTTCAATGGATGAACATTAGCGATGATTTTTTTTCAATCGTGGATATAATAACAACGGATGAAGTGAATAATAATTAAATACAGACTTTGACCCACTAAAGACCGCTAGCTCACTGTACTTCTTCATCAGTGATATTTCGCTATTTTCGATTACTTATTGGTATGATTAGACAACTCAAATGATGTAGCCCATTATGATGTTAATTAATATAATTATGATGTTAATTTATGACATTTAATATAAATTGTCATTATGATGAATTAGTTTCACAAAAATCTTCAACTCAAGTGTGAATTTTTATTGAAATGAGAAATATCAGAAAGAGTGAAGTGGATCAATAGTTTCAACAAATAAGGTTCTAAATAGAGGAATTGGAGCAGCATTGGAGAAACAATAGTCCAAATCCAAAATTAGAAATTGCTCTAATAAAATTGAATGTACCTGATTCTGAGGAATCAAAGAGGCTGCTTGAATATTGAAGATGATACGCATGAAAATTGGAGGTTTATGAATTTAAAACTCATTCATACAATTACAATTTTCATGGTATAAGAACATAAGAAATATCTTCAATTCTTCATTCGAATTTAATGTCTTATTCGAAATAAAAGTATAGTTAAAAGTATAGTGAATGCAGATAATTGAAAGTTATTACTACTGTAGAAGTTAATATTTTTAGATGATTAAAAACCACTCCAGGATTGTGAAATACTTTGATTTTGAAAAATGTTATCAAAACCTACAATTCACCAATCAATCTTGATGCAAGTATTTCAAGAAAATTGATTGACAAGCTCAGTTGATCACAGTACATTCTAATAAACTAATCTAACCTCTTTTCAAAAAACGATATAATAAGGCGGTGACTACTGAATTACTGAATATGAATTACAGTTCATTCAATAAAATAGCTATATCGCATTCCAACTAGTTTCCATGAATGGAGTAGGCGTTCAGACTTATTACGTTCATTGATTGATGTAATAAATAAAAAAAATCCAGGTAGAAAGTAGATCAAAGTAAAAGTAGAAGAACGTACTTATCAATTTACAAGGCTATCACGCCAATATACTGCCTGGCCTACTAATAAAATCAATCCTACATAAGACACCTGCTACTTAGATCAATGAATTATGATAATGTACGCATTCGGCTACTGTTGTTAGCTATTGAACCGTAATAAATTTGGTGATTTTCGAAATTGACTGATTTATGGCTTCAACTTTAATCACTTAATCAGCCTGGTCAATAATTTTAACAATTGATATTTCTCTCCTCTTCCCAAGATCCCTGGAGTCAATATAAATTTTCAACCTCTTCAAAATTTTTAATTCTCCGTTTTCCTTTGTAGAGTTGATCGCTCGCCAGTTTAAATAATCTTGATTTTGACTTAGACAGTCCAAAATTTTTTGAGTCTCTGAAAATTTTTGGTTTTATATGAATTGTGCAGTTATCCTTGTATATTGCATGTATATTATTTTTATACTTTGGGCTAAAATTTTCCTGTTAACTTTGTAATATTTTCCACATTCTTGTACTTTATGTTAAAAATTGGTGTAACCGTTGGAATTGAATAACAATAAATTCATCTGTTTAGACTTTACTCTCACAATTTTCTTACTTTTGCTTTCCACAATGTAGGCTAATGGTTCTCATCTACTCTTGATTTCGTAATATCACGGACAATGTACTCGTATTATTATAATAATACATTGTCTCTGGTAATATACATGCAATATACAAAGATAACTGCACAATTTATATAATACACAAAATTTTCACTGTCTAAGTCAAAATCAAAATTTTTTGGACTGTCTAAGCCAAAATCAAAATTTTTTGCATACAGACAAAGTGTGATATAACGGATCTACGTATTTTTACTACAAAGTTTTTTTGTAATGATACCGTCTCTTCTTGTGGGTTGAGTGGGAGAGGGGGCTCTTGCTTGTGCCTCAACTTCGCCCATATCACTTTATATTATTATAATGTCCCAAGTAGAAAAATACATATATTTTTATCTATTTATTCATCTATTATTTATTCTACATCCATCTTCCATTCATTCTTTATCTATCTTTTATTATTTATTTTATCTTTTATCTTTTTATCTATTCTTTATCAATCTATCTATGTACTGTGTATATTCTTATGACTTCTGAGCTGTTGAACAGACTAATCCCACTAAATAATCGAAGCATTATTGTTGAATTCAAGCATTTTTAAGCATTGAGAGACGCTTTCAGTGTGAAACTTCTGATTATTATCACGACCCGTTCAAGTAATCCGTGACAAACTAAGATCGGGATGGCTGATTCCCAAAGAATAGGCGCTTATCAATAATTACATGCGGTTTGAACAGGATAATGGAGTAATTAGGTACTGCAGTCTGCTGCAGATTCTCAAATCAGTTAATTCTCGGCAATAATTCTCTCGTGAAATATGGGAGAAAGTTTAGTGATAGGTTTCCAGATTAGGACGATGAGTGCGGTCTAACAATTATGTAATAATAAGGCTTCTGAATATAGTCTGTCTAAGGAAAGAAGACATTCTGGCAAGATGGGGGAATGACTCCAGCTCAGTCAATATTAGTTCAAAATTTGAAAATTTGATCTCAAATTGTAGGAAAAACTCTAATCTACAATTTGAAACCTAATTTATAATTTTAGAACCAATATTGACCGAGCTGGAGTCATTTTCCCATCTTGCCAGAATGTCTCCTTTGCTTTGACAGACTATAGCTTGATATAATATTACGATCTTTAGTTTTTTGTCAAATAAATTTTTGCAATAAGAGAGATCATTGAAATTGCATTGTTTAAATCAGTAAGAACTCTGATTTTGTATAGAATAGTCATTTTTTAATATAGATTTTCCAGTATATATATATATATATATTTTGAATAGTCTTGTCAGAATAAAACGTTTCTTCTTGAATAGCGTAATTTGTCATTCATATATAAATTTTATGGTTTACTATGTACTTTACGTTATTCAAACCAGTAAATAATAGAGTTTTTATATAGAATAGACATTTTTTAGATATAATTTTCCAGTTCATTCATATAGAGCTATTCCGAATAGAGGTTTGTAAAAAAGGAGCTCCTCTTTTTCAATAGCCGTAATTTATCATTCTGGTAGTTTACTTCAATTTTTTAAAAGTTTCGATAATTTCATGATTCATTGTGTTTGAATCTTGTGTTTGTTGCCTAGCTTACGCCACGAAGTTAGGCGGTTGGCGAATGACTGTAATCAATTCTCAGCTCTGTCAGGACAGTCTGAAGCTGTCTTCGAGAGCGAATTAGTATAGCTGGGGACGCACTCGTTCCGATGTACTCTTGCAGACAGCTCGCCGACTGCCTTGACAGAGCTGAGAACTGATAGCAGTCATTCTCCAACCCCCACACTTCATGGCGTCATCTAAACATATTTTTCAAAATTATTTTTTCTTATTTTTGATGAAATTTTTATATTTTATTTTTATTTAAATAATAATAATTATTATTATTAATAATTTTAAAAAAAATTTTTATTATTTTTTTCCAGTACTCCTATTGGCTGTTCCTTCGTTGGCAGTAACGGTTGGTGATAAGGATAAAAGTGAAACTGCTTCTTATTCCGAAGAAGAACACCCCAATAAGAGACAAGCGGAATACAACCATTTGCAAGGAACAGGGGCCCAACAATATGCACAACAACAAGATGTAAGTTTTTATCAGAATAGTTCTATTTGAATCACGTTATATACCACGTCTATTACGTTATATGTAGATCAATCCTAATACATTGATCTACAGTACAGATGAGGAGAGATGTCTCTCTCATATTAAACCGTCTTTCGGAAGAGACGATAAGCCGACGGTCCCGTCTACCTAAAAAGAGTCGTCATTTCACATTATCATCCCTTTGATTACCTATGCACAAGCCTAAGAGCTCACGTGAGCATCACCCTCAGGAATGAAAACAAACCTCCTACCGTAATTGAACTGATACTTCAGATATAATACTACTTCATTCTGTAATTATTGTAATCAAGTCCAATTCCATAAGTCCATTGAAGTATAGCTTTGAAATATTTTTGACAATATTATCTTCTTTCTTGAATGAAAGTTAATTATTGAGTGGAAATAATCCATACCAATTTGAATTCATTCAAAGTGCAAATAAATAAATTGGGATACTTCTATCAGTTTTATCTTCACAGTTCGTCTATTTACTGTATTATTATTAAGACTTATAATAGAATAGTCAATAAATACGGTATACGTTAAAATTACTTTAGAATGATTTAAATAGATATTGTCGGCATCTCTTTCAGAAACTTCAACGCTTATCATTTTTCTTCTTCTTCTTTCTTATCACTTTCTTACCGCCATTTAACAGCAACCTGCCCAAAGTTGATTTTTAATTTGTTTCATCTTATTCATTTTCTCTGTTCAAATTCAGGTACCTCCTGAGTTCTACAATTATCTACAGCAATTGTCAGGACAACAGGCTGCAACTTTGCCAGCACAGCCTCAGGCTCAGGCTGCTTTAGCCGGACGGTGAGTCTCTAATCATTTTTTAAATTCCTCAGAAGCTAAGTAGCCTACCATCCTCGTATCTCATGGGATGAATTCCATTCAGAGCTTCAATCCAATACAATTTCCAAATTCATTTTGAATGCAATTTGATTAATGTTAGGAACTAACTTGAAGAGTTCAGAAAAGTCGAAACTCTTATATCAACGACTTCAATATATTATTTAATTTATTAAATCATTTTCTTGATAATAAATGAGCTTTCATCACCTTACCAATGAACTCACATTCGTTCGAGATATTTATATTGATGCTTGATAAATCAATAATAATATTATATTTGACTTGAAGAGTAGATTTCTTTTTAAAGTTTTATCTGATTTTTTTAAATTTCAATAAATCTCTTAAGGTCAAATTGATTTATAGCCTATCTGTAGATTATATATTTTTCAATTTTACTTAATTTTAAACTTGTTAATAATTATTATTAATCTCCATTGACTTTCACAGCAGTCCACTGCAGGCTTCCGCTCAGGGACAACAGCTGTTTGTGAACTACAGGGGGGTGCCTCAGCCAGGGGGTGCTTTGGGAGCTGCTCCGGCCGCCGCTCTACCCGAAGAAGCCCGCCTGAGTCCACAGGCACTTGAGCAGAGACGATTGCAGCAGGAATACGCCGACAGATCTCTCAGAGAACAGCAGGAACGTGCTCTGCAACAGCTGTTCCAACCAGGTCCAGCAGCAGGAACTCCTCCCTTCAGACCCTTGCCCAGTGTTACAGCTGCTGTAGCTGGAGCGCCTGCACCAAGACAATACACCCAGCAGGAATTGAAAGCGCTTGCTGAACAACAGTACAACATTGCTTTCGATCAACAGCAATTTGTCATTGACCCTAACTTGTTTGCCGCACAACTGGCTCAAGCTCAGGCTCAAGGACAAGTTCCATCCCAGCAGCCATCTCCTCAAGCCCAAGCACAAACTCGTCCCCAACAACCCCAAGTCACTCCACTATCAGCTCAGCCACAGAGATACTCCTACAGTGAGATCACATTCGGCAACCAACAAGTTGCATCTCAACGTGTCAAGTCGCACGCACCCAACCCTCCAACTCAGGCCCAACCTCAACAAGCTGCAGCTCCCTCACGACCCATTGTCTATGTTCCTCAGCCGCAGATCGAGTTCTACCCAGTCTACGAGCCACAACAGACACCATCCCAGCCTCAGCTACCTGAACAGTACCTGATTGAAACCACCAAACCACAGAAAACTACTGCTGAACGAGTTGTGTCAATCCCTAGACCGAAAAATCAACAACTCTCAGCTCAACAACAACAGCTACAACAGCAACAACAGCTGCATCAGTACTACAGAGCACAACAACAGGCCCAACAAGCTTCCATCCCAAGATACCAGGAGGATAATTCAATCAGAGGTAGTTCTTCTTCAGCGGCACCATCAAGGTCTGCCATCTACGTATCAAAAGCTGGACAAACCACAAAGCCTCTCTACAGTTTGGGAGACTCGCTTCAGCAACAGTTCTCTGCGGCCAACACGCTTGGTCGACCAAACAGTCAGCATCCTCTTTCACAAAACGAACTGAACTCACTCCTGCAAGCCGGTTTCCAACTTTCCACGCTCCCCGACGCCAGAAAGAACGAAGCCTACCTGTCGGGACCAACCTACTACCGTCAGCAGACAAACAAACGCCAGAACAAGAGAGTTCCCACCCCGGTCCAGCTCACCGACGAAGAGAGACAGTCTCTGGCTGAACAGGGCATCAGGAATCTGTACCGAGTTGAGTCGTCAGAAAGCCAGGATGCGCCCGTAACCTATGTTCTAGCTCTTGACAACAGTTCCTTGAAGTCCAACTCCAGGAGAAATGTCGAAAATAACTAACCAAAAATTATTTACTGGTAATTTGGCATGACACTGACAAGAGAAAAAGACTGTTCGTGATCAAATTGCCCTATAGTTAACTTTGTACAGTATACTTTTGATAAAGTTACCTTATAGTTCACCTATATATAACTTACATTGTTCAGAATACGACAATCTTGAATGCTGTATGTTTATGATTATGTTACCTTTATACATTGTACAGAATACTACGATTTTGTATTCTGTATGTTGTGTACAAAAATAGTTTCGCTTTTTTTGAAGCAATATGTGTGAATGGAGAGTGTGTGGGTGTCGAACGTACAAATATTTTTTCTAGCTTTAAAGAATTGTGTTTACCAATATTGAATCAAACTTGGATGAAATCAATTACGTAATTCCCAGTTTGTGAGGATAGTGTTATTTTTGTATGCAATAAATATTATTTAAGAATAGAATGTCAACTTTATTGAAAATGTGAACCTTTCTTCATCTAGGTATAGGCCTATTCATCTACAAAAATTATGTAGTGATCTACATAATACTAGTGTTATGACACTAGTATATATATAGTGATAAGACAATAGTAGTACACTACACTAATACTACACTAGTAGTATAGTGATAAGACAATAAATAGTAGTGTATTTTCATAGTAGTTTGGTGCTTTTTAATATGAATACAATAGAATTTTGTGTTCTATCAAATACGTTGACATCGTTATTAAGAATATTTGTTGAAATCAATAATGATTATGATAATTTAATGAATGATATTCCAATAGAACCATACCAAGATTTTAAAATAGCTCCCTAAAATTCTTGAATGAATATTCAAGAACATCTCTTCGATTTATGCTGGTTGATTTTGTGTTCTAAATTGCATCAAGAATACTGCAAAGGTGAAGCTTGTCCCAGAAATCTGAAATGAAATAAATACTTTGGGTTGGTGAAAAAATTTTCATCAATCAGTTTATAATATTTATACTTCACTCATGCAATATAACCAATTAAAATATATTGAATCTCTAGAAGATTTATGTAGGAATTTTCAAATTTGTGAATATAAAGGAGCACGAATGATTGTCAATTTCATTCAATACCATACGGTACTCGAGTTTCAATGTATCATATTGTCATCATTTTCAGTGAAAACTATTCAAGTATGGTTTCAATAATGAAATAGTTTTTTGTGGAATTGACCATTCGATACTGTATGATTCTAAATGAACTTTGTGGAATCAACAACATTTGTGATCTAACTTATTCTTCTTTTATGGAGATAGGCCTATTCCACACCACAAAGGAAGTTTAAATTTTTAATAATCTTAAGAGAATGAATCAATCAATTATTCACTAAAATAGAAGTACAAAGTATTGTTTTTCTGCATTTTTTCAACGAAACTCAAGTTTTCTAACAAGCAGCAGTAGAACAAGTTCATCTCAAATTTGAAGACCATTGAAAATGTATAATTATACAATAAAAATTACAATGATAATAATATTTGATATCGTACTTACACTTTGTAGCAAGGATTTATTGAAACTATAAACCCCATATACATTAATTTCCACTTTATTATGTATCAATTGGAGGGTTAAAGTCTCCAACTGGAAGAAAAATCAATACTGTAAGTTACATTATTCAATATTATATAAAGTCTGCTATATAATTACTCTTTTTAAATACTAAGACTATAAACAGAGTTATCTAAGTTTGTTTGTTTTTATGGGGGTAAAGCCCACATGAGCTGATAGGCTTATGCATGGGTAATGAGGTGGATGATAATGATGAAAGGATAAAGATGATGACTATTTTTTAGATAATCGCGACCGACGGCTTTTCTTCTCCTCCTAAATACGATATTATGTAATCTACTTGATTACATTGTTGTACTCAAAGTTTGTGGTAGGTAACTTACACTATACTTATAAATTTTTATCAATTTTAATGTACCGATACCAGGAACTTGATTATGGTCTTTATACTGGTTTCTGACGGATTTTACAGTTAAGTTCAATTATTCAAGACGGATTTTAAGTTCGATTATTGATTTAAAATATCAACATTTTAATCATAAATACAATTTGGAATTTGATTGCAGTTAATTATTATAGATTTAAAATATTAATATCATAACCATCAATGTTAGTTAAAATTTACAACTAGTGATATTGAATTATATAATCAATCTAGATTAGATTCTAAAGATTTGTTCTCAAACACGGTATCCTATTTCACAGAATATTGGACGATGACGTTCATATTCTTATTATTATTCTTCAAGTCGAGTATTTAATTTAATTCAATTTGCTAGAGTTATAATAAATTGAAAAGGATGATTCAGTTCTATCAGCATACCTTTTTTCTAGATTCAGTTGGTAAGTATTCACTATGAAGTTTTTTTGCAATGTCCAAAGTTCTTCTTGACTGGAAACAGAGAAAAATTAGGACTAGAACAGAAGGTATAAGAATAATCATTCAATAAAAATTTGAATCATCAACTCAGTTCATGACAGGTAGCCTCTAGTCTGCTAATATGAATTGAGCCTACGCACTATGCATGTAGTTTCTGTTGTAAAATAAATCATAGCCATTTCTAGGATTCTATGGGGCTATTCCTATGGGGCTATTTCTATGGGGCTATTTCTATGGGGATATTTCTATGGGTCATTTCTATGGGGCTAATAAAAATAGCTATGAATAAAATCACTGAATCTATATAGTGTTGGGCTCTGTACTCTCATAGGACATACTGAGGCTGGACTGAAGATGTCTCAAAATTGACCAGCTTTTTATACTTACATTTCTAAATATATTATTTATTCTTTTTTTATGAATATTCTCTTACTTCTTCCGATAAGTTGGCCGCCGGAAACGTCATGTAAAGCCACAGAAGCGAGTAACCTAGTATTCTTGAGAAATTCCATAACATCGCATTGAAAAAGTGCGAATCGACGGCAGTGTTCTCCATGTAATCGATTATATCAAAGCAAGACAGACCAATATTTTTGATCAGACCAATAAAAAAGGCGAATGTCAGCGGAAAGAGCTGCTCGTTGTAGCAGTCATTGTAGGAGGTGGCCAGGTCGCATAGAAGCCAATGCAATTCTCCAATCGCGCCATATGATAAAGGGGGAGTATCGTCTGAAACGGCAAAAATATCAAGAATTATTCAATCGAAATTTTTCAAATAATAAAAAAACTGTTGAAATTTGAGTTATGAAAATCTATTGACAATAGAATAAATAATTTGAAAACTGAACTTTAAAACTTAGGGCTGTTTAAAATAATTGAAAAATAAATAAAAATCAAACACCCTTTTTAAAAACTTTGTGTTTCAATAATTTTATAAAGTTTTTCAAAAAGGGTGTTTGATTTTTATTTATTTTTCAAGAATAAATAATATATAACAAATAAATGAAAATAAGATAACATGCAGTACCCTCATATTATTTATTTGAACACAAGTTAACTGTTTCGTTCTAGTGAAGGCCATAATTTTATTCAATGTTTACTGTTTTTCAGTGCTATACAGCACTTATAATGTTTACATGTTTATAATTTTTATTTGATATTTATTGTAAACAGTGAACTTTCATCAAAATTCAGAATTTTTGTAAGTGAAAAGTGTTTTTTAAGTGAAATTTTAATGTAAACTTTCATCCTCTTTCATTTACCATGTAAACATCATCATTCACTCACTCATTATCACCTTTGCTTAAAATACTTGCTATCAAGTCGCAATTGTAACAATAAATAAATGATAAATAATGTATAAATGGAAATCAGAGATACAACATCCTCATATTATAACATGATAATGAAACAAATCGTGTTAAAATGAATAATTTATAATGGTGTTCTAATCTCTAATTTTCATTCATACATTATTAGAAGCCCTGAAAAAAAGTGAACATTATAAAGAATATGACTTGATTTTTTCCCCCTTTAGAATAGCGTACCGTCCTGTTCTGTAAATACATCTTCCACGGCGTTACCAATGAAAATTTAATACTTTAATAATTATGAAATATCAAATTGGAACAAGATCTTATTTGATAGAATGAACTCACATGGGCGCAATATTAAATTCTTATGATGAAGATTTATTAGTTTATAAAGTTTCTTCAGCTTGTCCATTATTTGCCTACCGTAATAATCAAATAATACTAAATCAGATTAAAATTTATTTTCCATTTGCAAAATGATACAATGATCATTATAAATAAAAAATTGTATGTGCTGTATTTCAATTTGCGATATTAAATGTATGTCAGAACGAACACTTTATTGTCAAGCCCATAAGCTGAGAGTGAATTCTCCATAGACATAAACTATGAACATTTTTATTGGGATTTTTGTAGAATTGATATTTTCAATTATTATATAATGTCTTCAATAGATTACAGTGTATGAGGTCCACAATGAGATGGAAGATTGTTGCATTAACCAAGTTGAGTTGTATGTTATATTCTGTAATAATAATAATATTCGTGTAACCTGGCTGGCTCAGGTCTGGTGTCAGAGTTTACAGGTTGCTCCTGATCAATATTAGTCAAATCATTTATCAAAATTTAGAAAGAAACTAGTTCAGGCTCAGCTTAGTTTTTCTATCCTAGTTCGTAATTATAATATGATTTGTGTTATGTCAATAAATAAATGGATCGAAATTAATCATGTTGTGAATTGAATAAAGAAATGCTCACCATTCTCAAGTGTTGAAAAAATACTCCTGTAGCTATAGTTCTTGCTCTTGATCCGTAGTAATCTCTCATTTAAAAGTTCAAAGATATTTCTTAAGGTATTCATTGCGTCACAGAACGACCATAAGAATACAACAATTATTGTATCTTTAATAAGATAAAGATAATTTTTCAATTTCAAATCATCGCGGTCACTTCCGTAGAGGTTTATCATTTGAACAATTAAAATTGTACAGTGAAAAATTGTTAGACCCAACATACGATAGAAGTTTGATTTAGATGTTTTGCTGTGGGATACTTTTAAAACACTTTCTATTTGTTGAAGTTTTTTGGTTAAATTGAAAAACTGAGATTGACGGTGTTTTGCTCTTAAGGCGGTTACAATCAGAAATATTATCACACTTATTTTCATTGTGATATTGAATGCGTTAAAGAATTGCTTGCTCACTGAGTAATGATTGATTCCAACAATAAGAAAATTATTGCGATACAAGCGAAAAGCAAACAGTAAGTAGAATGTGATACGTGATAAATAAACTAGCCAGTGTTGCTGGTCGGATGATAAATCTGTACCATAAAATCCCAATGAAAACTGAATGAAACGTCTCAACCTAATCATCATCATTCTTGTAGATTCAAGAGTGTAACTCATTTTGCGTTTACCAAAAGATTGATTTGCACTATCTATAACTTATTCATAGTCTTATCGACCTCTTAATATTGAAATATACGAAAACATAGAGACAAGATGGAATGACATTCTGGTAAAAACACATCACTTGTCATCATACGCCGCATTGATTTTCTTTGTTGTAGACTACAATATAGCTTAGAATAATATCTGCTTTACGACAAAAAAGGATGAAGCATAATTTACAACTTTTTGAATTATTTATCACTTTTTTATATTTCTTAGTACGGTAACAAGGAAACTTCAGGTATTCACTTAGATTCTTTATTATTCCTTCAAAAGTTTCTATTGTCTCATAGAGTCTATGGAAGACAAACATAATACTAGCTTGAGTCCGTGAAAATAGAATAATAGATATTGATATTCTATACAATCGATAGAGCTTGGCCGTTGGCCCTTTACTCTCTCTACCTCGTGTTATTCAAACCCAATAATTTCCCAAAAGTTTTGTTTACAGGAGAGAATACTGTAAAATGTTATGCCAATAAACTCAATTGATAAATCAATAATTATGGAAATATGAATATGGGTGATGTTCTCGAATGGGGTATACTTTTTAATTTTATCATATGAAATTTTATTTCCAAAAGAATGAAATTTTTTTAAATTCAAAGTTTGAACTTAAATTTAAATTATTCAAGAACGATAAATGTCGGTACGAAGCAAACTCGCGACCGCAAATTTGGATCATTCTACTTTTTAGCGCTCTAGCATGACCAACATTACAAATTGAACTGCACTTGATATTCTTAATAACAAACCAAATCCATTGTCATTCAATATTTATCCTAAATGTCATCATTTAACAAATATTTGAGTAATCCAATAATAAAATCTTCTGAAATATTGCTTAAAATAAATTGAACAGTTTTCTCATGTTGTTGCACTTGCTTTCCTAACCTAAAAACGATTTTACTTTTCGTCCAGCTTTGTTTGTATTTTGTTTTTGTTTGCAACGGCATTTCAATTAAGTTATTATTAATTTATATGAAATTCATTTATTAGAATAATTTTAAATTGTCAGTAAACATGATTAATAGATTCTAGATCCCGAAAACTATTTCAAGTTACTCTGAAGATCACTAATGGATTTGAAGTCGGCTTTGAAAACAGCTATTGAAGGTTTGTTTCTAAAATAAAATGCTTCTCATTTGATAATCTTATTTTATTTTTTTGCATTAAGTATTATATTGTATGTCACTTGTAATTGATGTGACGTTTCCTATAATAACATAATAAGCTTTATTCCTATTTCCTAGTGTAATTGGAGTTTACCGTGATGGCTAATATATTTGGCCTAAATAAAAATATGCTCCATTTAGACCAATATTTTATCTTTTGAAACAATTTGTTTTTCTTTTTGAATTTTGTAATTAATTTGAATATTGTAAATATATTGTGGAATTTTTCAGCAAAGAAGAAAGACTTCAATCCTGAAGCAGTTCTTGAAAAGGAAATAGAACATTTTAGAAAGAATTACACCGATGTTAAAAATAAGAAGAGCTCAGTTGATCAGCAATCGTATTCTCGAATCCCAAAGTTTTACTACAAGGTAAGCTATAATATTTTTATTTAATGCGAAATTGAATAGCTTAATAAAATCTGTAACCTATCAATCAGATTTATGCACTTTTCATTTTGTAATTAGCATAGCCGGTAGGTTTAAGGCATAAGTTATTGAGCGGAGCGAAGCAAAGCTCTAATGGATTAGGAAAGTCACTATTTGAAATCCTACTCCTCGGCAACCGCTCGACCGATTTCATTCAAATTTGTCATGGTGAAAGAAGACATAGACGGCCAGGTTATAGGCTATAAACCATATTGAAAATTTACATATTAAGGACGAAAAAAGGAAAGAAAAGGATTGCTTACACATTATTACTATATACATCATTTGAAGGCTTGCAACTTATCAACAGTTTTGAGAAACGTTTCTGGTCAGAAAATGTCTATTATGCTCTTGAAATCATTTTGGCATCACTGACAAGACGGAAAATAATCCATTCTGATGTCGCAGTGGTTAGCGATACGGACTACTATTTCTCTGATTACCGATCATGGGGGTTCGAATCCTGAGCAGACATTTTTTTGCCGATTGTTTTCAACTTGAAACAACTTTTTATATAATTTTACATAAAAATAAAAGTTGAAATAAAAAAATAAAGATTGAAAAAATTCATTCTTGGTCGTCTCTTCTCCATCCTGTGATAAAATTCAACGTTTTTCATGCTTCAATTTCTCTTCAAGAAGATACAAAATGCCATATTTTTCATTTTCATTTATTAATTGATATAATTACCCAAATCATAGAATAATTAAAGAATAGCTTCATGCAAAAAGGACATCAGTTCAAAAATCAAGTTTAAAAAAAAAATTAAATTACTGAGGCATTTTTTGCTGAAATCTGTTAATAGCTCAAACTTAGCACTAAATTATTGCATGATTTTTGAGTCCGGGGCATCTTCACAGTGCTGACGAAATTTGCAGCAAAAAGCTGCACATGTGGACTTGGCCTTAATGTAATATTTTTATTGCACTGTGTGAAGGAGGCAAAATGGGCCTTTTACCTGATGTAATTATAAATAAAATCATTTATTTATTTGAATTCATTCAATATTTCTCAACGTGCTAACAAACAATGGAAGCTTGTTTTGGTTATACACCAAAACTGTGTCCGAATTTTATTCAATAGGCTTATTCTATCGCGATTTTTCAATATATATTAATTTTCTATCATAATGTGCTACTGAATAATTATTTTGAACAATCAGAGCACATTTTTAGACAAAAACTGTACATCAAATGCTGTTCTCACAAAGTTGAACTACCCATAGATAAACTTCAGCTCGGTTAATATTGGTTCAAAAATTATTGATTTGATCTCAATCGTAGGAAACATTTTGAAGTCTGACCTACAACTTAAGACCAAATCAATACTTTTTCAACCAATATTGACCAAGCTGGAGTCATTTTCTCATCTTGCCTTATTTTATCAAAATAAACACTCACTTGGGAAAAAATTCACTAAAAGGTTGTTGCTCATATTCTATAATCTCATTTCATAAAATTACATGGTGATAGAATGAGCCACTTTCACCATCCATTGTTCAGCTAGGGTTAAAATTCCGGGATCAAATTTTTGAGTCCCTGTTCCAAAAACTTTTTGACAAAATGAAAGCTCGCTCCGCTCAATTTGCGGCTGCCTCCGCATGTGCTTCCCTAGTTTTTTAAACTCTTGAATGTACTTTTTTCCAGTTGCCCAAAAAAGATGAGATTCTAGCTCAAAAACTACGTGAGGAAGCCAGAGATATATTTTTGAAGAAAAAATCAAAAGAGCTTCTGGACAATAATGAGTTACAGGTAATTTCAAAAATATTTATCCAGGAAGCTTACCATTAAAATAACTTACAGTAGAATTTTATTTCACCGGGAATGTAAAAATAAGTTACAGCCTACAAGAGATTTTTGCAAATCGATAGCTAGGAATATGGAATTATAATTCATTGTAGTTTCTATTTATTTTGTTCACTTATCTATAAATATTCAAGTTATAATCTACAATCCAACAAATCAATTATTATTTATGTCCCACTAGTCTTCGATATAGCTGCAAAAAATATATAGGCCTATTCCACTATTTGTCACTTAATGCTTTTGTTTGTCAATGGCTCAACAGCCCCAGAAGGGCCTAGGCCCACCAGCTGGTTACCAGTTTCATATCCATTCCACTATAAGTTTACTGTCCGTCCAAGCAAAGAAGACAAAAAATATATTCAACAATTCGTCACTAAATAATTTCGAAAATTATGTTTTCAAATGAACTTTTTAAAAGAAATATAACTCATGTCTCCGTTTGTGGAAAATGAGGTTATCTGGCGAAGTCGAACAACCCTTGGGTCTCTCCACTATTAAAAGCCATACGCTAAATAAATAATTTACAATTATCGTGAATTTCTTATTCTGTATTCTGTAATACTCTGCATTTCTGGCGTTTTTTATGTCAATGATGATATTCATTTGTATCTAAGTAATATTTTTATCCTATTTATTCATTTATATTAATATTTTTGTCTTATTTATTCTTATCTATTATTTATTTATTCTGATTGCAGGCGTTTTGGGCTCTACTTATCAAATATCAGTCATCCAATGTCTCTCCGAACTCGAGCTTTAGCGGAGAAGAGACAATCTCGTACAAGGAATACCAACAGATAGTTAGCAAGGCTGGTACTAAATACAAGTAAGATATTACACATAGTCACTCTAGTAGGTAGGTCACTCTAGTCTGGTAGAGCAAAGAAGACATTCTGGCAAGATGAGAAAATGCATCTAGGTCGGTCAATATTGGTAAAAAATTATGAATTTGGTTTCAATTTGTAGAAAACATTCTACTCTATAATTTGAGACCAGACTAATAATTTTTGAACCAATATTGACCTAGCTGGAGTTATTTTCCCATGTTGTTAGAATGTCTCCTCTTCTCGACCAGATTATACAATTACGGTATTCTGCTTGCTAAAATATGTGTAGATTAAAATAAGGCGAATCAATAGTTTATTCGGCTAGTCTATCAACAGGAGGTGATAGCTATATTCTGTCCAAGCAAAGAAGACCATCTGGCAAGATGAGAAAATGACTCCTGCTCGGTCAATATTGATTCAAAAAGTATTGATTTAGTCTCAAATTGTACATCAGGATGTTTCCTGCGATTGATACCAAATCAATAATATTTGAATCAATATTGACCGAGCTGGGGTCATTTTCTCATCTTGCCAGAGGGTCTTCTTCGCTTGGACAGACTATAATAAGCCGTCGGTCCCGACTACCTAAAAAGTAGTCATCATCTCTCATTATCACCGTCCATCTCATTCCCACGCACAAGCTTATGAGCTCATGTGGGCTTCATACTCAAAAAATCAAACAAAAACAGGAGATTAATTTGGATATGTTAGAGAAGCTCAGTCAGCCTACTTTATTCAAAGGAGAAATTAGTTTTGAATGAAAAGCAAAATATTGTCAAACCACACATTCATATTTGAAATTTACAATCACACAAAACAGTTTCCCAACAATATCCTGAATGATCAATTGAACTTCTCATCCCACACCCTTTTTGACAAAATTCACCAAAATTCAAAATTTCCGCCCTTGTAACACCTACACCCCCACCCTTTCCTCCAACCACCTTCCACAGCATAACCTTGAACAGAGTTCACTGTTCAGTCTGAAGATGACCACCACAACAGGTCGAAACTAGTAACTACTATGTAAGTAAGTTTATTTCCATTTATAAGTGATTTCTATTGAGTTTTAAATTTTAAAGTGGAAAAAAGAATGGATACACAACACCATACCACACATTCATAATAAATAAATCTGTGGTTTGACAATACAGTATCTACTTTTCATTAAATATGGATAACTACCACAATATATATAGACAAAATATATATGCACAATATATATGGACAACTACTCAATATGAGTGTACAATATTTCCTATTGGGTATTTCAATTATAGAACTCACGCTACGTAGTTTGAATTGCTGATTCTAAAAAGTTGAGTGTTTTTGTCTGTCTCTAGTGATGTAAAATGTAACCTACCTACAGCTGAAGTAATGCATCGATGGTCTCTTTTAACCTCATATACATCATCTGGGCATAACTAGATGACAATTCTAATAATTGAGTTTCTAGCCTCAGTTATTTGAAATTTGAGTAATATATAGGCTAGAAACTCAATTATTGAGTTTCATAAAAACACGTAGTTTTCTTTGTACGTTGTACGCCGCGCACCATAATTGAACCATAATTTTCATTGTAATTTTTGCAGAAAATACCTGACACCAGCCGTATTCGCCAAACTGCTGCAGACCAGTTCACACTCGACGGGTCGCATAAGCACCACTTCCCTCTTCACCTATGTCATGCGCAAGTCATGGCTAGAACAAACGTGGATCGGTCTCTCCTTGTATGACGTCACGGGGCATGGCTACCTTAGAGAAGCTGTAAGTCATTATTCAAAGAATCATTAACTTTATTTGTCATTTCTTATCCATTGAGTATATGTTATAATAATAATAATATTCGTGTAACCTGGCTGGCTCAGGTCTGGTGTCAGAGTTTTCAGGTCGCTCCTGATAAATTTCAGGGCCTCTGACATGACTTAACGACTGTTTTTAGGCAGCCGGGACCGACGGCTTAACGTGTCCATCCGAGTATATGTTGTAACTTGATGATAAATAAATAAGTATTTAGGCCTACATAAAATATATGACCATTGTCAGCAACAAAAAATCAGCATAAATTTTAATCTTAATGAATAAGATAACATAGATAATGTTAAAATGAAAACTACAGGAGCATTATTAAATAAAATCATCAAAAATTTTGCTTGGATCAATAAATACCACAATATATCACCATCAATATAACATTCACAACGTACCATACAAAAATCATTATCATAGAAAAAGAACAGTTGAAAAGTATACTTCAACTATTCTTTCTCTATGGCATTATCCTCCCCCTTCCATCACCCAGATTCTACGTTAACTCTAATTTTATCAAAATTTTAGTTCTCATCTATTTATTCAAAACTCAATTCACAGATATCGAAAATTCTATAGTTATATGTATTGAGAGTTCAAAAATCTGTTTCATCACTTGGAAATTGTTATGGATGAAAATATAGATATCTCTGTGCAAGTTTTTGCAGTCCAAACGTTTCATTTCATTTTGGACAATTCTAATAAATTTTTTATTAATTTATCTTATGATAGACACATATTGGCAAGAACATGCCCTGGTATTCCTAATGAACTAAATGGACTGGTATTCCTAAATGAACATAGCCTGGCCTGGTATAGTCTGGCCAAGCAAAGAAGAGCCTCTGGCAAGATGGGAGAATGACTCCAGCTTGATCAATATTGGTTCAAAAATGATTGATTTTGTCTCAAATTGTAGATCAGAATGTTTCCTGCAATTGAGAACAAATCAATAATTTTTGAACCAATATTGACCATACTGGAGTCATTTTCCCATCTTGCCAGAGGCTCTTCTTTGCTTGGCCGGACTATATCCCCAACACAATTTTCATTTTTTTTTGAGGGTGATGCCCACATGGGCTCTTGGGCCTGTGCGTGGGTAATGGGATGGATGATGATGAGAGATGAATGGACCTACTGCTTTAGGTGGGTTCCGAACCACCGGGAAGCGATTTTTGAGGCTCATGAATTGAATTCAGAGGAACCGGTCACCGTTACAACAGTGGTGGTAGAGGTACGTCGCTTATCTAATCTCACCGATTAGACGCTCTCTACCACTGGGACAAACCGCTTCCCAATATTTGAATATAGTCCAAAATTTCAGCTTATAAGTTCAATCGCTCAAAGTTTCTGACTCAAAGAAATCATCCGAAAGTGATAATTGGAATATTTTGAAGGGTTAATTAATAAATATAATATATATACTTTCTCTACTTTTCGACTCACATTAATACGTTACGTCTTCCATTATTAAATCTTGATGGATTTTGCAGGATTTGGAGAGCTATATAACGTTTCTGATTCCAACACTTCCGCAACTGGATGGCCTGGAGAACTCGTTTCACAACTTCTACGTGTGCACTGTGGTGCGAACCTTCTTCTTCTTCTTAGATCCGCTTCGCACCGGCAGAGTGCGCATCAAAGATGTGGTCACTTGCAGTTTTTTGGATGATCTCACTGAGGTGAGAAGCAATAAATATTAAGAAACAAGGAAATATCTGATGAGTTAAATTCTATCAAAACTATACCTATAACTTGATATACAGAAGGAAACTGCAAGTTAGTTAGTAGGTTACAGCTGTTAATAGGTTCTATCACTTACAAGAGACAGACGAAACCGCCTAACTCTTTGGCGTCACCTATAAGTACAGGCCACGGAAGATACTTTGTCTCATGACAACATAAATTGTCTCAAGTTACAAAAATAATGATATTATTAATTTTATAAATTCAATCAAGTGATAGAACAGATAATTATCTTAGTCATCATAATGATCATTACCTACTATATTGGTAGTTGCTTGAACCAATTATTTATTTCATTTATATACTCGAACAAATTGACAATCTTTTACGGGATTGAGCCTATTGAAACAAGAACGAATTGCAGTGAACGTCTGCCATTGGCTCAGATCTTCGCGATTAGCGGTTCATACAAATGTTACAAAATAGTAAACAATTCAAACCGTAAACACAAATATCAATGAATGGAATATAAAAAATCTTATAAATTCGAAATATGAATTAATAGTTGTTACAAAAATATACGGAATAAACAAAAAAAATGTTGAGAAAAAATGGGAAAACAATTGAATAGGATAATACCGAAAAAAAGACTAACCCACTGGTTCCCCATTCTTTCGTAACATTTCTCTATTTATTTAGTTTGTTATTGTAACTATTTATCAAATTGTCTTTTTCAAAATATTGATTTTAAGTTGAAGTTATGTTCAACGGAATAGTATAATACCGAAACAAATGACTAACCTACTGGTTCCCCATTCTTTCGTAACATTTTTCTATTTATTTTGTTTCTTATTGTGACTATTTATTGAATTGTGTTCTTAAAAATATCAATTCAAAGTTGAAGTTATGAATGTTATGATACAATATCTTTAAGTTGTTTGTTTGGTTTTCAGTTAAGAGAAGGAGAGCTGACAAACGATATGCTGAAAGCTAACTGGTTCTCAGCGCCTTCTACATTACACGTCTACGGCCAGTACTTGAATTTGGACCGAGATCATAATGGCATGCTCAGCAAAAGGGAGCTGGCCGAGTAAGTTTTCAAACTGTTTTATTTCATTTAAAAAATGGAAAGTTTACTTGATCAGACTTAAGAACATTTACTTCTATGGTATAGTCTGTTCAAGCAAAGAAGACATTCTGGCCAAATGGGAAAATGACTCCAGCTCGGTCAATATTAGTTCAAAATATACAAATTTGATCTCAATTTGTAGGTAATATTCTGATCTACAATTTGAGACCAAATTTATAATTTTTGAACCAAAATTGGCCGAGTTGTAATCATTTTCCCATCTTGTCAGATTATCTTCTTTGCTTGGACAGACTAAACTTTTTTAAATTTTGATAGATTAAATATGTAAATCTTTTCTATCCGCAGATACGGCACAGGAACTTTGACTAGTGTATTCTTGGATAGAGTTTTCCAGGAGTGTCTAACTTACAAAGGAGAAATGGATTATAAAACTTACTTGGATTTTGTTCTTGCATTGGAGAACAGACACGAGCCTCAATCTCTTCACTACCTTTTTAAAATTCTGGATATAAATGGAGTCGGCTACCTGGATTCTTTCAGTCTTCGATATTTCCTGAGGGTGAGAATTTATAAAATTTCTGTTTAATGATACTATGTTTTTGTTTAGTACGGCAATTCAGTAATAATAATAATATTCGTGTAACCTGGCTGGCTCAGGTCTGGTGTCAGAGTTTTCAGGTCGCTCCTGATCAATTTCAGGGCCTCTGACATTACTTAACGACTGCTTTTAGGCAGCTTAACGACGGCAATTCATTAATCGAACAGTAATCAATCAATCATTATTTATTCAAAAAACATTTGGGTGAGTGCAACATTTGAAAAAAGTGATGATAATGAGAATGATAATGTAAATATCTGATAACCGTCATAGCTCTAAGAAATATCGAACCGAATTTTGAAGTTGTTTTATAAATAATTCAAGTCTGAAGTCTTCACATAGTTTCATCATTTTTATTTTAGATTTTCTTAATTTTGAACATTTGGAGAGTGAAATGCATTACAACACCACTTTTCAAACATTCCAGTAATAAGTTGTTTCTGATCTAAACCTTTTGTTCTCCCTGAGGCTGAGGCCGCACTGCCGGTGGGTAGAGCCTGGAGGGTGGAGGGTAGTTGGTAAATCTATAGAACATACACACCATCCACAGTAATACATCGTATGAATGGTATGTGTTTAGCCGCCATCTTGAAATTCTCAAATATGGACAACATAACCTCAAAAACCAGAATGACGTCATACCATTCATACGATGTATTACTGTGGATGGTGTGTATGTTCTAAAGATTTACCAACTACCCTCCACCCTCCAGGCTCTACCCACCGGCAGTGCGGCCTCAGCCTTAAGGATAGATGAAAGGTAATTCAAGTATCCTTCCTCTATGATAACTACTTTCCAACTATCACTATTTCCCATTAGGTCTATACTGTCAGTATTACAATACAATTATGATTAATAATAATAATTATTATGACTGATTGAATAACGATATTATGTTATGTGTGTCTATGGGTATTTAATGGTATGGGTAATTTCATTTAATTATGATATATTCAGTAAGAGACACAATACAATTCAATATGATAGTTGATGCAATTTAAGTAATTGAATTCGTATCAAATTCATTATCATATCAGGAGGCTTTAGTGAATGAAGCCTTTTGAGTTGATTTAAAACCAACTGGTAATTGTGTGTGCATTCAGTTTCAGTGCTGCTCTTACAACTGCTTTAGTCGTCGTTGGATGAGCTGAAGTTTTCAGTCTTGTTATAGTTTAAAAAGTGAACTGGAAATTGATGGTCTCTAAGACAAGACTCAATGACATTCATTAGAAAAAAAAATCATTGTGTACATAACCTTAATTTGGAATATTTAGTAAAATCTGGAAACAAGACGTTTTGGACAATAATTGTCTGTGTTTTATCAAATTAAGTAATATCAATTTTGTCAAATAAATGAATGAAATATTGGTAGCCGTGTTTCACATTGAAACGCGTTCCATGTATATAATTTGTATCTCATTTTCAATTTCAAATGCAACTGAACTGTGGGATTTTCAGCTTGAGAAATAAGTTGTGAAACCAAAATTACTTGAAATTGTACCTACTCGAATATAAATAGAATAATCAATGATACAATAAAAAATCTATAACAAATTTTTGTAAACCAGCCATTTCTGTAAACCAGTGAAATTCTTATACCGACTGCATCGTTTTTGACTATTTCAGGAAATCCAGGAACAAATGAGGGTCCATGAACAAGACCAGGTGTCATTTGAAGACATCAAGGATGGTCTATTTGACATGATCAAACCAGCTGATCCAACCAAAATAACACTACAGGACCTTTTAAATAGGTATTGTACAATATTTTACATGAATTCAAGGATTCCAATATCAATCATTGGAAAAATTGAAATTTTATGCAATATCCATCAACATCTATTCTTGTTTCAAACTGAGCAGCCCAATAAATTTCAAACGTTGATCCGCCACATTAAATCCAATTTTATTATTATAAATGGAAATGTGTTTTAATTTTCAATAAGATATATTCACTACAAATCAGTTGATAGCTTCAAAATGGTTCAACATATTGATGTGCGGTTTGCGGCATTCATTTTGCCTAGAAATTCTGTATCCAATTTATGTATAACATGACCATATCAGTGACTTTTAAAATTTAGTCTGCCATCTTGGATTTACCATTATTAAAAAAAGTAAAATCGTCTTCTCAGTGCACGCAACTATTCTTCCATTGATAAAATGATGGATAAATTATCTAAATTGATAGTCTATTTGAACTACTTGAAGATATTTTATTTTCTGAGTTGCCCGACAAACGGGATTCGACTAGTTAGTAGTAAAAGAAAAAGTTATTCATAATTATTTAATTTCAATTATTCATTTTAATTGATTATTTTCAGTGGACAAGGTGAGGTGTTTGTGAGCATTCTGATAGATCTGAATGGCTTCTGGGCCTATGAGAGACGGGCAGCATCCCCGGAAACAGTCGATAGTTGATTGATGGTCGATAATCGATTCACAGCTGATAATTCATTCAAAATCTATTATCGAAACAATATTAATGCACAATATGTCGATAAAATGAGACCATCATAATGGAAAATGATTGATGTAAGTTTATTTTGATATTCAAAACGAACTTATTTGAACTTGATTAATATTATTTGTCTGTGTTTGTTCAACCGGTATTACCGTAGCATATTTTTGACAAATTTTGGTATCGAACAAATATAGTTTTGGCAAAATTTCTGAAATATATCGATGTATTGGTATAAAAAAATGTTAGAAAGCACCAACATTTAATTCATAAAACATCCATGTTTAAAAATTTCACCCAAAATATTGATGTCCCAATGAGTTCCTCTCTGTTCTCAAAACATAGTACCTTATTAGCAATGTTAAAAAAATCTAAGTTTCTGCTGTCATTGAAAGTTACAGTGGTGAAATCTTATTTATGCTTTGCACCTTCTCACGACAAAGTAAGTTTTCTTTGATTTTTTTACATTCTTACAAACCAAGTTGAAACCTCAATGATCAGTTTGAAGAAGTAATCTCACAGCAGAAACTCCAGTGCCCGGTTTTTCCAAGCATACTCAAATTTGAGGGACCCTCACTCAAGTCAGGACCTCCTAAATAGCTTATGTATTTAGGAGGTCCTGCTCAAGTTTACTACATTTCCTATTCTTATCATAGGAAATGTCAGCTGTTCATCAAAATTTGAGGGTCCCTCAACTTTGAGTGTGCTTGAAAAAATTCTGCATAAGGTTGTCATGATATCAGTTTTGCTCCATGAAACATCAAATAATTATAATTATATACAATGTATATTATACATTAATATACACTTTCAATCTATGAAATTTAATTTATGAAATTAAAAATATACACTTTCAATCTAAAATTATTCCATTATGAAATGAAATAAAACACACTGATGTTGTAAATTCTACCGTTTATTCTGGTACAGTACTAAATTGGAAAAATTAATACGGTACTTATAAAAAAATTTCTCCGCTTTTCTGTGAATCTAGGACCTTCTGGAGTCGGAACTGTATTGGATGTTAGTAGGTTACAAAAAGTAATGAGAATGCCCTAAATATTGAAAATAAGTTTGATAAAAGTGAAATGCAAAGATTAAATTGGTTATTAATGGTTGTTGATTCCACTGTGCAATATTTCTTCTCTATCGCAAACTATCACTTATTCTATTAGTAATGAATAATTCTGAAAATTAAATTACGATAAAAAATAATAGAGTGAATTTATTTTTGATTAATCATTTCCATGTGATGTAAAATTAATTGTATCTGTGATTGTGATAAACGATTTCTACAAGTGATAATAATTTGTTGTTAATTATCATCCAACAATAAAAACATCATCTTCCCCGTTATCCTTGAAATATAAAAATGAAAATTTTTTGTTTGCGATAAATAGTTATTTCTCCATTATTATTGTTTTGTTATTTCTTATCAAGTTGTTCATGTGAGCCTCATTCTACTGTTTGTGGATTTTGTTTATTATTGTAGTTTAAGGGCAGTTATCACATGAAATGTTGAGAAAACCATGAAAACTTGAATTTAATTCACAAATAGATAGTCAGTGCTGTTGAGCTTTCATATTTTCTTTTTTATTATTCAAGGAATATAAATTCCGTAGCAAATTGATCGTGGTGAAATTTTAATGATTTGTGACAAGAAAACAATTTCCTAGTCTGAGAAGCCTTCAGCATTGCCTATTTAGTGAGATATTTGGATTAAGCGTGAGATAGGATAATAATATTGGAATTTTATTTCATGTTTTAATAATATTTTTAGACTTTATTCTGTAATAAATTGCTGTATAGAATAATTGAGTATGGATATAAGTGTATTCATTGAGTATGGATATAAGTAGGCTACTTTACTCAATACCATACTCAATGATGGAATTCAGATATTGCTGTTTCTCTTTCAAATTCAATTTTACAGTTTTCAGCTTAATATTGTGTACAGTAAGTTACTTAGTTAAAATTTAAATTTCTAATAGCTGTGAATAATTTTTTCAAATTAAATTATATCCCATTATAGGCCTATCGTTATTAATTAGCAATTCTATGATTCAATATTTGAATTTACCGCCTCTTCTCCCGTTATCAGTTCTGTTCTAGTTCTATTTTTCACCAATAGATAGCACCGCTCTCCTCCCTTCCGCGAATCATCCCTTCCAGAAGAACTTTGTAACCGTCAGATCTCTGGAGAGGACGGAAGGAGAGTTGTCAAACAAAATTCTTCAACACAACATCCTCTCCATAACTGAGGTTAGACTGCTCTGGAGAACTTTCAATGTGTTATGATTCGGTTATCACTTACTAGTGGTGTAGTTCCAAAGTTTGTTACTGATAACAGCAACAGCCATGTAAGATTTCTCTTTCAATTATTTTTCAACACTAGAAACTAGTTTCCAGTTAGTTATCAAAGCTGTTTAGTTATGCTGTTGTAGTTTAGCTGGTCTGCTTTCGCGGTATGGAAGTTCCAAACAACTTTATTTGTAGTGAATTTTTCTGCTTGCTAGGATTCTTGTCTATGGTTTTGTGTGATTTAAAAGTGTTCTCAGCAGTTTCGAATCAACAATTAGTTACCTATTGATTTACATTTGAAAGGAAGTGACACCTGTTGATAAGTGTTAATTCAGATAGTTGATGAACTTCCTTCCAAAATAGTTTGGCCGAACTTGAAGGTTAGTTGTAGTTTTATGTACTAATAATTTTTATTATTATTAAAATTTGTACTCTAGCATGTACATGAAAATATTAAACTTGTAAAATGTAAACTATTGATCGGGTTTCATGAATTACAAAATTATTTTCATTATCAGAATACAGTTGCAAGAAATTTTTGAATTCTTGAATTTGAAGTTGTTGAATTTTTTGTATTGAGTCAATGAGTCTGAGTCAATATTTCTTTCCCATGTAATATTCTCTGTCATGCGTGTATTTCCAATTTCAACTTTCTCAGCATTACTTCATCACAGAAACTATATTTTTGTTGTTACTTATTATCTTCAAAAATTACCGCACGTGTAAACCCACACATAACAGGACTCTGAACACCAAACTTATGATAACATTATTTACATTTTTGAACAAATTTCATCCTTTTATGCATGTGTAGGATAAGGAAATCCTACATGTATAGGATGGAGCTTAGAATAACATGACTGGCTACTCAGTCAGGGCTACTTTTATCACTGTTTTTTCTTAATAATAATAATCTTACTACCCATTTTCAATAATGTTTCAGTGCATTGCATATTTATAGTCATTTTCAATTGTATGATATTATACATATGTCAATTTAAGGATAAAGGACCGATTTACAGTCGGTTAGCAACAATTTAGAAGTACTTTTTTGGAAGATCAAATAATTTAGGTACGGTTTGGGAAGATCGAATGATATCGTATTAAATGAAAAGACAAGATATTGTCAACCCACATTTTACCATAGATCACTGGCGGCTCGTACCCACGAAACAGTTGAAGTGCCCGTATCTTTTACTATATAGCACTTCACCTACTAGTCGCCAGTGCCATAGATTGATAAGGATGTAGCAACCGAAACCGATATCTCGATTTTAAATAAATCTGTTTTTAATAATCAATAACTTGTCTTTTCATTCAATTTGGATAGAAGTATCAAATAGGTAGCCTATTTATATCAAACAAGAATATATAGTATGTCCAAGCAAAGAAGACTTTCTGGCAAGATGGGAATATGACTTCAGCGCGGTCAATATTGGTTTAAAAAAAATTCAATTAGATATCTAATTCATGTTTATCCAATAATGTTTGTATCCAAAATGTATCTAAACATATCCAATAATGTTTCTGCCGTAGTTGACTACCTTTACCTCAATTTATTTTATTTCGATGCGTTGAGTTGAGAGCAAAGAACTGCATCAGGCTACTAAAGTCTGTCGAAGCAAAGAAGAAATTCTGGCAAGACGGAAAAATGACTTGAACTCGGTCAATATTGGTTCAAAAATAATAAATTTAGTCTCAAATTGTAGGAAACATACTTATCTACAATTTGAATCCGAATCAATATATATTGAACCAATATTGACCGAGTTGGAGTCATTTTTCCATCTTGCCAGAAAATCTTCTTTGCTTGGACAGACTGCAATAATATATACTATTCTATCTGTCACTTCCTCTGTTGATAGTTGCGTAGCGATGCATCTTACCTGTAGCCTGTTGCGTTGTTGTGGAATTGCAGCCTTGACCCCAAAAACCTGTTTTGTTCATCCCTTTGAGAAAGAACTCGTAGCTTGAAAGCCCACAATCATGATTATATTCAACAGTCAATAGATCCTAATCAATATTGTGGTTCCTTCATAATATCAGTATCCTTGTAGGCCTATGGTGTTGGATGTATTGTTATTGATAGTAGCCAAATGAGGTCTTCTACGCTGAATATCATACTATAAAAAAAATATGATAAGATCAATATGTAATTTTTCTCAGGGCTACTTTATCAATGTTTTATATTTTAAATAAGAATCACAGTAACCGTTTTAAATTTATTTTCATTTTAGCACTAAGCTAAATTAGCATTATGCCAAAGAGGATTCTAGGTTTTATTTTTTTTATAACTCACTTTGAATTTGAATTTATTTGCCAAAAAATACATTGTATACAAATGCAAATGATAATAGAACATATAATAGAGCTTATCAAATGTGAATAATTCAAAATTATCATAAATTTATCATACAGTCAGTTATTTCTGGCACTGCCAACATAAGAATATCTTGTGTGTTGGCAGTGAGTTGCTGAGGTTAACAGATTCTATATAATTATTCTGGCAATGAAATAACTTATAACTAGAATTTAAAAATGATAAAAAAACAACAAAATATTAAAATTAGACTATCGTGCTAAGCACTACACGAATTTAATCAGAAAATACTATAATGATACTAAATACTTTAATGAGAATCATAGTACAGGCTAAGCCTAGTTTTTCTCTTTCAGATTATAATATCTATTATTTTTGATCATTGTAATTGTTTATCAATGAATAAATGATTGATTGAAATGATTGAAAAAATGATTGATGATTAATCCGGTGATGTCTAGAGGCCATCATGGCACTGTGGTATTCAAGAGAAAAAGAAAATGTACAAAAATCCATTTAATTAATTCTATTGAAATATGTTCAAGTGATGCGATACTTCTTCATATCTAGTTTACTGTTCAAAACTAAAAGAGAGGAATATATTGCTCGTTTTTATATTCTAATATTGCTATCTGTGTTCCTGTTCTCTGATCGCATACCATTATTAAATTAATTTGAAGAATACATTTCGCTCAATCCAATATTCTATGATTTTATGCATTTTGGGTGTGGCTTTCTTATCTATAAATTCATTTGGGATTCTATTTACAATGTAGTTACAATAGTATGGAAATTGATGCCTGCATATGGTTAGCTTAGTGAGTTCTGGGTAAAATCTATTGTTAGGACGTGTATTATATGGAGTAATGTGTGTAATAAAATCTGATTTATGTTTATTGATGTGAAGTACTACGTTTTTCATATCCTAATGTTGTCTAATATTTGGAACTTTGAATTCGAGAAAGATTTCTCTACTAGGAAACAGTCGTGGCCTTCCTAATGCTGCTCTTATGATATGTTTTTGTAGAACAAACAGTTTTTTTTATATGTGTGTCGTATGCAGCTCCCCATACCTCAATAATGTATTGAAATAAAGAGTAAGCATAGTAAATTTTTCTAATAATATCCAAGTTTTTTAATTTATTTATCCTGTAGAATATAAAAATTATGTATTTCAATTTAGAGCATAAGTAATCAATGTGCTTATTCCACTTTATATGCTGATCTACTATTATGCCCAGGTATTTGATTGTTTGTACTCTTTCTAATGTTTTCAATACTTCTGGATTTTCTGTAGCGCTTTCATTATAGTTGTTTGTTGTTCCTATTGTAAGCTTAAAATCTGTTGTTGGTTGTCCTGTTATGTTGGGTGGAAAGGTGATATATTTTGTTTTGTCAGCGTTCAACGTTAGGATATGATTCTGCAGCCATTCTCTAACAATTTTTAAATTCCTATTCGCATTACTGAAAGTTTCCTCCTAGTTATTACCACTGCAAACCAAAACTGTGTCATCGGCAAAAGATTGGGTGGTGCAATTAATAAGGTTTAGTTTTAGTAGAGTATTATTCTATGATTAAGCAAAAATAAAAATTTCAAAGGGGTACTGTGATTCTTATTTTAATAGAAAATAAGTATGATCAGTCTTGATAAGTGTAAAGTTATGATTACATGTCTTGTTATCCACCGAAATCTGTTGGTCAATTAGGTATTTCTTATCAATTATCATCATCATCATCATCATTCTTTCCATTAACCCTCGGTCAATAATCAATTATTAGTTGGTCAGTTATCTCTATTATCTCCATACTCCATCATTATTATCATCATTCTTTCCACTAACCTCGCACAAGTGGAGAGCGCTTGCGGGCATCATCCAGCCAAATATCTCTTATCGTAATTACCAACTCACAAGCCAAAATAAGAGTTCATATGGGCAAATATTTCAATAAAAAATATCAGAATCACAATCATTTATTTTAATACTTATTTTCTCTTAGGGCTACTGTATTCGTTAAAACTTTGAATAATTAAAATTAAAGTACCCTTTTTTAATATTTTTATTTTACACTACATGTCTCGGTAAAGTGTAGTATCAATTAAAAATATTTTAAAAAGGGGTACTTTAATTTTAATTATTTAAAGTTTCATTTATTTTAATATTATTATTTAATATACAAATTAATTGAGCTAGCTCACTTTGGTCCAAATGCACGAATAACAATTGAGTTTTACCGTAGAATAATAGAGCTCTAGGATTCCTAGGATTCTCTTTGGTTTTACCTTCTTGAGATGTCATTATTTTAGGAAGGGAATAGAATCCAACGGATACAGAGAAACAAAAGAAGAAGAGTAGATTTAATAGATTTCATGGAATGATGCCGTTTCACAGAGGTCTTCGAATTTGCAATCTTCGTAGAATAGCCTATATACAGTAGTACAGTAGACAGTATAGTACAGTCTTTACAAGCGAAGAAGACATTATTCTGGCAAACAGGAGGGGAAATAACTTCATCTTGGTCAATATTTGTTCAAAATTATTAAATTCAATCTTTAATTGTAGATCAGAATGTTTCATACAATTTAAGACCAATTTTGTAATTAATATTGACCGAGCTGGAGTCATTTTCTCATCTTGTCTTCTTTGCTTGGACAGACTATAATTTAAACAAAATAATTTTTCAATCGCCCTCCACGTTTGGAAGGGGTGTACCGTCCGCCATACCCTTCGAGTATGAATACATTGTTTATTTGTATTAATAGCCGAAGGCCGTACTGTATCACCCAATCCTCATGTTGTCATATTGTTATCACAAAAAATTGACTCCAAAATGAAGTTTCTGTAACGTGAACGATGTCGGCCCAGTTTATTGAATGTCAATCTCAACACCTCTGGAAATAAATATTCATCTATTTTTTCGTCATAAACTAAATTGAATATTCATGACTATATTGTCACATTGTTTTTCAGGTGCTATAGGTGGTGTCAACAATTGAAGTGGTTGGCAAATGAATGTTATTAATGCTCAGCTCTGTCAGGACAGTCTGAAGCTGTCTTCGAGAGCAAATCAGAATGGAGGGGTCGCTCTCTTTATACGACGTACCCTCGCAGACAGCTCGCCGACTCTCCTGACAGAGCTCAGAATTAAAAACAGTTATTCGTCAACCATCTTAATTGTTGGCAGCCGCTATTATAGGCCTATGAAACGTCCCAAATCGATAAGTTAGTACTGTATAGCCTGGCCAAGCAAAGAAGACATTCTGGCAAGATGGGAAAATGACCCATCAATTCAGCTCGGTGAATATTGGTTCAAAGTTATACTTTTGGTCTCAAATTGTAGAGTATAATGTTTTCTACAATTGGAGACTAATGCCGGGTTTTTCCAAGCACACTCAAAGTTGAGGGCCCTCAAATTTTGATGAACAGCTGACATTTTCTATGTTAAGTATAGGAAATGTAGTAAACTTGAGGATCCCTCAAATTTGAGTGTGCTTGGAAAAACCGGGCATAAATTTATAATGTTTGAACAAATACTGACTGAGCTGGAGTCATTCTCCCATCTTGCCAGAATGTCTTCTTTGCTTGGCCAGGCTATACCAGAGTTTGTAGGCGAAAATTTTTGTTTCATTCTCTCTTGTATCACCTCATAAAAGTTGAAATGTAGTTGAAAATTGATTTTTAAAGAAAATATTACAATCATAATTTAAACGAAATTTCTCCAATTTAAAAAAGACTTTTTCATTGAAAATGAGGTGTTTCATACAATAGGATAGGCCTAGCCTACTGGCTTTGGAATTTGATTTCACCTACGAAACTATTGAAGGCTATCTGAATATTTGTTATTCTTCGTCATCTGAAATACGATTGAAAAAAATTATTTCGAAATATTTTATCGGGGAAAGGTGATGAGTGAATGAATTCACCTGAGATTGGTGTGACATTGAAATATGAAACGTGTTTTGTGAGGTTGCAACACACAACACACGTGTAGGCTTTCAATGAATGACAAAAATGTGCTATATAGTCTGTCCAAGCAAAGAACAGAATCTGGCGAGATGGGAAAATGACCCCAGCTCGGTCAATATTGGTTCAACATTATAAATCTGGTCTCAAATTGTAGCAAACATTCTGATCTACAATTTGAGAGCAAATTTATCATTTTTGAATGAATATTGACCGAGCTGGATGCATTTTTCCGTCTTGCCAGAATGTCTTCTTTGCTTGGACAGACTATAGAACAGGATACTGACTGGTATGTTGGTTTGTTTGTTGCTTGGATGGCTTGTTGGTTTGGAATTTAATCAAACAGAAACGATTGATGTAGACCCTTTTAGAAACGTAGGTGAAACAAAAATACGAGAATAGATGAAAAGTTTGATAAACAATTATTGATAAGTGGGTCTTGAAAGTCACGAAAATATGACTACCGTACGAATAGGAATTCGAAAACTGATTACTCACAATAATTTATTTGTCGATATCGACAATTTTTATCGACATATTTTCTAGGGTTTCAGCATATTTTGAAAGTACTGTATTGATATTTCACACGAAAACATTACCAAATTACCAAAGTTCTTCTAGTTATGTCGAGATTAAAAACGGTATGTCCAGTCCATATAGTTTTTCATTTTCATATAGGGCTTACATTTCCGTTCCATTTGATACATTCAATAAAACAGAATAGCCTAATTATTGGTTTATCAAATTTGTTACGGTACCGTAATATTTCCTTTTTCTTAGGGTTACTTATCAATGTATTCTATTTAAAATATAAATATCAGTACCCTTTTTTAAATTATTTTAATTTTATCATGACATGTTCCGGGATTAAAATAAAAGTCATTTCAAAAAGGGTAACTTACTGAGATTTATATTTTAAATAGAAAACATCGATACCGTAAATACTTTCGTACGATACAAAACGTTTTAATGACAAGTCTGTCCAAGCAAAGAAGACCTTCTGGCAAGATGGGAAATTGACTCTAGCTCGGTCAATATTGGTTAAAAAATTATAAATTTCATCTCAAATTGTAGGAAACAATTTGATCTACTATTTAGAGCACATTTATAATTCTTGAACAAATATTGACCAAGTCATTTCTTTATCTTGCCGGAGGGCCTTCTTTGCTTGGACAGATATTTATTTTTTCAATTCAATACTCAATTTTTTCTTGTGCTCAATGAATTGATAATTCATCAATTACAGGTTGTTTCAATGATATCGGGACTGTATCATATTGAATCGCCTTGAGTAACTTATTGAATGTAACAGCTTGAAAGGCGCAATTCAAGCTTCAGACTCTGTTTTAATCATTGGACTTTTGGAAAGAACACTGTTAACAATGAAATAAATGAAATATTCGAATGTCTGAGTTGTTATCAATGCTATTGTGATAGTTGTTCGTTTGTGAAAGTTCTTAACTGGGCCTATGAAATTGACGGCGTCTTATTGTCTATTGAATAATATGAGGCTTATAAGTAAATGTCACATTCACATGCTCCCAACTAGAGTACCGATCGAATCTGTCAAGTAAAGAAAATAAACTTTTAATAAGAAAAGACGGAAAAAGAGTTTAGTTTGAAATCAATGAGGAAAGTTATCAAAATAGATTCAGGTAGGTTTTATCATAGAGGAAGAATATACGTATATTCTTATAAATTTTAAGTATATAAATATATTCTTCCTTTATTGGTTTATTTTGTTACGGGTGATGCCCCGATGAAATCTAGACGTTTTTCTATTTGGGGAATAAAACTATTAATGAATTATCTATTATAGGAATTAGGAAAGTTGTTGATATTGTTTGTTTGTTTGTCAATGGCGCAACAGCCCTATGAAGGGCCTAGGCCTACCAGCTGGTTTCCAGTTTCATATTCACTGTTGATATTTTACTTGGACGTAATTATAGATAGAGTCACTATTATTATAGATACTATTGTACTTGAAACCTAATTAAACCGGGTGATTTTTTAGTCCTCTTACCCAATTTTAAATTCAATGTCAAGTTAATGTTAAATTCAAGTCTGCAAGAGTAGGCTTCATTTAGGTATACTAATTCCCCTGGAAGTCAGCAGCTCCATACTTGTATTTGTTCTCAAATTGTAGATCAGAATGTTTCCTACAATTTGAGAACAAATTGATATTTTTTGAACCAATATTGACCGAGCTGGAGTCATTTTCCCATCTTGCCTTCTTTGCTTGGACAGATTATACGTTACAGTAGAGAATTAGATAATTCTGATCAAATGCTGCTACATTATATACATTGACTAAGTAAAGTATATAACTTAAATTACAGAAATACAATCTATAATAGCACCAAACAATATCGCTTCAACTTCTACCATCATCATACTTATCAATTTTATTGCCATCTTCAATAGAAGGAATCGTAAACTTCGATATTGACCGAGCAAGTTTGTTGTGCAGTATTTACACGATGAAAAGGAAGCAGCTTCGTTCCAAGCTTCTGAAACATTCAAATAAACATCTTGTGATCAATTTCAAAGCGAACTTTGTTCCGCCAATAAGCAAACATTGCTATAGTCTGTCCAAGCTAAGAAGACATTTTGGCAAGATAGGAAAACGACTCCAACTCTGTTAATATTAGTTAAAAAAGTATAGATTTGGTCTCAAATTGTAGATCAGAATGTTTCCTACAATTTGGGACTAAATTTATAACTTTGAACCAATATAGACCGAGCTGGAGTAATTTTCCCATTTTGCCAATATGTCTTCTTTGCTTGGACAGACTATACACACTGGTTGGTTTCACGAAAAATGGAGTCATGAAAATTTGAGGGAAATTTTTAAAAAGAGTTATTTTAGAGTTAATGAAATAGATTAGAATAGAATGACTTCTTTAGTTTAATTAATTGGCGAAGTTTGGACAGTAATGTCCACTCTACCACATAATGGACTATGTGTTGAATATGATTAAAATTCAAATTTCCATAAACCACGGTATTGTTATGTAGGAACACCAACTTAGTAAATAATGCACTATGAACTTATCATTGAACAAATAAGATTGGATAAATAGTAAATAATAGAGGCTCCGTTAAGTGATTGATTGACGATTTCATTGATAATTTGAAGCCGATTTCAAAACTGAATTCCATAACAAATCACAACAACATTTTGATAGTAATCCAGCCTGCAATACTATTGCAAGAAGAAATTAATTTAATAAGATCTTTGTCAAACTTTTGTTAATTTAAATTATTTTTTCTAATCAATAGTACCGGAACGAAAGGAATGTCCTGTAAAAAAATCCGCTATCGTTAATAAAAGCGCGATATGGTCAATATTACAGCAGTAGGCTAATCAATCAGAATTCAAGTGTTGTAGCACTCAGCTAAATAAAGATCAACTCATCATGCCTCATAATAAATAATGTCTGTATTGATCGATCTTGCTTTCAATTTTACGTTCCTATAGTCAAGTTCCTATAGTTCCTATTAGTCCAAGCAAAGAAGACATTCTGGCAAGATGGGAAAACGACTCCAGGTCGGTCAATATTGATTCAAAATTATAAATTTGGCCTCAAATTGTAGATCAGAATGCTTTCCACAATTTGATACCAAATTTATAATTTTTGAACCAATATTGACTGAACTGGAAGGATTTTCCCATCTTCCCAGAATGTCTTCTTTGCTTGGACAGGCTATAATATAATTAAATTTTATTATATATATTATCATTTAGCCTTTAATTGTTCTTATTTCATTAAACTAACTTCCATACCATCTCCAGAATTATAGGCTACAAAAGACAACACTGTAGTAGATCCAGTAGATGAATGTCTCATTGAAATAATATTTTCAAGGTATTATCACGATAAAAAGGAAGAAAAAGGCTACAGCCAAGCTAAAATTGTAAAAAATATCCTTGAATTTTTCTTGCACAACTGATGAGTTACTTGTTCCAATTTTGAATACTTCACTCAAAATCTCACTCTGTTCCATTCAATTTTTTTGATTGAACTTCAATATTGAAAGGTTGAAATTTTTATGGGTGTTTTCCATTAGGTTTCATTCTCTTGAAATGACTTGGTACTTTCGAGATCTAGGTCTTCGATATTATTTTCTTGTTTTTCTACTCCTGAAATAATAATTAAAAAAATCTTAAAAATTTGACCTGAATGCCAACACAAAATGATTAATGATTTGTTTGTTAAGTTTGATAAACTATAGTCTGTCCAAGCTAAGAAGGCCCTCTGGCAAGATGGGAAAATGACTCCAGCTTGGTCAATATTAGTACAAGGATTATAAATGTGGACTTTATAGTAGATCAAAATGTTTCCTACAATCTGAGATCAAGTTGATAATTTTTGAACAAATATTGACCGAGCTTAAGTCATTCTCCCATCTTACTAGAGGGTCTTCTTTGCTTGTACAGACTATACCTGTTCCAGCTAATTAAGACGTCAGCCTATACTTTCATCCAGAGCAAGGCAAGAAGGCATTCAAAATTTTCGAATGAATTTTTAATAAATTCAATTTCTATACTGAATACTGACTATAATACTGTGTGTGACAGACGTCAAAAATATTTGAAATTGATCAAACCTTCAATCCATCAATCACCATATAATTGATTTGGCAATAATTCATAACACTACCGTTATCATTTATGCATTATATAGTCTGTCCAAGCAAAGAAGACCCTCTGGCAAGATGGGAAAATGACTCAAGCTCGGTCAATATTGGTTCAAAAATTATCAATTTGATTTCAAATTGTAGGAAACAATTTGTTCTACTATTTGAGACCACATTCATAATTCTTGAACAAATATTGACCGAGCTGGAGTCATTTTCCCATCTTGCCAGAGGGTCTTCCTTGCTTGGACAGACTACCAGTATAAGTTGTATACATTCCTATTAACTAGCTGTTACTATTTCTGTGTAATTCCATTTGTATTTATAAAAATACAAATGATGTAATTAGCACAGAATGTACTGTTATTCAACTGATAAATAAAATGAAAAATCAAATACCTTTTAAAAAAAACTTTAGTATTATTTTACAGATATGTTATTCAACTACTAACGAATACGCAATGATAATACTGTACAATTAATTGGACGGAAATCCAAACAATACCATAGACTATTCAGAAGAACACAAAAAGTAGAAAAGGTATAATCTCAATTCTTTTGACAATATCAATCACTAGTAAGATATGGACTTCTTCAGAGTTGTCCAAGCAAAGCAGACATTCTGGCAAGATGAAAAAATGACTCGAGCTCGGTCAATATTCGTTCAAAATTGGAGAATTGGACTCAAATTTTAGAGAACAATGCTTTCTACAATTTGAGATTAAATGTATAATTATTGACCGAGCTGGAGTGATTTTCCCATCTTGCCAGAATGTCTTCTTTGCTTGGATAGACTATATTTACAGATAGAAAAATTTTAATCCTTATATAATAATTTTGGCCCGCTCCATGGAAAACACTGAACGTCTTCTGCCAACTGTCTATAAGCACGAAAACACTAAAAATTATGATTGTAGACGATTCAACCGAGAATTTCTCATACTAAATGAATATTCAAGTAAGCCTAGAGAACTGGGATTGGAGTTTTTCAAACTCAACACTATGAATATGCATGAATAGCTTGAATGGTCTCTCTTCTACAAATTCTCTGTTTCTCAATATTATTCACAGTTGAACATTTGAATGTTTATTGACAACTTGACTGTAGTTTTCTCAATTATGATTATCAGAGCTGTGTATTATCAAAACAAGTATCTTATTAGTTTTCCTCTCCAATTCTAATTAACTATTCACTAGTTCGAACAAAATTTATAGAATTTATTCATTAATATAATAATATTATGATGAATATATGATTCCAGTAAGTACCGTAGATCCGATGATGGCATACATCCCTTCATAAACGGATGAACAATTAATTTGTTTAGATATTAAATTTACAAGGAAAAAAATCACCATTTCAATGAATAATACCAATTTATATATCGTGTGACAACATGTTTATGTGCAATATTCATTAATGTTTCATTTTTCGGACGGATGTTTCTAGGTACGGTAGAGGTGTATTCATCTGAAAGTTATAGATGTTATGTACCATATACAAAGTTGAGTAATATTTGACAGAGAAAAAATAGGACGCAGTTGAAGCCTATTTGAGAGCAAGATAGTGATAATTCTTCCAGCTACAATAATTGAATCACCCACTTTTGAACAATTTCTTTCTGACCTCTATTATAGATAGCACTTTGGCCTACTCGATTTTACTCCTATAATAATTTCTTCCACGATTCACGGTATTTTCTATTATTTGTGTTTTTATACTAAAGATATGTTGAAAGGAAAACGGAACATGATGAGGATAGTATTTTTATTTTCTCCTTTAATATTAAATCACGTATTTATTTATACGTTTATAAATACATTTATATTTATACATTTAAATACTAAAATCAAGAGGAAAACTAGGATAGATGAGGAATCTGATCTAAAGACTAATAGTTCGGAATTTGGTTAGTTGGACCTCCCTTCCCACAAATAGCGGACAGATTTATGTTGGCTTGAACAAATGTGAATTCCTTGGTGTTCTAATTGTTGAAAATTTTCAACGCTAGCCGATATTCGTCGGTAATTCGAAGACAGATTTATTAAAATTAGATAAACAGACTAAACTCTTCGTTGACGATAGAAAGAGAGAGAGAGAGATAGAGAGAGAGAGAAAAATGGGAGTGAGAGATATTGTCGGAAGTGTAGCTGCAAGTTGACAACAGCTTAATGATATGAGCCTACTACTATAGTCTGTTCAAGTAAAGAAGACCTTCAGGCAAATGGGGAAATGACTCCAGCTCGGTCAATATTTTTTCGAAAAAATTATGAATTTGGTCTTAAATTGTAGAAAACATTCTGCTCTACAAATTGAAACCAAATTTATCATTTATAAACCAATATTGGCCGAGCTGGAGTCATTTTCCCATCTTGCCAGAATGTCTTCTTTGCTTGAACAGACTCTTAAAAAATCCAGTTTCAAGAATCTTAAGAATGCTTAAAATCTTGGATAAACATAACTCACTCAATTTGAGGTAATTTCAGATTATCTACGGAACTGATTTGGAGGGAACTTTTGAAACGCATCTCCTCAATATACTACTAATGAGAAGATAGAACCACAAATCCTATATCCTATCAACTAATTAGAACTATTGAATGCTTGGTAAAATGTCATTAGTTTGGAAAGATAAGCTACGGTAGTCAACTAGCGCCACATAGCTTGTAGACCTATTTAGCTATGGCCTACTCAAAATTTAATTGAGCTCATCTATTTAACTTTCCATGATGAACTGCTAGTTAATTTTTCATTTTTTCAGCTATTACGACATTGCAGAGTGTTGAAAATGGATGTCTTTATCAGAAAGTACTGCTTATACAGGGTGTTTCAGGAGGAATGTGCAATACTTCTCAGGCTGATTCCTTAGACCAAGTAGACAAGAAAGTTCCATGGGACAAACCCCCAAAAACGCTTTGTTACCGAGATAACAATGGCGGAAAATTGAGTTCTTCAGAAATTTTTTTTTCCAATTTTTTAGAGGCGTTACTCAGGTTCTAAGATGATTAATTCCTAGCAAATTAAGCTGAGGAATTCAAGGTAACCAGCAGTTTGAAGTTCGTAACTTTATATTTTTCCAATTATCTCAATAACCATTGATCGAAGTTACAAACTTCAAACTGGTTTCATTGAATTTCTCAACTAATTTTATACAGTACCGGTACTCATAATTCAGTTCAATAATTAATGAAAATCAAAGTACCCTTTTTAAAATATTTCTATTTTGCATAACATGTTTCGGCGTTCTAGAGCCATTTTCAAATGCAAATAGAAAAATAACTATTAAAAAAAAGGTATTATAATATAAGTAACTTTCTTAATAAAATAATAATATACTTGGTAATATTCTGTTATGCAGTTTCAAGAAGAATGGATAATCTCAACAAGTATACAATAATATTATAGAATATTGACAGTCAAATTAAGGAGAATATATCATCGAAGCATTTGTAATATGTTGTAATACCTACTGTATATTGTTCTAGCTCCGCCCAAATGAACGATATTTCCGTTTCATATAATTATAATTGTTCGTTAAATGTAACATGATAGGGTTGAACCCTCCCATATTATTAATAAATTGATCTTCTATCAACCCCTATTAATTAATCCTTTGCCGGATTATTAAGCCCTTGAGAATATTGAATGTCTCGACTTACCTTGACTTTGACTGGCCAACAAACCTCCCTTGATTAGAAATTGTATAGTCTGGTCGAGCAAAGAAGACATCCTGGCAAGATGTAAAAATGCCTCCGGTTCGGTCAATATTGGTTCAAAAATGATAAACTTGGTCTCAAATTGTAGATTAGAATGTTTTCTACAATTTTAGACCAAATTTATGATTTCAAAAATCAATATTGATCGAGCTGGAGTCATTTTCCCATCTTGCCAGAATGTCTTGTTTGCTCGACCAGATCATACCTACTGAGATGGAGACTGTATTGAAGCACCTCATAAATTTATTAGAGTCGCTCATTGACAGTGAAACCTTTCTATTCTGTTTCCTTTCCATTTTCTCATTCTTTCCATTCTACTAGACTGTTTCCAAGAGTGAACAAAAATGATTGGTGACCTCTATGAGACCGTGAGTGAAATTGGCAACTATCAATTCTGCGACCATTTTTCCAGGTCGGTGATCTGGAATTTATCACATGACACTCGCTCGTCTCGTTTAATAGGATTAATTTGTCAGAAACTGAAAAAATATTGTTGAAGGCTTGTTTCTGACTATTTCATGGAAAAGCTACTGAAACAGTATTTCTCTATTCAATTATTTTTCATCCTATCTACACTACACTATCTATTTCATATGTGAATTGACTATCCGAACTTGTAAAGTTTGTATATAGTCTGTCCAAGCAAAGAAGACATTCTGACAAGATGGGAAAATGTCTACAGCTCAGTCAATACCGGTATGGGTTCAAAAATTATAAATTCAGTATCAAATTGTAGGAAACATTCTGATCTACAATTTTAGACCAGATTCATTATTTTTAACCAATATTGACCGTGCTGGAGTAATTTTCCTTGCTTGCCAGAATGTCTTCTTTTCTTGGACAGGCTATAGAAACATAGAATATCTCTTCATTAGGTCTAAATAACTGAAGCTCAATTAAACCAAAACATTATAATCTTACTTAACAAATTGCATAGCTTACATGGACCTGCTATGAACAACATTCACAGCTTCAAACCTTATTCATTCTTGTTCATGTTTTATGTGATAAAACACAATGATAATTTTATTTTTGGTTATTTTGCAGGTAAATTGACCACAACTAGTCACCAATGTAGGCTGGGTAGCCGTCAGGTAGCCAGTGGGCTGGCATGGAGGTAGCCATCAATAGCAGCGCGATAGCTGCGCATGCGCAGTTGGCGGCTACTCGACACTTGTCTGTCACCGGACAGGTAAGAGACTACCTGAAATTGAGGTGAGAATCAGATTATATATAGGATAAACAATGGTACAAACTTAAATTTTATAAAATAAAAATCAATTTGTTAGGCACCTTAAGTTGGTTGACAATGATAATCCAAATGACAGATACTGTCTTTTGAAGGAGACGATAAAAGCCGTGGTCCCAACTACCTAAAAATTAGTGATCATCACCATTTATTATTTATTGGTTTATTCATTATTACAAATTATTATTTAGTGAATGTTGTAGTTATGTTGATAATCCAAATTATCATTTGAAATAATTGTAATTTCGATTTACAGTCAACATAAATAGATATTATAACAAAAGTGCTCTTTCAAGAGTGTAGGTTCGAATCAAGGTTCGGTTTGGCTGCCTCACGCCTTGCTGAAATCTGATTTTATCTATTATAATTATTTAATATTATAATGGCGGCTTGATAAGAAGTATTTTAAGCTATACAATATGATGATGAGTAGGTGAATAGATAAGGAAAGTTTACATTACAATTTTCACTTCAAAGAACACTTTTCAGTTCTAACTAATTTTGAATTTCGATAAAAGTTTGATAAAGAATTCCAAAAATAGATCATTGCACCAAAACTATCACTCGAATTCTTTAAATTCTAGGGCTGAGTTATAGTTTCTTCAACTTACAAGATTTTTAAATAATAATACTGTAATTTGATTTGATTTCATTCAAACTTACTAAAAGCTCACTATATATTCAACCTAAGCTCACTGTTACTATAATATTTTCCTTTCTTGATTTGAAATTGTATTTTCATCACAAATAATGAGGTTCCATTTGAGTGCTTGAGCCTCAACAAATTTCAAACACCAGCACGATTTTTGGACGGCTGATTTTTTTTGTTTACTTTATGATATAAGCTTATTACTAGATTGACTTAATTTAGTTTTGTTCAATCTAGTAGAATTCATAAAGTTGAAGTTAATTCATAAATCCTAATTGATTAATGGAAATTTGTGAGTAATGAAAGTGAATTTGGTGGACACACAGAAACAAAGTCTTAGTTTAGAATAATTTTATTAAATTTTGGAAATAATTAGACGTTTTGAACGTTCTGTCTGTGCTCTATCCATATAAGGTATTGTATTTTCTCAAATTAATAAATAAATGACAAATAAAATTGGACATAGAAAACTCGTCGTGGTGTCTGAAACGGGACTTACTCAATATTAATTAAATTTCTACAATTTATATTATCTAGTCTCTACAACTCGAACCTTTCTCGTCCAACAGGTAGTGATAACATGCTTCTACCTAGCCGGCCTGGCCGGCAACCTTGCAGCGCTTGCCATCCTCTACCGCAGCAGCTGGCAGCCGCGCAACGCGCTGCACCGTCTCATGCTGCGCTGCCTGGCAGCCAACGATCTGACCGCGCTGCTCGGCATGGGGCTGCAGATGCACCTGCAGCTGTATGTGGCCGGAATCGCGTCGCAGCTGTGGTTCTGCCGCTTCCGTGTGTTGTGGCGCATCTTTGGTCTGGGCAGCGGGTGTGTGGCGATTGTTATGGCGGTTGAGCGGTGGTTTGCGCTGACTAGGCCGTTTTTTTATCAGAAGGTGAGTTGGTAGGATAATTTTTAATTTTTTCATCAATAATCAAGCGCTGTGAACGAATAACAGAACATGGGTTAATTTAATTTCATGATGATGATGATGATGGATGATTTATTTATGGAAACAAATGGGCACCCCAAATCAGTCTCTTTACACATTCATTTTGTAGGCTACAATACAATATTATCAAAAGCAGAAATAAAAAAAGAAGAATATAGTCTGTCCAAGCAAAGAAGACATTCTGGCGAAATGGAAAAATGTCTACAGCTCGATTAATATTGGTTGAAATATTATAAATTTGGTCTCAGATTGTAGATAGATTCTAGGTTCAAATTTGAGATCAAATTCGAACCAATATTGACCGAGCTGGAGTCATTTTCCCATCTTGCTAGAATGTCTTGTTTGCTTGGGCAGACGATACATTCAAGAAGATTACACGATACTCCGTACTAAATAATTATAATCCAAGGGCTACAACAAATATTTAACGTATAACAATAATATTGGATGTATAAGAAGGAGGTTGTTGATTTACATAAGTATTAAACCTTTTTCCACATCTCTTTCTCAATCCATTGATACAGTCCAAACAATCGATTTGAAAGGCAATCAATATTGAAACGTGGATGTATTGTGCCTTATCATATAATATATGTATCAAACTTTCAAAGACTTTGGTAACTTCTTGAAAGAAAATTGAAGTATCAACACACAGATTGAGAAAACGCGAGAGGAAGAAAGTTATTTTGATCAATAATTAATTTTGTCCTTTCTCAAAATCAATAATATATGAACGATATAATTGACTAAGATAATATAATGAATGAGTAATCTATATTCATAAATATTATGTTACTATCCACGAGTTCATGTTCATTTACATGTTTAATTGAAGTGGAGAGAACTTGTAGCCTACCTCTTTTCATTTATTAGTTATTCCTGAGAGTTATCAGTATTAGGTTGATGAAATCGGTTGATTTATCACCATATTACTTGTACCGTAATCTTCTTACTAGTTTTGAGTTTTGAACATGAGATTTGTTATTTCTCTCTCACTATTATATTATAATCTCTCTCGTCCCTGTCACAAGTTATGAGAAACCTTGAATTATTTTTCAATTGTCTCTATATCTATCAGGATGGCTGCTCAATTGAATTATAGATGGAAGTTCTCATGGATTTTTCAATTGAGATCATTTCCCGGTTAGTCGCGTTCAAAAAAACATATTGACGATACCTAATCCACATTGCAATGTATTTATTGTTGAATTAACATTTTTTTCTACATGTGTTTAAATCTCAAATGACAAAATCCTAAGATGCACAAATAGAGAAACTATTTTTGTGACAATATTCTACAGCAATTTCCTCCAATCTTGAGTAGCAGCTCAACAGTAATGACAGAGCCCCAGCAGCGTCGCCATGGTAACCAAGAGATGAATTCGGCCCTTAGTTCGGTTTCATGTATCAATTGCACCATTGAGATCTTGTTCTAGAAGAAGACGTCGACATTTCTAGCACTTCATCATTTATTTCTGACGTCACTGGAAAGACAAACAGCATGCTCGATTTTCTCTCTTGTTACAACAAAAAATTGTTTCTGACTCATTTTAATGGAAGATTTTCGTCCCCCACCACAACAATTATTCTTCTAAGTCACTACACGTGTTATTTGTTCTATATGATTGTAAAAGAGAGAACATTATAGACGTAATTGTTTGGGAAAGGAGATTAAATTGACTCCCTCCATAATTCATCTCACACAAGAGCTGTCTGTTATTTATCACTGAGCAAACAAGGAGTGTTTTCTCTTGATGGTCACCCAAAATCTATATCTTCAGATGCGACGTAGATAAGAAATATATTAAGCTTAAAAACTTAGTAGATACTAGTGACTTTCACTTTGACAACAGAACTCACGATTTTTATGCTTGTTGGACGCGTTTCGTGGCTCTGAGCCACATCTTCAGCATACAAGGAGTAACTAGATACTCTAGTATCTAATATCTAAACTAAGCATAAAAATCGTGAGTTCTGTTGTCAAAGTGAAAGTCACTAGTATCTACTAAGTTTTTAAGCTTACTATAATCAACAGTTCAAGTAGGATGAAGACAAAAGAAGAAAAAGAAATATATGGTCGATTCCAATACGAGTTGTGTTACACATGGAAAATTCATTGAAATCTCGTATTATATCAATTTTTACTCAAAAAGTTATTAATCAAGTAGGCTAATCTCAGTAATCAAATTTACTCAGTAGTAATCAAGAACACATATAGTCTGACCAAGCAAAGAAGGCCCTCTGGCAAGATGAGAAAATGACTCCAGCTTGGTCAATATTGGTTCAAAAAATATTTATTTGGTCTCAAATTGTAGATCAGAATGTTTTCTACGATTGAGACCAAATCAATAATTTTTTACCTATTATTGACCCAACTGGAGTCATTTTCTCATCTTGTCAGAGGGTCTTCTTTGTTTGGACAGACTATACCAGCAATTTGAATTTGAGGTTCACAAGTAATTGCTTTAGTAAGGTTATTTTTTATAAGGTTTATTTTGAAAGATTTTATCATTATTTTATTTATTATTAGTGATAGTTTAATCACTTCCATTGCGTATTTGTATTCATTATTGTATTAGTATCTTCTTTCTCTTCTTAATTTTCATAATCTCAATTTTCATATTCTACTCTATATTTTCTAAATTATACATAATTTTCCTTTGTGAATAGTTATGTAATGCCATGTTTACACAGAAATGTTATTAACATTTGTGAATAACGTATTATTATATAGACTTATAGATTATATAACTTATTATATAAAAGTTATTAACATTCCGGTGTAAACGTGGCTTTAAGGAGACATATTTGGGTTTAACCCTTTATTGTCTCTATTGAGAAATGAATAAATAAATTAAATTAATACTTTTGGAAGAATTTGACTTGAGATTTGACAATAGGCGATGAATCATACAAGTGTTTTAATTTATATTATTTAACTTATGAGAATTAGAACAAAAAGAATGAGACAATGATAACTCAATAACAATGAGTTCATATTGACTTTAATTCTTATTTTACCAGTAGTCTTTTATTTGCATTAGACTACTGTCATCTCGCGAATGAATGATTTGAATAAATAGGCCCACGTCAAAAGTAACGGGAAAATAAACTCATGCTATTCTATTTAATTTTTGTTATTTACTTTCCAATACAAATTGCTCTCAATAAAGATTCAAATTGAACTAAATTCCTCAACATTTCACATGCTTAAATGCAGTTTCAGTACCGTATTTTAATCAAATCAAATATTATTTATTGCCATAAAATAAATGCATGAATCGACAACGTGAATATTGATAAAGTAAATATTATTTCATAAGATTTAGGGTGTGAAAATTAGAATGTTTGATGTAATATTTTCTATTTAGTTCACTTATTTTCGAATGATTCTAGGATAGATAGATAGATAGATAAATTGCCTTTATTAAGGGCGGAGTTAGGACTCTTGGTCCTCTCTACCACACAACCCTTTACATTATATACAATAAATATATACAGTTATTTATACAGTTATAGAATGATAGATAAGTAGATAGATAAAATGCCTTTATTTTCCACTTAGTACAATACATAAGTGATGTGGGCGAAGTTGAGGCACAAGAACCCTCTCAACCCACAATGAGGAACTACTGTGAATTGGGCTATTCACATTATAAAAAATGATAAATTGGCGTTTTTTATTGATCAACAAATACAATAAACATGGATCTTGTCAAGCTATCATTGTAGACATTTTGTAGATTAATTCAGACTGCAATAAATATTATTTTGTTTTTCCTTAGATGATTATTATATCAAAGTTGTATTTAAAAAAAGTAACCATACTTATCTACTTAACAATTAACAAGATTGTAGTGAAACAACAACATATCAAACTAAAAACTACTAGGTACCTATATAGTCTGTCCAAACAAAGAAGATAATCTGGTAAGATGGGGAAACAACTCCAGCTTGGTCAATATTGGTTCAAAAATTATAAATTTGGTCTCGAATAAAAGAGCAGAATGTTTTCTACAATTTATGAACCGAATTTATGATTTTTGAACCAATATTGACCGAGTTGGAGTAATTTTCCCATCCTGGCAGAATGTCTTCTTTGCTTGGACAGACTATACGAAATTCAGCTTTCTTCTGCATTTGCATAGAGTTGGAAGTGGGTTGAGGCCTACGAATAGAACTGGTTTCCTAAATTCAATTGCTGACAGGAAGATTTATGTGGAATGTCTATCCTGATTTATTATTTCGGCTCAGAACTATGCTGTAGTGCGTGAATATCATATTAAATAACTCAATCATTGAAAAAATCCAACCTGTGACCTTTATTCTGGTATTTTTACACAATAACCGGATTCTCTACCTTCCAGTAAATAATACATTAACTTTTAAGTAAACTTGACTGAAATAAGTAATATTGAGTAAAATAATTAATAAAAAATAAGTCTAATATTACTGTTTCTTCATACTATTCTGATACACGATAATGTTTTTAATAATTATGTATATTTGAAATCATTGGAGTTAATAAATTGTAATTCAAACTAAAATTGGATAGAATAATAACTTGAAGAATGAAGCCTAGAAGATGTTGCAGTGACTTAAGAAGCATGTAGTTAAAAAAAGTATCAATTTGCTGAATTTATCGTGTAAAGGTAGAGAAATTTGAACTATTGATCACAAAAAATTTATATAGTAACAACCGAAGCCGGTATCTCAAATATTTTAATAAATTATTCCTGTATATAATAAAAATTTATTTTAATTTCATCATCTAGACATATCTAAATGACAACTCTATCACAACATCAGCTGTATTGGGTTTATGAGGGTGAAGCTCACAGGCTTGTGCGTGAGTATTGAGGTGGATGATGGATGACGACTACTTTTTAAATAGCCGGGACCGACGGCTGATCCGACCATCTCCTCTGAAAGACGGGGTGGACGTATGATCTGTGTGATTGTGCTGTGTTCAAAGAATTTTGTTTTGTACCGATATTGAGACTCGAACCAGAGTCCACTGGCGGCTCGTGCCCACGAAACAGGTGAAGTACTGTACAGTGAAAGACACGGGTATTTCACCTGATTCGTGGGTATGAGCTGCCAGAGTCCACCTGGTGATTAGACCGGCGCCTTATCACTTGGCGCATAAGGAGCAGACAAAACTTTTTGGTGACAGCTATATTAATTATTATATAATTTTATTTTTCATTTTTATAACGTTTTGTTATTCAGTAATGTTGTTATTTTGCAGTACATCACTCTGCCGGTTATTAGACGTGCAATATTCTCGTTGTGGGCTGGTGTGCTGGTGTTGGTGTGTCTGCCGTTTTTCGGATTCGGACTCTACTTTGAGAAGAGCAAGTCGGCGTGCGTGCGCTATCGCATGGCCACCCAGCCCAAGGATGTTGCTTATGCTTATCTCTTTCTTGCCTTTGGTATGTTATCAATCGTAAGAATACACGAATTTAAAAAAATCGTATAACTTAATCTTATATAATAATAATTAATTAGAATCTCTACTATTACTCGTAGTTGTGAAATTGATATTGTGGTAGTTATCCATAATAAATGAAAAGACAAGATGTTGTCAAACCACTGATTTATTAGAAAATCGAGATACCGGTTTCGGTTGTTACACCATTATCAATCTCTGGTAAACTCCAGTGGTTTGACAACATCTTGTCTTTTCATTTATTCTCTATTATTATTGCTACATGAATAGACAAAGGATTGAAGGAACTATTTATTTGTCTATTTATACGTAAATTGAAATCTCTATATATTGCTAAATAAATAGACAAAGGACCTCTGCAACTATTTATTCGTCTATTTATGTAAATTTAAATTTATTTATTCGTCTATTTATGTAAATAAATAGTTGCAGAGGTCTTTGTCTATTCATGTAGCAATATATATAGATTCCAATTAATTATCATTACTACTATCCAGAAGTTGGTATACTGCAATATCTATTAATTCTTCCATCATTGTACAGGTCTGTCCAAGCAAAGAAGAAATTCTGGCAAGATGGGAAAATGACTCCAGCTCGGTGAATATTGCTTCAAAAATTACAAATCTAGTCTCAAATTGTAGGAAATATACTGCTCTACAATTTGAGATCACATTTTTAATTTTTGGATCAGTATTGACCGAGCTGGAGTCATTTTCCCATCTTATCAGGTGTCTTGTTTGCTTGGACATACTGTAATTGGGAATCTATTTATTTATGTGATGAATTGTAAGAATGAAAATATTGATTATTCTCATCATAATAGAATTAATGGTTTAAATTTAGTAGAATATGTTGCTCATGATTATAAGTTTTTCGAGTTTGGTATGTAATTGTAAGGATGAAAAAAACCTAGCGTAAATGCAGTTATCATGGTATACATATGGTCAAATACAAATACATATGGTAAACACTATGGATTGCTTTCGAATGGGTAACCATAATGTCAGCAAGGCGAATGAAACCTACCCTTATGGACAAAAAAAAATAATAACAATACCTCTGGCATTTGGAATTATAATGGTGTACACACGGAATATGTTCTTATTCACACGGAATAGCTGTTCTTGAAAGCTTATTCCGACAAAATGGAGTTGAGGAGTGCTACTCATACTCATAACACTAGATCAAGTCTATCTATTAATTTAACTAGAAACAGAATCCACAACACAGATCAAAGCCCCTCTATTGCCGCGGTTAAAATGATGAATAGACTCCCCATTTAGATAAGACAACTTGAATACAGAAGATTCAGAACTGTTTTGGAAATATTTCTACTTAATAATCCCTTTTACTCAGTCAAAGAATATATGGAGAAAAGATTATATCTTAAGGATTTTGAAATATATAATGCTAGTCCATGATGTGAAATCAAGTTAAATGTAATGTTGAGGTGTGTTGTTATGTTGTATAAAAATCTTGTTTTTTATTATACTATTATATTGTGTTGACTGGCCTATACGTCTAATTGTGATGTAAATGTGAGGCTAATAAAGATATTCTACTCTATTCTAATTATAATTGTGGTCACACATATTTCATGAGCTGCTTAATAACACTGGTTGACAAGAAAGTGACCAAGGCGAGTGAGTATCTTATCTTATGAGTAGCTCCCCACCAAAAAAGCCATATATGCGTATTTTAATGGTATACATTATAAATTATTGAAATAATAGTTGAAAGGATAGTTATGAATAAGTTTTAAGAATGAATGCCGTCAATGATCCTACGTGTAACATTATTCTACTCAACTTTGTCTAAAAAATGTATATTCTCATAAATTTTCGAAATACAGTTATTGAGCATTAGAAAGAGTTATTTATTACTAGACGACTATGAAAACATTCTACGTTTTTTCTCATACTACAGGGAGAATCGCGGTTCATGGGCAAACGTGTTGAGTCGTGGTACTAATTATTATTGTTAAATCGAATCAGCAGCTTTTTTCTAGTATATTCACTACTATAGCATTGTCTAAACAAATAACAGGATACCACGACATAACTGGTTAACACATTTGGATCGTGACCAATATAATTTGTGTAAAATCATAGCTTCCTTCAAATAAGGCCATGTCCTTAGAAGAGGCTACGGTAGCCTACTATTTAGAGTAAGTTACACAGTCGGAATATGTAGTAGGAATATGTAGTCGGTCCATCGAAAAGTGTTAAATATTAAGTATTAAATCCTATTTAAAAGTAGCTGTCTCAGCGGATGCGTTTCTTGTGTGCGTTCTCACATTTGACTTATACTACAAATCATAGCAGTCTTCAAACATAGCCTATTTCTGCATCGGTTCAGATGCTGCAGAGGCTCTTTCACACTCACCTTACTGATAAAATATTACAATTTACAAGAAATCAAATTAAATTAAATACTTCACACAATATCATTTAACGAAGCTATTAGACTACAGCCAACTCAGCCCTTGAACTAACAGCTGAAATAAATGTTATTTTTTGCCATTCAATTACCTACCTATTATGATACTGACAAGAATATTTTATTTTTATTTTTGACGTGACAACGTCTTATAAATTGGTTTGCTGGGTGACACTTCAAGAAACTGCGTTACGGAAGTGATTACCCGGAAGTGGAAGAGCGAGAGAGAGAGAGAGAGTGAGAGAGATAGGCATACACATGTTAGTGTTTGGCCATAACCATCATGTTGACAAAAAAATCATATGTTTTATTATAAAAATAATTTTAAAACCACTCAAAGTCGTTGTCACGTAAAACTTTCGCCCGTATACCGACTTTACAGGCAACCATGCAATTTTTTAATATTATATATCATTACCGGTACTACTTTATTTTATTTCTATATTACCATTACTTGTTGTAAATTTTCATTACAAGTGCTTACTTTCTGTCTGACATGCAACTCCTCCCTGCACACGGACTAATCATCCACGCAGGGAGAAAATTCATGTAAACTGAAACAGCTATATTTCTTTGTAAATATGCTAAATTGATGAATAACCTAATTTGAAATTTGAATATGTCTATTTTCAATATTTTATGCTGATTTATATCACATCTTAACAAAATGTATTCTTTGCTTGGACAGAACTACTGATCGCTCACGGATCAGTAGTCCATGCGGGGAAATAACTATTCCATATAATATTGTCATTTATTATGTTTTTATGTACCATGTTAGAATATAACTACTGTTCTCGATGCTTATATGTGGGTGAACTGTACCACATATGGTTCGACGCTGCTATTTTATTAGGGAAAAGCCTTCTAATAGCTGAAAGAAGTTATGGTTTAATTCATAGCTAATTATTTCTGTGCTCAGGTTTAATTCTCCTCAGGAATACTTTTCTTCACGAATGCTTATTTTTAAACTTATTTATATTAACACTTCAAAACAAATCAAACTTTCTTGTGGCTCTTCAAAACAAAACAAACTTGAAAATCTTAGATATAGTGGAAAAATACAAGAAACCAATTAGGTACCTCTGCAAGGAAAATCCTGTGCTCAGGATTAAAAACTTATGTTGAAACTTCAATTTTCTTATATAATAACAAATACATAATATAGTCTGTCCACGCAAAGAAGACCCTATGGCAAGATGAGAAAATGGCTAAAGCTCGATCAATATTGGTTCAAAGAAAATTGATTTGGTCTCAAATTGTAGATGAGAATGTTTCCTACTATTTAGACCAAATCAATAATTCTTGAACCAATATTGACCGAGCTGGAGTCATTTTCTCATCTTGCCAGAGGGTCTTCTTTGCTTGGACAGACTTTATAAACAAAATCATATACTTATCATTTTGATATGATGTGTAGGCTGCAATACAACTATAGCAATGATTTATAAATATTACAATGATTTTTGGCACACAATTATGTCAGAATTTTTTCTAATATACAGTGCGCTGTATTGTAGTTGAATTTTTCGAAGAATAAAACTAATTTCAATAATTTTAAATTGCAGGCACTCTGCTGTGCGTGTGCATAGTGTGCTGCAACCTAGCGGTGATGCGTGCGCTGTGTCGCACGAACCGCGGCGGCGGCAAGAAGCAGCAGCGCGTGCTTACGCGTCGCATCAGTCGCAACCAGTCGCTGTCGTTTGACGCGTGCACGCGCGAGGAGTTGGCGTTCGCGCGCCTCATGGCCATACTCTGCGTCGTGTTTGTACTCTGCTGGATGCCGCAAATGGTAAGTATTAGATTAGAATATGGCTTTGTGCATTTCTTGCAGAAGTTTATTCGATTTAGTCTATTAATCTTTGAAAGTCGAAATTTCAAAGTGTTATTCCTGGACTGAAAATTATGTGTTCAAACAGTGCTAAAATATCATTATCTCATTAAAAATATCATATCATTACCTCATTTCGGAAAACATTGACTTTATTGAAAACTTTTGGGAGAGGAATAGTACAGTTCTCCCTCCCTCCTCATGGTAGAGTGTTAATGGGAGAGATGTCTTTGAAGATCCCTCTCCAAGAATGGACATTTATATGTCTAAACTCCGCCATTTTATGTAGATATAGCACAAATTTATATCACCGTTAGCTTATTGAATCCTACATCTGTCTCATTTTGCAAGTTTTCATAGTTTATAATAATTAGCCAACTTATGCAAACCATAATGTAATTAGTGTAATTTTCATTTACTTTTATTCTTATAGCATAGGTTTTGAATTATTGTATTATGTAATCTACATGAATAAAGTGATTGAATCTGAATCCCGATTCCAGTTATTTTGTATAAATGTATGAATAAATGAATTAATAATCATGAGAGCGTGTTTCCATACACTGTGCCAAGGGGTTTTTAGGAGGAAAGTGTCAAACTTCTCAGGCTAATTTTTCACTTCAAGTAGTGAAATATGTTCCATACAGTATAGGATATAGCCTCAGTTACTTGAAAATTAAACTTTGAACTCAGGGCTATTTAAAATAATTGATAAATAGATTGAAAAAATCAAATAACCTTTTTTAAAACTTTTTCATGTTAAAACTTTAAAACTTACTTTCAGTTACTTTTTCATGTGCTGTGAATCCTCCACATGAAACGAAACATGGATCCATCACATTCCTGTCAATAAAACTATTCAAAGGCAATAAAACTATTCATCTTATTCACTCTTACAAAACAGAAAGACGATCAAGTTATATAATAAGTCTGGTCAAGTCCTCATATCTCCTGCATTAAGAAAATGTTGTCCATTAAGGCTGCTTTCACATAAGTGTATTGTATCATGTGTTAATCCTCATGTTTTGAAATTGATCTTTATATTAAGATATGTTGAATTATTATTTGTTTATCATTTGTTGTTACAATTGCGACTTATATAAAGTATTTTAAGCAAAGGTGATAAGTGAATGATGATGTTTAGGCTACATAGTGAATGAATGATGATGGTTGCTGAATGTTTACATTACAATTTTAACTTTAAAAAACACTTTTCACTTTACAAAATCCTGAATTTTGATTGAGTTCACTGTTAACGATGAAGATCTGATCAGAAACACTAAATAAAAATGTTCAAAAACTTTGGGATTTTTGAATGAACTGGAAAAATTTTAGAGCAAAATAGAACCAAACTATCAAGAAGCCATATCCAACATCATAAAAAAATATGTTATTATAGGGACAAAACTCAAGACATAAGACTCGATAGGAGCCTGATGTCCGGTTTTTCAAGCACACTCAAGTTTTCATTTAACAGTTTACATTTTCTATACTTGGCATTGAAATGTCAGCTTTTCTATCATAAATTTATTTATTTATTCATTTTACAGACAATAATAACTTATTAGTTAAAAACACAGACTTATGTCCAAAACGTCTTCATACCAAATTTTTACGAATAATAAGGTTCGAAACTAGGTTATTTTTTCGTAGCACTTCAATTAAGAATAAATTTATAGTCCAGGAGAAATACAAAATTATGAAAATTTTGAATTTAGAGCAATAAGGTTATTCCAAATTAATCATTACACTAATTTTTCACAACATTTCTTATAAAATATTGATAAAACTTAAAAATTTTGAGCCATTTAAGATTGAGGGTCTGATTCAATAAATGGCACATCACAAGTTTTTCACAAATATTATTTGAAAATTGAGATTCAGTAGCATTAAAATCGGCAATATTCATGCTTGAAAACTATAAATCAGCCACAGTTGTGGTCATTGACAATAGACTCAGTCAAAGTTACTTGATTAAAACAACCTCGTGTGGTCGCGCCATAGAAAAGCTTTAACGGAATAGAAACATACAACTCAGCCATAACCATCTATCATTTCTGTGAATGATAGAAGGTTATGACTCAGCTTACTGGTTTGAACAAAAATATTGAAGATTGAAACATCTCGAAAGTTGAACATTGACAGATTATTTCTCATTCGACAGATCTCAATTCCAATGGCGCAGATGAACCCCAACTCCTATCTGAGCAAGATGTTCTTCCGGACAGCTGACATCCTGATGGCTCTCCATTTCACGCTGGATCCCTACATCTATGTGCTTCAAAGGTGGCCGCTCTTCAGATCGCTTTGCTCTGGCAGGCCGAACAGTCGCATGAACTCGCTCAAAACCACTCAGGACAATTTGGTCCCTCGCTAGTCAAACTTACCTCATTTTACGGGTTAATTATAATTTAATTAGGTTCTCTATTATTATATTAAATAATATTATGGATAATAGAAAACTTACCTCATTCTACGGGTTTATTTAAATTTAATTAGGTTATCTATAATTTACACTTTTATCAGAGATGTTGTGGAACTTATCCATAATTTAGGTAAGTGAAAACAAAGGTTTTCAGATCCACAAAGTTTATTTAAAATGCCATACTTAAGTTTCAATGCTCAGGGCATCATCAGTCATCAGTTTTCCACTGAGCATCAGTGATGCCTTGAGCATTGAAACTTGAGTATGGTATTTTAAATAAACTTTGTGGATCTGAAAACCTTTGTTTTCACTTACCTAACTTAGGTAATAAAAATCCATTATTATACAGGGTGTTCCAGGAGGAATGTGCAATACTTCTCAGGTTGATTCCTTACACCAAGTAGACAAAAACGTTCCATGGGACCAACCCCCAAAAACGCTTTGCTACCTAGATAACAATGGCGGAAAATTGAGATTTTTTAAAAAAGATTAATTTTTCTAATTTTTTAAGAGGCTTTAGTGATGTTCTAAAATAATCAATTCCTATGTAAAATCAGCTGAGAAATTCAATGAAACCAGTTCCAAGTTGGTAACTTCAACGGTTATTGATATAATTGGAAAATATGCTAGAAAACGCCATTCTTCAACAATAAGGGTTATAACTGGATAAGGAATCATAAAATTGTATTTTTTATTAATGGAAGTTGAAGAGATTCGGATTCTAAAGGAAAAGTTAAATGGCGGCGATTGTGTAAATCTTACCCAAATCTCAGAAATGGCGATCAAAAATCGCAAAATTGACAAAACATAGCACAAGTGATGAATTTGTGTTTAGTAGCGATTTTGCGATTTTTGATTGCTTTTTCTGAGATTTGGGTCAGATTTACACAATCGCCGCCATTCAACTTTTTCTTTAGAATCCGACTCTCTTCAATTTCCATTAATAAAAAATACAATTTTATGATTCCTTATCCAGTTATAACACTTATTGTTGAAAAATGGCGTTTTCTAGCATAATTTTTCTTAATCTTCTTTGAAAAATCTCAATTTTCCGCCATTGTTATCTAGGTAACAAAGCGTTTTTGGGGCTTGGTACCATGGAACTTTTTTGTCTACTAGGTGTAAGGAATCAGCCTGAGAAGTATTGCACATTCCTCCTGAAACACTCTGTATAAATCATTGCTATAGTGTTGATAATAACTTTATCTTGACATGTTTTAACTCTTTAGAGTTATTTTCAAATGTAAATAAACAAATAAATAACATTAACCAATTCAATAATACTGTTTTTGATTATCCACTTAAGAATACAGTATAGAATAATTAAAAATACGGTATTATAGGATTGATTAATGTTATTTATTTCTTTATTCATATTTGAAAATGACTCTAAAGAGTTGAAACATATGATGACGGAATAAAAATTATTTGAAAAAGGTACTGAGATTTATGTATTCAATAGATACATTGATAAGTAGTATAGTATTTCCAAGCAAAGAAGACCCTCTGGCAAGATGGGAAACGGACTCCAGCTTGGTCAATATTTGTTCAAGAATTATAAATGTGGCCTTAATAGTAGATCGAATTGTTAACTACAATCTGAGATCAAATTGATAATTTTTGACCCAATATTGACCGAGCTTGAGTCATTCTCCCATCTTATTGTCAGAGGGTCTTTTTTTCTTGGACAGACTATAGCCCTAGGCAGAAGGAAATACTTTTTAATTAGTATAATAATAGAAAACTTACTCATTTTACGGGGTTTTTCCTAATTTAATAAGTACCGTACTCTATTATTATAACAACGGGTGTTTAAAAGAGGATGCACATCAAAGTTTGAGGGAGAATATATATATTCGACTTTAGAAATATTTCCACTTCAATATCCAATGTATTAGCTCTATCGTAAACTTACTATTATTTATTAACCTATTTCACATTACACTCATGTGCCAGTAATGTCCCAGTATTCATTTGTGTCTTTAATATCAATTCAAATTTGAGTTTTTTTCAAATGATGAAAGTTTGATAATTATTGAAGTTAATCAAATTCGATAAGGAAATAATGAAATAATAAGGAACAAAATGAAGGTTACAGAAATATCAAGGAAAGTACAAGAAAAGAGACTGCAATGGTATGGACATGTGGAAAGAAGAGAGGACGACTATGTGGGAAAAAGGATTGACCGCTTGATTGTTGAAGGCACTAGAAAGAGGGGAAGACCTAGGAAGAAATGGAAGAATTGTGTTGAACAGGATCTTGCGGAGAAGGGACTAACACCGGACGAAGCACAGGACCGAGACTCCTGGAAGAGACAGACTCGAAACGCCGACCTCACCTGAGTGGGAAAAGGCTGAGAAGAAGAAGAAGAATCAAATTCGAATCCTCAGTGAGAGTGCATCCATACCCGACGCAACACAACAAACTATAATTTACAATGTATCATTTTCAATAATATTGTCAAACATCGTTCTATTATCTATGTTGAATATATTTTCCCTCAAACTTTGATGTGTGTCCTTTTTGAAACACTTTATTATCCAGCTTATGGCTTTTGATAGTGGGGAGACCCAAGGATTGTTCCACTTTGCCATATTACTCAATTTCCCCTAGATGGGAACATTGACAAAAATAAATTATGTAGGCAGGCCTCTAGTTCTTTTACAATTTGAGCTGTCATTTTAGAAAATATTTTTTTGTTTTAAAACTCAATTTATGTTCTTTCATCAGGAAATTATTATTTTCATAAATTTAGACTGTAAGCTCCTTCATCTCTTTCATCAATCAATCATCATTATAGTTTATACAAAAAAATAATGTAGAAAATACAATTAAAATCTAGGAAATCACGCTCGCTGTTCAGTTTAGAGTTCTATATTCAAAGTAAATCCCAATTGAATATATGTATGAAATTGTGTTACATAAGTAACGGCTTTATTACCAATTATAATTGGTGCAATTCAGTAGTACCTAATGATAAGTGTTTCAGGCTTAATATTTTCAGATAGGCTACTATTCTCATAAAATTATATTGTTACATAATATGTATTTGATGTTGTGGAATATGTGTTCAAGTGGTAATGTATTGTACCATTTTATCTGTGCAAAAGTTTGTGTATATCATACACAAATGAGTATTAAATAAACTACAAGCAGTAGACTTGTTTCTCATTGATATATAAATTGAACCTCAGAAGGCTATTTTTTATTATATTGCCCTTTTATTGGTGGAAACAGGTAGAAAGCAATTCAATTAAAGCAACAAAACAATTTAATTTTTTATTATCTACAGCAAATTTATAGATTGTCTATGGCAATACTATTAAAATAGGTGATTGGAACGAAAATTTATATTTCTAATCCAAAAATGGATAATATTTCCATAAACATGTTAGCTATAAAACTACTTGTGATAGCATAAACTTTCAATTGTCGAGTAGATCAAGCCCAAAACTCTTATTATATTTTACTTGAAATCATTTAGATTTTATTTGATTCAAATTTTCATATTTGAGTATTCTTGAAATAATTCGATAAGTAAATAGGCCTACCGATAGAGTAATTGATTACTCTTTCAAAATATTATAAGAGAATACATTATTAACGAATCAATATTGGAAAAATTATTTCATAAGAGTCTGAGGTCTGTGATTGCTTCATGCGGTAGGATTCTACCCATCCTATCACGTGATACTAATAATGGGTATAAAAGCGAGAATAATACCAGATTTTGCTCACAATGCTTCTGGCTTTTTGCCAAAAATGAACGAGAAAGGCGAAATAAGTTGCTCTGATAAAATTTGTTAGAACCCATTATTACCTCAGATTTTAATTACTTGATAAACTCTATGTATCAGTGACAGTAATAACGCGATGCTTCAATATGGGATTTTAGTATTTAAATACAATTATAATCAGACAATATTGTTAAGTAGATAATTTTTGTGAAATGTTCACTATGTTATCAGGGCTACTGATGTATAAAAATCAATAAATAATTACAGTACCCTTGAAACAAGTTTAATTTCTAACGAAAAAATAGATTAATTTCAAGGGACCTGTGGTTTTTATTGTAAAATATTTAATCCTCCTTTTGTCATACATATAGTCTGCCCAAGCAAAGAAGACCCTCTGGCAAAATGGGAAAATGACTCCAGCTTGGTCAATATTTGTTCAAGAATTATAAATGTGGTCTTAATAGTAGATCAAATTGTTTACTACGATTTGAGATCAAATTGATAATTTTTCAATCAATATTGACCAAGCTTGAGTCATTTTCCCATCTTGCCAGAGGGCCTTCTTTGCTTGAACAGACTATATACCTGTACTTAATGCCCAGAAATTGAGACTATCATAGTGAATTTGTTATAGTTTAATAGATACACGGTTATTGATTATTTTATCTATAAAGTTTCCAGTTTCCACTTGATGGGTTCTAATGAGGCTTTATACACCCTATATGGGCATTATCTATATTCATCAAATTTTTCTAACCATGTCATGTACCACGTATGTTGTGAGGCAATATTTCGGGAACGCGCGTTTGAGAGAAACCATTATTAAAACCATGTTAAGTGGGCGTGCGTTTATCTCGCTCGTGTATACAAACCCATTTATTAACACAATGGTTTCTGTCGAACGCCGCGTTTTCGACGCTCGTCTAGAATGGGCCTTATAATCATGATCAGTTCAGATACAAGATAATTAAACCATGATTTAATTGCGAACAAGCAGTAACGAATGTGAATTTTGAATTTTTATTTGAATACAAGATTTGCATTCCTTAACTTAACTTGAATTATTTTACTCAACTGCACCTGAAGCATTAAATTTTGCATCTAAATTGAATGATAAATTCTCCTTTTTCACTGCATTTTTTCTGGAGGAACAGTATTATAAACTGTATAGGCTATTGTTTGTTTTATTCCCCTTAAGTTCAGCCGTTTCTCGCTCTGTTTTGAAAGGTTTCTCTGTTGCTAAGGTCAAGGGTGGCCGTGAGTGCTGACTGTAGTTGCTTTTACATCATGAAAAGCATACCTCACGTACAATGAATGGAAAATTGAGGTAGACCCGTCCCTCAGACCGAGCGCTGCTCAATGAGTGAACACTGAGTGAGTGTGCGTGACGCGGCTCCCATTCATGCTGTCGATAGATGCGCGTCGGCTTTCAGCCATGCCGTGATAAAAGCAGGCTTTATTCAGTGTATACCGGGACATGAACCAAAGAGTACGCAAAATACTAGAGCCGCCCCTTGCGAAATGCATCATGATGGGAGACACATTGTACACAGTAAGTCAACTAGAAATTCAGTAAATAAATGAATGCTGGAACTAACCTAACCCAAAACACAACCCTGTCTCATTATATAAGCTACGAAATAGATGTCAAGCAAATGTGATGTAATATTGTGGTGGCATGCTCTTTGATCCACCCTAATTTGGTGATGTTTTGTTAAAAGTAATATCTGTTCAATTTAAACTCAATATAATAAAAGAACATGCAGAGACCCAATAAATACCCATTTGGAAACTAAAGATAAAATAAAAAATATAGTTGACACTCAATCAGGTGTGTTGTTAGTAATGTTTTGGAAACTCTCATTTTGATCCTCCCAATTTTGTTTCATTTTGTAATGTGTATTATTTAATTCTTTAAACTTGATATAAAGAGGTAGCCGTTAAACTAACCTAACCAAAACCCTGAGAGTGCCATGTGAAGTTGACTTATTCAAAATATGATGTAATATTGTTTTTCACGCTGCTCCTCTGTTTCCCACCAAATTCTCCATTTTTTGTGATCATGCTCAGTTGAATTTAACAAAAGCACAATATATAGAAGGATGAAAAACTAAACTAACCCAGAAAACAACCTTATTCTTTTATCCAATACCAAGACGTATAAAGATGCAAATCAAACTTTAAAAAATATTGTTTTCCAAATTGTACTATGAACAAATAAATTTTTAATTTTTCCTTTCATCTATATCTTTACACTGCACATTATTTCTGCTCAATAAAAGGATACCTACAGAAACTTGTCTGACCTAATACACAACACAATAATGCAAATTTAATTGACTGACATTTGCAGATCCGTTATTTACAAATATTGTATGGCCATATGGATATTATTGTACTTTGATTCACCCAATAATGTTTTTTTTTATTCCTGTTACATATAAGTTCACTTGAACAACATTCTGCGTCAATATTAATGCTGTAAAAGAGCTCGCCCACACTATGCTAGAGACGATTTGCGCAATAATAAATAAATCTTGTAGTATGACCATCCCTTATAGTACAATATTTAGCAATAAATTATTGTTTTGAAGCATTTATTCAGCAAGAAGCTTATTTTTAATTTTTAATAGGGATCTTTTGAACTTGTAACACCCACCGCCCCTTAATTTGATAAATGGATGATCCTATTATAATTGGTAGATTTTTCTAATAGGAGAATTAACTATTTCATAGCATAATGTAGTAGAATGGGGCTAGAACTATTAATTTATTGTTGCGTTTATAAAAAATTACCGTACGGTACCGGTATAGCTTTCTTAATTAAACTCAATTTTTCTAGTATATTTTCTTAATTCAATTGCTCTTAATCTATTACACCCCATGTTGTCGATGAAGCTATTACTTAGGGCAACTGTTACCACCCTCTGTGACCTATGACATAAATATTGTTTTACGGTCTGTCCAAGCATAGAAGATAATCTGGCAAGATGGGAAAATGACTACAGCTTGGTCAATATTGGTTCAAAAATGATAAATTTGGTCTCAAATTGTAGGAAAAACCTGCTCTACAGTTTGAGACCAAATTTATAAGATTTCAAAAATAAAAAAATTATGAATTCATATCTGCAGTTTAATAGAGGAGAAAATATTTTAAGAGTTAAGCCAGCTTATGACAGCAAAATGAATTTAAAATTATTCTCTTAAATCACTTCAAAAAATTAATATGATTGTTTCGATGGATAAAATTGTGTAATACAAGAAAGATAAATAATCTTTATTATTCATGTCCATTCCCTCACGAGCTGTCAATAAATCTATTAAAAATAGCATAAGAATGTGAAGTAATAATGATAAAAATAATGAGAATGAGCTAATTCAATTGGAAATTTGAAAATTGTCAAATTTATCACTTTTTCGCTGAGGTGAATAAAGAGGGAATGTACAATACAAACATTCAAATACAAGGAAAACACACAGCAAAAATTGTCATGTTGATTTTCCATATACAGATGCATTTCCCGTCAAATGATTTATTTCTTGCTGGGGAATTCTAATCAGTTTAAAATCCGTTCGTAACAAATTGGCACTTTTTAATCTCGGAAAAGCTTAATACTTGGAAAGATAGCAACAGAATGAAGAAAATTAATAACTACTTTCAATTAGTTCCGCTTATTACTAGTAGTGAGGTACCGGTACCTACATGTTTTAAATCCAATTTTCTGAACTTCAACTCATCTGAATGTTTCTAGCGAACTAAACATGTTTTAAATGGAAAACCCATTCAAAATAATTAGAAAATACGATTTACGATCAACTCACTTAACTCCACCTGAAAGCTATGCTCTTGAAATTATTATTATGAATTCTATAACAATGAGGATACGTTTATCGATTTCCTATAACATGGGAGAGCATTGTTGTAATAACGATGAGGCTCTATAGTCTCTCCAAGCAAAGAAGACATTTTGGCAAGATGGGAAAATGACTCCAGCTTGGTTAATATTGGTTCAAAAACTATAAGTTTAGTTTCACATTGTGGGAAACACTCTGATCTACTATTTGAGACTAAATTTATAATTTTTGAACCAATATTGACTGAGCTGGAGTAATTTCCCCATCTTGCCAGAATGTCATCTTTGCTTGGATCGTTTAATATGATATAGCAACTGATGGGAATAATGCAGAATCGATATAGCGTGATAACTAACATTGCCACCCCCATATCAACAAAATGCAATGGTGTGTTCATTCTCCTGCTTTCAAAGTACTCTTCACACAAAATCGAACTGAGTTCCAGCCAGCATTCTATAGAATAGGTCTATGCAATTATTCCATTGACGTCATATTCATTCATAGCTTTTTCGTTTTATATACTTTTGGGTTTATTGGTTAAAACGTTTTGCGCCGTTTTAATAAACATCTAAATCCAATGTTCAATTATTGTATAACTATCTAAAAAAATCATTAAAACCAAAATAATTTGACGTCAGATTCCTTCTAGGCCTCTCGTTCAATGGTCTCGTTGAATGACGTCATCATGTATTAATGCGTTGAAACTCGATAGTGTTTTCGGCAACTGAAACAAAGAATCAGATTTTTGTAATTTTTTGTAATATTGTACAAGGAATGAATAAGATCGGAAAAATCTGAATAGTTGAACAAAATTAGTATAATCTAAATTTTTTTTAGAAATGAAACTGGAAGAAATTGTATGTACGGTAGTGGAGATATATATTGAAATTCAAGACCTTCATCGAATTTTTTTTGCACTGAAACTGGAAGAAATTGTATCGTCGATAAAATCTTGAAATCAATTAAATACATCATCTACCGCAACTGAAAATGAGACTGAAAGAAATTTTGCTGTCCGGGAAAATCTAGAAACTCTTTGAATGAAATCAGCATAGATCATGGTATTCGTGTATATTGAAGATGAATCGTGATTCTGATCGAATATACATTAATGTCATTAATACAGTATAGGCTACATACGATCGATAGTATCAGCATCGAAAAATCTGTAGGCTACTCTAGATCTAGATGGTTGTGATATTGGTCGATGAATTAAATCGACGATATAAATCGAATTTGAATGAAGACCCTACTGACCTTCATCATGGTCATCATAAAAGATTTTTGTTGATGAAGGTGATGATGGATAGATTTTGTACTATGAAAAATTGGAAAAACTCTAAATTTGCACGCACGAAACTGTGATATCTGTCTAAAAGTTTCCCATCGCATTTATCAAGAAATTCAATCTGCGAATGCAAAGCATGACGTGTAAGAATAATAACCAGACTGTAGTGATGAATATTACGACACCATTCTCGGGTTTTCATATGCTAGTGACATATTGGCTCCACAAAATCCAATCTCTGCTAAAAATTCCATTTTCTCCTGACAGATAAGCGACGACAAATACCGTTCAACCGACATTTTTCGAATATTTTATTCGTAGCACATTCAATTCAACCCCTCAAAACGACAAAAATGCGGGCTTAATCTGACTCTTGATCGAATTGACAAGTCAGGGTAAATCTCATCGAGTGAAAAGTGGCGTTTCAACATATTAATTATTCAAAAAGTGGAGCAACTGTCCTTCATGAGAAAAATATGAATGATTACAATCATACATTCGAGATACGTGCTGAATGTAATTGATTATAATCATACATTCAAGATATGCGCTGAATGTAATTGATTATAATCATACATTCAAGATACGCGCTGAATGTAATTGATTATAATCATACATTCAAGATACGTGCTGAATGTAATTGATTATAATCATATATTCAAGATATGCGCTGAATGTAATTGATTATAATCAATACGAGATAAGTGAGAGAAATCATTCATACATGAATGAATGATAATAATAATAATTTATTTTTTAAAGGACATGATTTTATCATAGGTATATGGGTATATCCTTCAACTGTGGTGAATAGCCTATACTAATATTGTAATTATAGCCAATTCCAAAAAAGTGTCTGAACTCGAAACAAATTAATCGGAAATGAAGTGATTAAGTATTCTATTATCTCCCGAATAGTTTATTGGCTCAATATATTACATCATTCTAGGGCTGTTAAAATAAATCGGGACTCATTTGGATTTGATGATTAGTAGAATTTAATGCACATAGAATGAAACAAAACGCTTTTAGAATGTTCAGTTAGTGTAATTTGACTAGGGCTGTTTGCTTCAAACGAGTTTAGTATAGAGGTATTGTCTGTCCAAGCTAGATGGGAAAATGACTCCAGCTAGGTAAATACTTGTTAAAGAACTACGAAATAATGTTTAATGAAATAATAATGTTTTTCTCAGGCCACTTTCTCGTGTTTCGGATGGACACGTTAAGCCGTTGGTCCCGGCTGCCCAAAAACAGTCGTTAAGTCATGTCAGAGGCCCTGAAATTGATCAGGAGCGACCTGAAAACTCTGACACCAGACCTGAGCCAGCCAGGTTACACGAATATTATTATTATTTTAATGTGGTCTTAATAGTAAGTAGATCGAATTGTTTCCTACAATTTGAGATCAATTTGATAATTTTTGAACCAATATTGACCGAGCTTGAGTCATCTCCCCATCTTGCCAGAGGGCCTTCTTTGCTTGGACAGACTATAGGTGAGATCAACTCACACCAAATAGATACGAAACGAAATGTTGACCAAGATTAATCACCAACATGCAGTTCAATGCTTTTACAACAAGAAAAACTGTTTTAACTAATTGCAGTCAATTTCTTACAGTAAAACATTGAACTGCATGTCGATGTATAATGATCAATCCTAGTGAATGTTACAGCAACTTGTCATGGATCAAGAAACCACCTTCTACGAAATTTCTTGTTTGTCTCACGTTTACGTTGGTTCTGTTCCAAGCTGTTTTGTCTGGTGTGAGTTCAGCTATGTCCACTTGGTCCCCGACATGACTAAACATAGGATTTGAATATACCAGAATATTGTACTATTTTTGTACCTTTTTGTACCACAAAGAAAAATTTTTGTACCACCACCCTAACTTAGATAATAGCAATTTCAAAGTCGGGGACCAAGTGGACACTCTGTCCCCGACATTGGAAAATTGCAAATTTTCTTTTACCATAATATTGTTCTATTTTTGTACCGTTCATTTCCACCAAGAAAAATTTTTGTACCACCACCCTAACTGAGATAATAGCGATTTTAAAGTCGGGGACCAAGTGGACACTGTCCCCGACATTGGAAAATTGAGTTCAGCCTATGAAATGATCACAGTAAAGACAAAAACTGAGTACAGTATGTTATACTGCAATCCGTGAACTTTATAGAATTCTAATTGCTTGTCAATGAATGTACTAAATATGATAACGTTTTATTGTCAATCAAAAATCGATTTCTCTCTAGTTTCAACAAAAGCCTCATTAAAATTTTTAATAATCTTGGAATTAAACTGCAAATATATGATAAATGTATGATTAATAATTGATATAGCTGATGCAAAAAATTAGACGGTTTCGTCTGCTCCTTGTGCGCTCCAACAGCTGATGTTGTCAGTTAGCTATGCCTAGATGATGTTTTTGAGTATAAGAGACATTCAGATGCTTTAAATCAGCTGTTAGTAGGGTTCATCACAAATAGTTTGTCCAAGCAAAGAAGACCCTCTGGTAAGATGGGAAAATAGCTCCAGCTTGGTCAATATTATTGTTAAAGAATTGTAAATGTGGTCTCAATAGTAGATCAAATGGTCTCCTACAATTTGAGATCGAATGGATAATTTTTGAACCAATATTGACCGAGCTTGAGTCGTTTTCCCATCTTGCCAGAGGGTCTTCTTTGCTTGGACAGACTATACAACTGACAGACGAAATCACCCAAATTAGTGGCGTAAGCTACATCATAATAAATTATTGTCGAATAAAAATCAAATTTTTATTCTGAGCTGATGCTGAGAATTAGAGTTGTCATTTATCTATGCCTAGATTATGTTTTTGAAATCATAAGAGGTAATAGATGCTCTACATCAAGCATCATTATATTAGTAGGTTCTATCACTAGAATGCTGACCACAAAGAATATAACACTGCATTCTAAATACTGCATACTAGTATAGTTCGTCCAAGCAAAGAAGACCCTCTGGTAAGATGAGAAAATGACTCGAGCTCGGTCAAAATTGGTTAAAAAAATATTGATTTCGTCTAAAATTGTAGATCAGAATGTTTCCTTCAATTGAGACCAAATTTATCATTTTTGAATCAATATTGACCGAGCTGGAGTCATTTTCTTATCTTGCCAGAGGCTCTTCTTTGCTTGGACAGACTATAATGTATCGTTAATACTCTCTGATGTAGCAACTTCTCCAATAGTTGCCCCAATTCATAAATGGAGAAATAGGACTTCGTGTGTAAGCAGCAGTACTCACTCTGTGTTTGATGCTCTGTGTGAGAGCTTTATTCAGGTTAATAGCAACAAGGTTGTTGTCCGCCCGACAACTATTATTATATACGCAGCAATTGCACCACTCAGAAACAGTGCAAACCTATTTTCTCCTTCAATATCTCATACGAAAAGCTTTCTACTCAGAAACACTCATACAGTATACTCACTCACCCTTCCTTTTCTTTTCCTTAGTTTCATTCATTCTTTCATTCATTCAATCATTTAGTTTTTCTTCTTCTTCTTATTCTTCTTCTTCTTCTTTCTCTTCTTCTTCTTCTTCTTCTTCTTCTTCTTCAAACCTATTCATCAGTACAGTCGAGAGACAACTTAATAATATTACACTTCTACTTCTTCTTATTTTTTTTCTCTTGTATTTATTCTCCACACCATCCACTTCCTATACTGTAAAATCTACTGACTGTATCTCTCATTTTAATTTTAAAATTTCTGCTTCCGTTTCCTCATTTCCTCTTCCTCTCTCTTCTTATCTCCTCTCTTTTCTCACTTTTCCAATCATTCTCCCGCTACTTTCCTTCGCATTCCCTAATTTTTCTTCAGTCTATCTGTTCTGATTTCTCTTCTACAAGCTATTGTACCCCCCTTCTTATATTTCTCCCTCCCACCACTCATTCTCGTCCCATTTCCCTCTCCTTCTTACCTGTTTCCTTCTCTCATCATCCTGTTCATATCATTACTGCAACTCTCCTTCACCTCCCATCTTCTATTTTCTCCTAGAGTCATTATTGAATATTGTAATTTTTCTTTTCCTTCCATCACTATCATCATCTTTTATCATTCTATTCATCGTCTTTCACTTCTTATTCTCTGTAATCTTCTCTCGATTTTCTCCATAATGTTTTCGCAGTCTTCTCCTTATTTTCTCTTCTCTCTCTTCCTCCTCCTCATGTTCCATCCTCCTCTTCACCTCGTAATCCTTCTCCTCCTCCTCGGCCGCTTTTTCTTCACATCCCTTTTTCTACTTCTTCTTCCCCCCTCCTTAATCTCTTTCTCATTATTTCTTCTCATCTTCCACCACCATCGGAAGCTTCACCCTCTCGTCCTTTCCCTCGTAATCCTTCTCCCCCTCCTCTTCCTTCCCGTCCTCTTTTTCTTAACCTCTCTCCTTCTTTCTTCATCTCTCCACAATCTCTTTTTTCTCCCTTCTTATCCTCCACTACCTAATCTTCTTCACCACCCCCTCTTCTCCTCGTTACCAATCTCCTCCTCCTTCTCCTCCTCCTCGCTCTCTTTTATTACACTTCCTTCCTTCAACGTTTTCCACTTCCATCCCCCATCTTTTTTTTCATCTTTCCCTCCTTCTCCTTCTTCCCCCTCATTCACTTCACCACCTCATTCTCTCACACACTTTTACAATTTTCGCATGTGTAGTAGTGCTACAATCACAGGCCGTCTATAAAACCCTGTAGGGGTAGTTTTGTGCAACAAGTTTCTCGAAAGAAGTCAGCCGAATTTGAGGAAACTGTGTGCTAGAATTGATACTTTCTTCCATGTAACTTCCGACTCGTATACACTGTATTCCCCATCTTATACATGCTCCACCAATTCGAAAATTACATCAATTACAGTGAAGCAGAAGCAGTCAAACTGCATCCACTTGGATTCATTCGATAGAAATTGCCGCCATTTTCACATGCTTCTGTAGTTTGAATCTTTATTACTTTCAGCGTACCGTTTGAATAATTAAACGCTTTTTACCCAGCAAGGCCTCAGGAGATTGCTGGAGAAACGCTGTTTTTGAAATGAGCTGCTGGTCCGTGAAATAAAACTGGAATGAGAAGCAATAGAAAGTTGTTTTTTCGATTTAATTTATTCCACTGGTGGCTCGTGCCCACGAAACAGGTGAAGTGTCCGTATAGTACTGTACAGCACTTCACCTGTTTCGTGGGTACGAGCCGCCAGTGCTACAAGTACGTTTGGAAAACATACTGCTATTAATTGTAAGGTTTTTATCAGAAAACAATATTTATTCATCTATTCAGGGAGACAAAAACAATCCTAATAATAATTTTAGATGAAGAGAAAACAGGCACAGGCACTTCACTATCTCAATCCCAATTTAGATTAAAATCTCAGGCCAGGAAAGGCAATGTTTCCCAAAATCTTCTTAGCACAGAATGATATTTTTGATTCCTAAATAATTATTAATAATAATTATTCCTAAATAATTAGGCTATACAAGAATTTAGAATATTGGTGAAATAGAGAGAGAAGTGAATCATTTAGCTCCAAATAAGTGGATAATGCAAAACTATTCATTTGTTATATAAGAATAGAGAACAACCATTTTCCATTATTCACGGTTAGGTCTGAAAATGAAGATGTCTTGATTAAATTTCACCAAATTTAATGAGACTCACACAATACAATAGTAAACAACATTCCGGAGATGTCCTACATCTTACTTGATCATCAAGTATTTGTAATTATTTTATTCCTTAATAACAGTAGGTTAATTTGGAAGAGGAGATGTATTGATTTCTATTTTACCAAATAGAATTTACACAATGCAATAATAATTAGTTTATCACATACCAAAGATGTAGTCGATCTTGCTTTATACATCTCATTCCAGTCATTTTGAGAGAGTAATTCATCAACATTTACTGATATAGTTCGAGACAAGTTAGATGAATGAATGCCATTGGCTGAGACAAGCCACGCCCATAGTTCCAGGCTCAAACTAACGTCATCCGCAATGGCAGCTCAAAATGGTTGACTTTCGTTACGTTGCTTGTTGTATGAGCCGCCATTGCTATTGACGTTTGTTAGCTCCTCCCACTATGGGAGGGGCTTTTCTGAGCCAATGGCATTCGTTTAACTAGTACTCGGAATTGCTTGTCTCGACCAATGGCAGTAGAGGTCGATGAATTACTATCTTTCAAGATTACTGGAATGGAATGTATCGAACAAGATGAAGAACTTCTTGGGAAATGTTATTTACTTATTGTATTGTATAAGTTGGTCTTATTTGATAGAATAGAAATCAATCTCCTCTTTAAAATTACTCTAAATGCTATTCAGGAATAAAATAATTGGGTGTGATGTCGAAAAGAGACGGCAATAATCTTCTTCGGTATAGACTTCTATTTCAACTATATCGTATCTGTGTGTGATATCAGTATTATTTCTCATGGTGTTTTTTTAAAATACAGTATAATTACTTGATTCGCAGCTTGCTTTCTTCTGATCATACCCTGCAAATAAATGTGCGTTAAAGTATGTTGGCTAATTTTTTCGTGTTAAAATTTATCATTGTCTTAATGGAACTTCTTGGAATAGTAGTAGTTCAACAACTGGAAAGATAAAATTGTTCAAAAGATGAAAACATGGGAAATTACATGAATCTCCTATTTTTATTTTGTTTTTGGAAATAACGGGTGTTTCAAAATGGACGCACATCAAAGTTTGAGTGAGGATATAATTGTCCTAAGAAATATTTCCACTTCAAAATTCAATGTATTGATTCTATTGTACTATTTCTAACGTATTTTACATCACACTTATGTACCAGTAATGTCCGAGTATTCTTTTGTGTCTCTTATATCAATACATGTTTGAGTGTTATTTTTTCAATTGATGAAAGTTGGATAGTTATTGAAGTTGATCATTAGTAGAATTCTCAGAGAGAGTGCATTCATACTCAACCAAACAACACCACACAATATAAATGATGTATAGTAAATCACTTCCAATAATTATTATACAAAGGTGTATTATGTCTACACCGAATAAATTCTCCTTCAAACTTTGATGTGTGTCCTTTTTGAAACACCCCTTAAAAGCTGAGAAGATACAATTGTTGAAAAGATGAAGAATTCCATAAATAATTAATCTTGATTTTGTTTGTTCTAATTAAAGTTTAAACCAAGTAGCCTACTGATTGAAGTAACGTTATGCAATCGAAGTAAGCAGAGACTTTATCCAAGCTCTTGCTAGTTCAATAATTTAAACTCTTCGTTATTTTTATTCAACTCAGTTATTGATTGGAAAAAGTTCTCTAATGACGAAGAAGACAGATTCTCACCGTCTTCAATTAGACTTTGAATCTAATTCCATCATATTATTGATTTTTGGCATCTGGTACTGGAAGCTTGCGAGAAAAGTTAGCTCTTGCACTATTGATTGAAAATTACAGTAGTTTCTCGAAAATTTATTCAGGATGGTGTGGGTCGAAAAATCTTTCATTTTGAAGTAAACTCATTCCCTCAATCTAGAATTCACTTATTCAAGAAAGACGAGTTTATTCTAGAAATTTGCACTAGAAATAACTTATTCCTCTTGTTCTTAGCATAAATATTTGATTGCTTTATATTTAAGATCGAGTTTAAGATGGAAAAGTGAATTAAACCGTCTTTAGTTACCGATTTTAGTTTAGGAAGATGGGTTAGGGTTGTTAGTGAACGAAAACTTTTCGACTGTATTTTTGTTAACTACCTTATATTGGAATTCAAATAATCTCATTTCCTTGTGAAGATATTTTGCAATGAGACAGGAATTCAACTTAATTCCATATAAAATAATATATCATGTTGTGAATGAAATGCATGTATAGGCTAGTAGATAGGTACTCAATTACATGAAATCAGTTGATTCAACAATAATCTTCACTAAATCATTCATCTGAACTAAGTGTAATTCGTGAGATATCTTCATGAATGATGCTAAGTTAAGTTCCACAAATTAACGAAACTTCAACACTCCTATCACAATTTATGAAGGAATGGAACGAATGCAAACAAATCCAATTACATTTTAGGAATGAACTTTTCAACTTGAATTTTCTCGATATGAGTCCCGAATATAACAAGGCTCTTGTATTCAACAAATTACATCATGATCAAAAGTAAAAAGCCTTTGACTGTATAAACGACTTGAGTTTCTTTCATCAGGCACTCGGTTTTCTCTTCAACAGACAGAATTCAGAAATAAATTGGCTCTTTCGAGTTGGAAACCGAAATAATTATACTGAATAGCCAACTTTGTACCAGCCATAAAAAGCGATAGGATAACAATGGAAGTTGAATGGGACGCTTGCTTTTGAAGATAGTTTTTGATAATCTAAGTTCCTTCTTTTCTTTTCCGTTTACTTATCTATTCTGCTATTTCATGGATGAAATTTTCAAATTAACCATTCGCCTTTCTTAAACATTTCTCAGAGCTTGATAACTAATTTATTTTAACTACTTTTCTACCAAATTCACATATCTCACAGCTAGAGAAATCACTCATTTCCATAAGTCGTTATCGTCTTATCGATGTTGTAGAATCGTTCCATAATAAAATAAAACACATATACACAATAAGATTAACACTGATATTGTCAATTCCAGAGTTTATTTTGGTACAGGACCATGCTTTCGTGGCCATACAGGTCACATTCTCAAGCTGTCAGCTTGAATTTACAATATTATTTATTTATTTTACAGACAATAATAACTTATTGGTTAAAAACACAGACTTATGTCCAAAACGTCTTCATACAAAATTTTCATGAATAATAATATTCGAAACTAGGTTATTTTTTCGTAGCACTCCAATTAAGAATAAATTTATATTATTATAAATTTTGTCCTATTTCTTCACTAATTTCTATTAGTTCCTAATACTTTATTCATTTAATATTCAAGTAATTACAAATATTATAATTAGGAAAGAGAAAACAGGCATTTGCCCAAAACTTCTTCAATTCCTGGATTTAGCACATAATACATTGTCCAAACAGTCAGGTTGAGTTAAATTTCGATTTCTGCCAAAAAGGTATCCACATTTTCGAAGAGAAGATAATCGGGAAATAAAATTAATTTTAAATTTCTTTAATCAAGATTATCATCAATTATCAAGATTGTCATCGATTGTCTCGATCAAAATGCTCAATGAATGGAAAAGTTTGAAGCTTGGTATACGTTGTAACGTAGCATATTGAATATACATGCGAGATCAATCGTACGAAAATATTTATGAAATAAAGAAGAAGAAAATATGAATGGTATAAATTGAAATGATTGTAAAATAAACATTCAGTTCTCAATAAATGCAAAATGGAGAGAGAAGTATTTGTTTTTAATGTGAATTTGTATTTTATGAATTTGTGTTATCACAACGTATACTGTACCAATAAATAAACTTTCTCATATTATATTATAGAATAAAAGAAATATTTTTTTCATTCACGGTAACAGCTTTCAGCTTAGCATCATTTTTAGTAACATCATGAAAAAACTGAGAATTCCCATGATGTTGATAACGATTCAAATCAGAAACAAGTGAATGTAATAATTGTTTGATTGGAACTGATTGTAGAACAGTATTGAAAAACCGTTTCTACTCTATAGGAGCTGTTGAAAAAATTGTTGTTTGTTCAACTTTTCAGTGTTTTTCAGCGTTTGTTAATTAAAAGAAAGGTAGTAGAATACAAAACAAATGCTCAAACCTTTGATTTTAAAAGAGGTATTTTTCCTCTGCAGTCTGATGTTTTTCCCAAGAGTTAGTTAAGCTACAATGATTTTCAATGATGAATTTGCATGAAAAACAAGAAGCCGGCTTAGAAATTTGAGTAATGAAGGCAGAAAGGCAATGAACCCGACAGTACAGTCAGTCAGGGACGAAGAAATCGACTCAACAAAGAATCGATACCTGCATGCATTAATCATAGTCTGTGCAAGCGAAGAAGACATTCTGGCAAGATGTGAGAATGACTCCTGCTCGGTCATAATTGGTTCAAAAATCATAAATTTAAACTCAAATTGTAGGAAATATTCTGACCTACAATCTGAGACCAAATTTATGATTTTTGAACCAATATTGATCGAGCTGGAGTAATTTTCCCATCTTGCCAGAATATCTTCTTTGCTTGGACAGACTTTAGTCACGGGCGTGCTTCAACGCTCTCAACCAATCAGTGAGCAGTGATTGAATTGCTTTTTCCGGAACCAACCAATCAGAGCGAGTTTGATCGAAACCAACTACAAAAATACGTTTATCAATCCCCGTATAGGTTACGGCTGTATGCGTTTGATACAACTCAACTAGGTATAGTCTGTCCAAGCAAAGAAGACCCTCTGGCAAGATGGGAAAATGACTCCAGGTTGGTCAATATCTGTTCAAGAATTATAAGTGTGGTCTGAGTAGTAGATCAAATTGTTTCCTACAATTTGAGATAGAATTGATAACTTTTGAACCAATATTGACCGAGCTTGTGTCAGTTTCCCAGAGGGTCTTCTTTGCGTGGACAGACTATATTAAACTGCTTTTTATTGCTATATTTACGGGTTGTTACACCCTAACTGCAGATGTATTCTGGGTTTGGAAACATTTCTGATCAATTATCAGTGCTAACAAACCGTGGATGTATCGGTATTAAAGGTTCAAACGCTACTAATGAGAATCGATTTTGATTGAAGTTGATGGTACACAGTGTCGGAGACATGTAGCCAATGCCTTTCCAAGCAAAGAAGACATTCTGGCAAGATGGGAAAATGGCTCTTGCTCGGTCAATATTGGTTCACAAATTATAAATTTTGTCTCAAATCGTAGGAAACATTGTGATCTACAATTTGAGACCAAAGTTATAATTTTTGAATCAATACTCTGAAGTATTTTCTCTCATCTTGCCAGAATGTCTTCTTTGCTTGGACAGACAACAACATGCCAAGCAAAAACTCCTATCATGCCCAATAATCGATGCTTGGATGTTATGGATTTGGTCTTGTTTGCTAACATATTATAGCCTATATATCATCTCTATCATGCTACTATAGTCTGACCAAGCAAAGAAGAGCCTCTGGCAAGATGGGGAAATGACTCCAGCTTGGTCAATATTTGTTCAAAAATTATAAATTTGGTCTCAAATTGTAGGAAACATTCTGATCTACAATTTGAGATCAAATAGATAATTTATTAACCAATATTAACCGAGCTTGAGTCATTCTCCCATCTTGCCAGAGGGTCTTCTTTGCTTTGACAGACTATAGCATTGCAATCCTGAAACAGTTTAAATGCCTACCATGCAAATTGTAGCCTATTTGAGCTAATACAAATAGTATTTGAGTAGCCTATTTCGTTTATGGCAGAACCATTTGAGCCATATATCATGTAAACAATATCAGAGCCCCAACATATCCTCCTATCATTCACCGAAAAATTAGAATAATTCCTAATTGGATCAGATTTTGTTTGATTTCAAGAATCGATGATTCTGATGTTCAAATTTAGCCTATACTAGTAAAGCATAAAGCATTAATTTAGTGCTTTGATTTACAGATAACCAACTTCATCGCATATCTAACAGCATAGGCTTTGGAGTTTGGAATGTTTTAGTGCATTTCATTTGAAAAAAATGCACTATTGGTCTTGACCGGATAATCGCAAATATAATATACGATATATTTTTCACACGTTTCCGAGCCCCTAGAACACGAATCTGATGTCCGTTCAAATTCATATATATATATATTTTTATATTTATATATGTACAGATTCTTGTTAACACGATAACTCCCGAAGGGCTTGTCGGAGGGCGACCAAATTTTGCACAAAAATCATTAGTGTTAATATCTCGGTCAAGTTCGTTAACCAGCCAAATTGGTCCAAGGGAAGGGGGTGAAATTAGGGGATGAAAATTTTGAAAAACACTTCAAATTGACCATTGAATTGATCGTTTTGAAAATTGGTGTGTATAATACCCTTATTATTCCCTACAATTTGAGCCATCAACGGAAAAATCCAATCAAAACTGGCGGAGAAAATGGCGAATAATATGCCGAAAATTGTGTTTTTCATGGGTTTTTCGAAAACGGTACCTCTGAATTCATACCCCGAATAGCTCATTATAAGTCATATGATTTGAACCATCATAGAATTGCATTTGAAATGCACTCTTTCCGACCGCCAGCTGCCGGAACGAATGTTTTTTACAATGAATTTCGCTTTAAAACAACAAATAAAATTTTTAGATTATTTCGTTATTACATAGTTTCGAGAGTCATTATCAACATAACTATAGAGACTATATAATAATTATACACTGAATTTATAATTATTAGAGTATAATAAGTAGAGACTGAATATATCGTCTCTATATACATAACTGTCTTTGCCAAATCAGTCTAATTCAATTGGTGAAGATTCGTTTTAGGATAGGCTATCACAATGTTGATTCTGTTATGTATGTGATCAGTGATCACCGATAAAAATTTCAACCCCTTAGGACATGTCAAGGTCAGGGGTTGTCAAGCAGTAGGCTAATTTATTCAATTCTCAATATTGATGGAATAGTCCTAGTTGGTAAAGGGTGTGAATTTGTGATAGCTTATTCAACACTTCACCGGGAATCAAACTAGATGCAAACTACAGGATTTGTAAATAATACTAATTACAGTGTTCTTCCTTAATTTTTCAATTCATGCTGATGCCTTTTTTACCTCCCGTAAGATCTTTTGGAAAAATGGAATTATCATTCACACCTAGCTTAAACAATCTAGTCGGTTTGTAAATTGATTACATTTAGATGATAAAACTTTTCAAATTCATTCCTTACCACCTCTGATTGTACTAATTGATTTTATCAGAGTTTCAAATCCCAAAATAGAACTGTCGTTCTGTTTTTATCAACAGTAAAAGATGAAATTATCGACTGACCAATCGCGTGATATAGGCTGTCCAAGTAAAGAAGACCCTCTGGCAAGATGAGGAAACGACTCCACCTCGGTCAATACCGGTTAATAAATTATAAATTCAATCTCAAATTATAGATAAGAATGTTTACTATAATTTGAGACGCAATTTATAATTTTTGAACCGATATTGACCGAGTTGGATTCTTTTTCCTCATCTTGCCAGAATGTCTTCTTTGCTTGGACAGACTAGCAAAGATTTCGTGTCAAAAGAGCGTCCAGCAGTCACTGAACTATAATTTCACTTGGGAAATGCAAGTGACCTGGAACTACACTGGTATTTCACGAATTAAGAATATCAACCTGAGTCCACTCCCTCTAGCACTGTAGTATTATCATCTGGCAAGAATTCAGAGACTATCTTATAAGAGTCATAGATAAAAGAGGGAATGCCTGAAATGCTGAAATAAGGCCAATTTAAAGCGATAATCAAATAATGATTATATGAACTAGACTTCACCTCACACCATTTTTATGGCATAATGATATAATAATTTATTTAATTATTAGCCACCACTCCTTGGGATGCTTGAAATAAGGCCCGATTCAAAGAGATTATGGAATATTCATATAGATTTGAATTTTAGATCTAGAGATTCACCAATTATAGATTTACCTTGAAGCAGATGAATGTTGAATAATTAAAATTATTGAATTGATTATTAGTAATCGATTTATAATATTATTACTCCTTTTATATACTAACATATGGCTGTGAATCATGGACAATGGCAGAGAGGCATAAGAGCAGGAAATGAGATTTCTAAGAAGGATCCTAGGGAAAACAAGAAGAGATAGGGTAAGAAACACACATATGAGGTCGACCCTGCAGGTGGTGACAGCTGTACAGACAATAGAAAGCCAACAGCTAAGATGGCTGGGCCACCTGATGAGGATGCCAGAGGAAAGAATACCCAGAAAGGTTTGGGAAACGCGGGTTGATGGACGTAGACCAAGGGGAAGGCCAAGACTTACCTGGAAGGAGGGCGTGCACGAGATGGCACTGGCAAGAGGAGTGAGTGGAGCGAATTGCAGCGATGGCTCAAGATCAAAAAAGATGGAGATCTCTTGGTTCCTCGACACCCAATGGGTAAAAGAGGATTCGACTAAGTAAGTAAGTAAGTATTACTCCTTTTACCCCTGCTGTTATTTCTTTCTGCTGATCAGATTCCTGAAATTCAGGGATTCTAATATTATTTCATAAGTTGTTGGTTCGTGGGTGGATGATGAGATATCAAGAAATCAATTGTGTTGCAAATCAGTGGCGCCGACTTCGGGGGGGCAAGGCACTTTCTGCCCCCTCAATAATCACTCAGGGGGGGCAATGCGTGTAATTTACCCCCTCAATTATCATAGGTTACTTGGAAAAATTTCATCAATTTTTTGAGTTCGGTATCAATTATCAAAAAGTAGGCCTATTGAAAGAATATTTTTGCCATCATCTACAATTCCAAAAAGCCCAAATGAAACCAATTTTGAAAAATGAACCTGTATAGCTATTTTTATTATATTCACATCTGGAAACTGGACTATTAGTGTGAAATGATATAGGCCTACTGCATTATTTTGAAAGACTACTTTCACAATGTCCTCAAACCACAAAAATAGACGAACAGTCTCCTATTTATTATTTGCATTACCCAGCTAGGCTTGATTGTTATAGCCGGATTTGACATCAATTGCAACATTTTGCAAGAAATTCTTTAATTTATTCTTCTTTTTTTATGTATAGTTATAAGTTAAATACATAATCAAATACAAAATCTAAATAAACAAAACAAACTTCATAATAATGGAACTAACATTCATAGCCAGAATTGCTTCAGTTTTTAGTTGACTCGCGAGACTGTGAGAGTGGTCGGTAGCACATGGCACATCTATGATCTATTCGTGTTTCGTGGCTTTTGTACAGCCGCTTTTAACGTTATAAGTGAAAATGGTAAATATTCTAATTGAAAACTGAAGTTTCTGATAGAAGTGAACTAGATATAATATAATGTGTAAGTTGGATGCAAATGTGCCTCCTTCAACCTACACATTGGAGGGAATTCAGCAACTTAACTATTATTAGGCTAATTTTTTACTTCTAAATATTTTTTTCGTGTTCAAAATTGAAGGAGGAACTTGATCCATTCACTACCTAGGATCACGATTATAATTGTCAATTTGAAATAAGTTAATGATAGGGTAATAATATAGGGAATTTAAAATAATTGAGTAGATCAGATTATCTCTATATTCAGCAATAATTCACATGCAAAGATGCAGCCTCACTGCTTGTGTATTCTTGCGTATTTTCTCACCTGAACAAACCCCCCCCCTCCCACTATTAATCTTCATGGTGGACTTTGCCCCCCCAATATTTTGATTAAGTCGGCGCCACTGTTGCAAATTATTTTAATTCATTTTTAATTGATCATTGTATTCATGTTTTTATGACTACATGAAATGGAAAAATTAATCTACTTTTGGTTTCAACAAAGGGTATTGAATACCTTGATACCCCTAAGGTGAACTGGCCCCCACAAGACCAAGTAGTAAACTCCGCCCAAGCGCCTATGAGTTCAGCATAGTCTCACTGTTCCCCATTCTGTGTTCCATAGCTTTTTAATAAAAAAAACATAACCTCAAAATATTAACAAGTGAATTACATGCTGCTTCAATCAGCATGAATAACTGTATTGAGAACATCCTTGGTTCTTGTCATATTTCGAAAACTCATTTTCATAGAAGAAGAAAAAACCAAAGTGCGGAAATAGTATATTACATAATGAGTTTGGAAAAGGCGGTTTTACAAATGAATAATTATGTTCTCCAAACGAGCGGTACGCGAGTTTGGAAAATAATTATGAGTTTGTAAACTTTTCCACACGAATTAGGTACATTTTTTTCGTCATACTAGACTGAGAAGGATTTATTTAAACCTCAAACAACTGAAAACATTAACTGAAGCCAACATAACCTCAACACAACACTAGCAGTAGCACAAAACAAACGTACACAGTAAACTGTCATGGCGGCTCGTTCGACTCGTTTATTCATACGTCGGAGTTTGGAAAAAACAGCTGTGCTAGATTTTCAGTGCTGTAATTATCATCGTGATGATGACTAGTGCTGTAATAATCATCAAAATGATTATTCCCGCATTCAGAACAGCTGATCTTTGATTCTCCTGTAAACGGCAATTTTCCAAACGCAAATCTAGCTTGAAAAGTTGTGTATTACATACGAGTATGGCGAAATAATATTTCTTGCCTTGAGATGTAGTCGAAATTACATTGAAATAAATCGTAGTCGTGAAGCCATCAAACAGGGGTGATACATCTGGTACTCTAGTAGAAGCTATTGCCACTGAACAGCGCCACTGTAAGGTGTCTAGATTTTTTATTAAAAATCTTGTCTCACTGTACCCCGTGTCTCACTGTTCCCCACTCTCCCTTACGTTTTTTATTGAACAAGAACCTTATTCGAGAGGTAAATTGATAAAATTTGAAACAGCAACAATTAATTGAATATCTTTATGAGGAATTTGTGAGATCTTTGTTCATGAACAAGTATCAAAATCTGAAAACTCATCCATGTATCATGATGTGAACTATCAGTACCCTGTATTTAATTTTGTACATTGAATTAGCTACTTTTGGATAACTTTTTGAAATTTGAGAGAATCCAGAAAAAATAGGATTAGTTCCCAACCTAAAGAAGGGTCTTTTTGGCTCCAGTGAATTTCATGAAGATGATAATTGATCAAGAAGATCATAAATTATATGGAGAAGATCACATTAATGAAGATCATAAATTATATGGAGAAGATCTTATATTGATTAAACAACACAACTACATGCTTGGGTCTCAGAAAGCTGGAAACTATTAAGTGAACTTCAACAACAATTTTTCATACAATGTTTTAACGTCCTAGTGTTTCCTTTTTCTCAGGGCTACTTTTATCACTGTTTTTTATTTCAAATAATTATCAAAGTAATTTTAATATTACAGTGTAAGTTACACTTATAAATAGTTTATAGTCATTTTCAAAAATGACTATAAATAGTCGAAACATGTAATGCATTCAAAAAATATCATTCCAGCTCTCATACACATGTATTCAAACTAAAATTCTCTGTTCCCGAATATGAAAAGTCCTTCGATGATTATTCATTCCCATTGTTCTTAAACGATAGCAAAATCTTACAATGATCGTTTATTTCAATTGGGGTTTAACGATAACAAAAACATTCATAATTAATTCAAATCCATTCTCTGGAATTCACTGAAAACAACAAGTGAAAAAAATCATGTTCATCTTCAGAAGGGAGGAAAATACCTACGGAATATTAATAGACAGAGAACAAACTTCTCAACAAGTTTTGGAAAGCGGTTGAAAAGCTGTTCAACACTGGCGGCTCGTGCCCACGAAAGAGGTGAAGTGCTGTACAGTGAAATATATGGGCTCTTCACCTGTTTCGTGAGCACGAGCCGCCAGCGCTGTTCAATCAATTAAACCAGACAACATAGGAGTTTGATACGGAGCCCATTGAATACTAGACAACAATGAACCGTGCTTTTAAACGCTTACATTGTTCCTTATGGTGGTTGAGTGAAACACTCCGTGTAAAGTCTGTCCAAGCAAAGAAGACATTCTGGCAAGATGTGAAAATTACTCCAGCTCGGTCAATAATGGTTAAAAAATCATAAATTTGATCTAAAATTGTAGGAAAATTTCTGTTCTTTAATTTAAGACTAAATTTATATTTTTTAAATTAATATTGATCTAGCTGGAGTCATTTTCCCATCTTGCCAGAATATCTTCTTTGCTTGGACAGACTTTAGTACAGCGCCTCGATTCAATACAAAACGAATGTATTACAATGTTGGCTCTCTTCATGCAGAAGAAGCGTAACTATCCATCACTGTCACTTGCGAGCTTTGTGTATTACAGCTAATAAATAACAAGACTCGTGTGTAGTTGGAGAAAAATCGGATATGAAAATACAGAAAAGTTTGGAATCGATTTTTACTTGTGCATACGACGAATATTGAGAATGGATGGAAATGGATTTTACTTTTAATGAATTATGTCATGATGGATTTTACTTTCAAATCTACCTCTAATAATGAATTTTCCTTTTAATGGCATCTCTCATGATGCATTTTACTTTCAATTGCATCTCTCATGATTGGTTTAACTTTGATGGCATTTTCCATGATGGATTTTACTTTTAATGGCATCTCTCATGATAGATTTTACTTTCAATGGCACAATTTTCATGATGGATTTTACTCTCAATTGCATGTCTCGTGATAGATTCTACTTTCAATGGCGTCTCTCATGATGAATTTTCATTCCCAAATGCATCTCTCATGAGCAAAAACTCTCATTACCAATTTACTCGAAAAGAGGAGACAATTAGGATTATACTGTAATTCGAAAAAATGCAACTTTCATGAGCAAAATGCGTAGATAAGAAATGAGTCATGTTGTACAAATAAGGAAAATTTTTTCATTCCTAAATTACTGGAGAATAGGAGAGAATCAAGAATATAATAAAAACCATGAGTTAAAGAGGGTTCATATTGAGAGAATTGTGAATTCTCATATTGAATTGTTTGATTCAGTATTGGTGGTTGATAACGCAATACCAAATTATTCTATTCATTTCAAAGAACAGATACGTAGAAACCGTCCATCAAAAGTAGCATATTTCAGGTTACCACACATGGTAATATTAGGTACGGTTTGAAAAATGTTATGTCTTATTGTTTTCGTTTCATATCAGTTTGGTAAATTTTCGTTTATTGAGGAGTTTATGAGACAGAAACGCATCTGAAATCCGCAAATTATGAGTTATTTTAGATTGCTAATAATATTTAAATTGTTAATTTAATCTAATAATATCTATGTGATAGAACCGCATGTGAAATCCGTGAATTAATTGAAAAAATTGTGAACAATGTTTATGATTAGCCTATAGGGCATATAAAACCTTAATGAAACTGTTTGTATCTATTATCATGACGAATTGGACTAGCTCACGAATTGACAAATTTCTTGAACTTGCAACTACTGAAGAAAAGATTCCGATTGTCTTGCCAAGTTGAATACTTGTTTTATAGTCTATCAGGTATTCTAGCTTATCTTCTGTAATATTGTATGAGCGCCAAGATCCACGTTGAAACGACCAGTACTGGTCGAGCAAATTAGACATTCTGGCAAGATGGGAAAATGATTTCATCTCGGTCAATATTAGTTCAGAAATCTCCAATTTGGTCTTCAAATGTAGAGAACGTTTTGCTCTACAATTTGAGACCAAATCAGTAATTTTTGAATCAATATTGATTGAGCTGGAGTCATTTTCTCATCTTGCCTAAATGTCTTCTTTGCCTGGACAGACTATATAAAAGATCTACAAATTAAAGTATTTATTATGATAAACAACAGTAACTGAGAAAAATAATCATAAATGCTTAGGAGTTGAGAATTTAAATTTTATTTGAAAATTACCTTCATGGGCTGTTGAACCATTGAGACTGAGACAGGCACCAGACTCAGCACTTCCGACTTCAGAAAAAAACTGAATCCTCTGTTAGACTATTTTCTTTTTATTTGACATAGGCCTATATTATCACTCTTATGAATATGATATGTTTGACATACTCTTCCTATTTCATAGGTGCTTTTCTTCATTCTCTACTTGAAGACGAAATTAAATCAATAAATGCAATAAAAAGTAAGAAACCAATATATATCCATTTATAGGTTAACCAATCTATCTATCTATAACCATCTATACCATCTCCATCCATCTATCTATATCCATCTATAACCAATATATCCATCTATAGGTTATAAGGTTCTCTATCTATAAGGTTAGAAAATGATAGGAATAGTGATATGATCTGTCACTGATATTTTAGAATTTCACCACAAAAAAATGGAGTTCAATTGAGTGGAACCGATTAGAATTAATAGACTTCATGATCTGAATTATAATTTATGAAAGTTTGTTCTCTAAATCACCGCAGTTGGTTCATCATATCTATTTCTACCCAATTGTCGTTATCTCGCAAATAAATGGCTAATTTGAATGAGCTTTTGTATGAAGAAGTTTGGTTGGATTGAGTCCAAAGTTTTGTTATTAGGACGAAGACAAAAAAATACTGGTGGTCGTATCTCAAGCCCTTAATAATCCAAGAGTTGAGCTGAATAATACAACTTGTTGGCTACTTGATTCAGTGTTTCCAAAGCGCCGCAAAATTAATACTTCTCTGTGTGAATATTTTAGAAAAATGTAAATATTGATATGAGAGCTCTGCAATTCTACTGGAAAAGTAGGAAGTTGGAAGATTCAGTTTGATTTGTTCAATGATAGGTTTATGGGTGAACTTGTGTAGATTTTAAGAAACTGTGAGGATCTTAATACTGTTAGGAATTGGAATACTGTAAGAAAAATACATTTGGAATACTTCAAGGGATAAGAAAAAATATTTGTATGGCTTTAAATGGTGGTGGTACCCTTACGGGTAGGTTCCACCTCGCCAATGTGTACTTTTCCAAATACTGGTCACCCATCCAAGAGCAGTCCACAGTTTTCGTTACTTAACTTCACGATCACACAATACATAAGGAAAACATGATATATCATAGATATTTCGAGTAGAGCCACATTTTCTTCTTGATGGTTGGTTTTCAAGCTCAATGCTCAATCTATAAATGTTTTATTCGATTAAAACATCTTTGAATAAAAAAGCGAGATATAACTCATGAGAGACATAAAACAATTGAGTTAATCATTTTGTACTTTGAATGAAACTCATTCTTTCTTCTTACAGAAGTGTGATAACGCTGAAGCATTAATGATGACAATCTCTTTGACTCATAATATCCAATTCACACATTCTTTCTCATGTATAGTCTGACCAAGCAGAGAAGACATACTGGCAAGATGGGAAGACTGCAGCTCGGTCAATATTGCTTCAAAAATAATAAATTTGGTTTCAAATCGTAGGAGACACTCTGATCTAAAATATAATCTGATCTAGTAAAAATGAACTTATATAGTTTAAAAATTATTTTCATCATCACAATGATATTTATTAATAACTTAAAATTCTTCTCGACAATAAACACATCCACCCATATCAGAAGAACGTTCTAATTTTCCTCATTTTTGTTATAGTCCGTCCAAGCAAAGAAGACATTCTGGCAGGATGGGGAAATGACTCAAGCTCGGACAATATTGGTTCAATAATTATTAATTTTGTCTCAAATTTTAGATAAACTTCTGATCTACAGTTTGAGACCAAATTCATAATTTTTGAACGAATATTGACCGAGCTGGAGTCATTTTCCCATCTTGCCAGAATGTCTTCTTTGCTTGGACAGACTGTAGCTACTTTTTTATTGCGAAGCAGCTCAATTGAAATAATTACGAATTGTTGAAGTGGCGCCTACAACAAGCGTTCCTCATCATTTAATTCGAATTAATCTGTCAAATTCACAATTCAAATGGCAAAATAATTGGAGTGACTGGAATTGTTGGAATTATTGCACGAATTTTGGTCCGTCTGTTGATTATTTTGACATTGGAGTTGGTGCTTTGCAATTAACTCATATCCTCAGACATGCTATCCATACCCTTCTCTTTTTCTCCTTCATTTTTCTTTATAAAGCACAAACTCTCTGATTGAGCTTCATGATGTTCATCACGTAGTGTTCATGTTTTTATTTCGTGGTCTCAAATGAAAACAAGTCAATATCTTTTCATGAAACTAATAAAGCTGTTCTTGCTCATTCTTCGTGAATAATTTTTACTGATAAACTTACCAACACCACTTTTAGAGCTAATAATCTTGTTATGTTTGTTATTATGAATGTTTATTCATGAGTTATGATTAATTGAAGAGTACATAATTGAGTTTCCATAGTTGTGGAAGAGTACAAAATTTTTGGATTTAATCAATCGGGAATTTACTTCTACTGTAATCACTTAAAAAAATCACTCGAATATAGGATACATAGATATATAAATAGATTTGACTTACTGCATTACATTGATGTGGGTGAAGTTGAGGCACAAGGTCCCCTCTTCCACTTAACCCACACGATAGATAGATAGATGACTTTATTTACACTTTGTAAAGGTTTTCCAAAAGTTTTGTGGGCGATACTGTTAAGTTCGAAAAGTAGTCAGAACTATATGATACGAATGTACTGGAAAGTACTCAAACGATACGATACGATTGTACTGAAAAGTACGATACTGATACTGTTTCTTAAAAAAAATCAACTGTGATTGCGATGAGGGTTGACCAACAGAGCGTTCTTGCAAAAATGGTTCATTTTAAACGTCAAACAGAACACAAATACTATCGAATGATTTCAGGATTGTCGTCTAGTGTGATAGTACTCCCTAGCAGATCATGCGGGTTTGTTACAAGTTAGCAATAACTGAAGCATAAAAATGACAGGGTCTTGTCTTTTTTGAAATAGTTTCCAGGTTAGCTCAACTGAGGTCAAATCAAAGTACCAAATTTTGAAGAAAGATGATTTGTAAAACGCTATAAAAATGACCATAAATAACAGTGAATAAATCCCACAACAGTTGAAGGTACTTTTCAACTATAAATAGTTAAAGATATCTCCAAGATATTCTACCATAAAGATAGACAAGGTATAGTCTGTCCAAGCAAAGAAGACATTCTGTTAAAATGGGAAAATAACTCCAGCTCCGTCAATATAAATTCAAAAATTGAAAATCAGGTCTCAAATGATATAAAACATTCTGATCTACGATTTGAGACCAAATTAGTGATTTTTGAACCAATATTGACCGAGCTGGAGTCATTTTCCCATCTTGCCAGAATATCTTCTTTACTTGGACAGACTATACCTACTCAAGTATTCTAACTATTAGAAAATTATTTCAAGATAGGACAAGTAAGGGTTTCAACTCTCTTCATTATCAAACCTTATCTAAAAGGTTGTCTTTTATGTAGGCCGTTAACCTCTAATAAATGTAATGGGAGTTAAAGAGTAATCAATTCATGGTCATTAGCTGATTAGTTGAGTAAAACAGGTTTATGTACAATAACAATTTTTAATAGTGTCATTAACAAAAATGCAAACAGCTTATTGGAACAGATAAGTACATTTTATTGTATAATTCAATCATTTTGATGCATTAGAAATGCAAAAACCATTATGATAATGATTTGGGTGGAGACAAAAGGCTACATCTCAATCCTATATTTTTAACGATCTTTAACAAGCATGTTTGCCAAAAATGTCACGAAAATGAAAAATTGAATAAAAAATACATTATGACATAAAAATGATTGTTCAATAGATTGTAAGGTTTTCAATTTAATCAGTTTTGAAAAATTATTAATTTTATAGTTCTATAACGAATTTATCAATAAATCTATTCCAATTAATCATTTTATAGACTAAAAAAAAGGAAGATAACTTTTTTCTAAACCGGGTTTCATGTATTGCAGAAATATTTTTAAGAACATTGTCACAGCATTAAACACTTTGAATAGGAGAGAGATTCAAAATCATTCTATTCATTTCGAACTCTTAAAATCATAATTAAACTAAATCTTAATTAATCAAATTATACTCTTAAAAATTTCATTTCCTCTCAAATTTCGATCGCTGACGAAGAGATATCTTTCAAGGAACCTATGTAAAGGTAATCGCTCTTCCAAACTCTCTGACAGCCAGACAAAGACACAATTTTCGCCAGTCAATAAACTTTCTTCGTCTCTTGAAGTTTAATACAGTTTGCACGAGCTGAGAAGACACGCCGTCATAATGTAAAGTGTATTGTGACAAAATGTCTTCCCAGTTTGCGTGAACTATCCTGAATCCTTCGCTTAATGATAACCGCCCACGTTCAAAGCCAAGGCAGGAAGGAGCTCTTGAGTCCTGAAAGTCTAAGATGTCAAGATAGAACACGCTTCGATGTATCGTCAAGTGCTCTCTAGTAATTTCGATCTCGAGTCAATCTTTTGATCGATTTGAGCCGACTTGAGTCAACTCTTTTGTTGGAAGCATATTGCTTCTAGGATAGATAGCACTGGCGGCCCGTGCCAACGAAAAAGTTGAAGTGCTATACAGTAGAAGATACGGGCACTTCACCTGTTTTGTGAGTACGAGCCGCCAGTGATTGATCGTCTCACCCCTACATTTTGTAAAGTAAAGAACTTTAAAAAACCTCTACTCCAATATCCAGAGTACCAGTAAAAATGATTTTTCACTGTAATGATTTGTCTATGATTTTTATGAATTATAAAACCTGTAAACTATACGACTAGCACTATAAAAACTGAATGTGACCAAATAAATTGTGTAACCAACGGTTTTATTGGTGAGATAACAAAAATCCTATAACAAACGGCTTGCAAAAAATAAGCAATGAACAAATTTCGAATGAGAATCTATTAGTAGATTAAAAAAATATCAATTTGTTGGGAGAATTTATTTCTTCCTGGCAAATTTATCGTACTTCTATCCCTACATCTTGTAAAGTGCAGAACTTGATAGAAGAATTATTGAAATATCCAGTAAATGAAATATGTATAATGGCTTTTGTTGTGGGTAGGTTCCACTCGCCTTAGTCACCCATCCGAAAGCAGTCCATAGTGTGTGTGACTTAACATCACAATCAACTAGCAACCGTTTCACTGAACAACCAGACACACCACACTATATTCAGTGAAACAGTAACAATATATTTTCGAAATTATTACTTTTGACTTATCCAATCATGACAACTATGATTGGTACAGTAAGATGTACGTTATAGAAAAATCGGAGTTTAAAAAGAACAATATCAACTAAAATCATTTCCACTGGCGGCTCGTCAGGTGGAATGCCCGTATCTTATACCAGAGACAATGTATTATTAATACTGATTGTACTATTAATGTATTATTAATACTAATAATACATTGTCTCTGCTTATACTGTACATTGTACAATACTTCACCTCTTCCCAAGGCACGAGCCGCCAGTGCTTAAATACTTTGTCAAGAATCTCGGGCTCTCAGGACCTCAGTTGAAAGTCGAGTTTTCATAAAGGTTGAAAAGAACGTACTCTCGAGACCGAGACATTTTTCTGGTTCCTTGAATAACAACAGATGAAAGTTGTGTTTTCATAAAGGTTGGAAAGAACGAACTTTCGAGATTGATACAATTTTTACTTCACGATGGGAATTCGTTCGCCAAATGATTGCTTTAGTTGGAATTCAACAGCAGGAATTCATCCACTTTCCCGAGAGACTTGACCTACACAATATTAAACAATCTCACTCTTTCTCAAACTCTTTTTCTCTCTTTCTCTTACTCACACTCTCTCTTTCTTTCTCACTCTGATTTCTGATCAAACTACGCTCGGCGAGAATTTATCGAGCTTTTCAAAAAGTGCCCCCTTTCCCCTTTAACTCCACCCTCGTCATTACTGACTCGTCGCAAAAAAACCTGTCTGTGTTGGAAATCGAATGCCACCAACTTTGAAAAGTGGGTGGTGGGGAGGGGGGAAATTCATCAATCGGACGAATTCATATTCAAATGATTCGCTTTCCAAATGTCTATTGCAATCTGATCATCAACACGATTATTTCCCAACCATTTGTTCAGCGTTTTATCGCGTTACATCTCACTTCGTTTCCAAAATGTTATCAGTCCATTTGTTATACAAATGGATATTTGAGAGGATGATAAAATACATTTGAAGTGGGAGGATGATGAAAATAAAAGTTACTTTTCTGGTTTCTTGTAGAATATTTTAGTTTGAGAGAAAGATGAGATATATACAATGTAATTATGTTGGGATCTTGTGCAGTATCTACTGTATTTGAAAATAATGAACTAACGTGAATTTAAAATTGATTTGAACTTTGGATCCTCTACCATATAGTACACAATTCATTTTTGAATTTGATTTTGAAGTACGATTTCAAAGTCCAAAGCAGTATCTAAGTGTTGAAAATGACCAACTAACGTGAATTTGAAATCGATTTGAACTATGGATCCTCTACAATATATAAAAATATTCAGTTCTGAATTTGATTTTGAAGTACGATTTCAAGCTCCATAGCTTTACTGTGTAGCCTGAGAGTTGAATTTGATTTGAACTTTGCTACTGTGGGTCTACTGAGCTACAGTTTGAATACTAAGTTTGAACTATCATTAAATTAATGACATAAACTAATTCCGTACACAAAAGGTGTATTTGAGCCTAATGGATCTGCATATTTCTCATAATAATTATTATCACCTCAAGTAGATTTCTTAGTGTTTGGTTCTGAAGCATATCCTCAACTGCATCTATACTTCATAGTCGTTGAATATAACAGTTTGAACAGGAATATGAACTTGAAATGGAATGCGTACTCAAATTGTGAAATAAAGTACTAGAATCATTGGCGGCTATACAGGTAAAAAATACGAGCACTTATCTATGTTTCGTGAGCACGAGCCGCCAGTGACTAGAATGCGTGGCTTTCTGATCATGAGATTCTAAAAATTCCGATTATAGAACTCCATCATAATATAAAATCATATTGTTTCAGGAATCACATTTATTCATAGCTTAAAAAATTCTTCCCATAATTTAGACTGTTGAATTAGAAATATTTTCCCTTCTCCATGTCCTTCCTAATCCTTTGAAATTAGCATAGCCTAAAGAATAAACTTAAAAATCCTTCGCAATCTTCTTTCTCACCCCGAGCTCAACTTTTGTCTCTTCTCTTGTAAATTCACTTGTTTTCTCAACATCTCCTGTTATAGTCTGTTCAAGCAAAGAAACATTCTGGCAAGATGAGAATATGACACCAGCTCGGTAAATATTGGTTCAGAAATTATAAATTTGGTTTCAAATTGTGGATCAGAATGTTTTCTATAATTTAAGACCAAATTTATAATTGTTGAAGCAATATTGACCGAGCAAGAGTCATTTTCCAAACATGCCAGAATGTCTTCTCTGTTTGGAGAGACTATATTTTACAACAAAAGCATTACATCCTCAGGCTTAGTACTGTCTAAGGATGCAGCCTTGAGGATTAACATAAATAATTTTTTTTTTGTTTTTGATCCTCATACTTTCCGCTATATAGAAGGTTCATCATTCTGCACGCTTGATTATGTTCATATAGCAAGTGGAAATAATGATTTTTATCCGTAGTGAAACTGACAGAAAATGATAATTTTCCCGAAAGAATAATATTAACAAATGCGTAATTTTTCTAACTAAATTTTAATATTTCAACGAAAGTTTATAATTGTGAGTATATTGACTTCAAATCAATCCTTCAAAATGCAAATGTTATCATCAATTACTTCCGGATCACTTACCTCCTTTAGGAGATTGGCTGTCGTTAGTAAAGACAGTCAGTCATTTCCCGTTTCTGGAGGAATATCAATTGTTGCATTACACTCTAACTGATTAACTGCATGTTATTCAGAGGTGTTCTGCATCTTCACTGGGTTGTGAAGACTGGCTTATGGTTGAGAGGATCGACGTGATAACCACACGTTACCTCTATCCGGATTGATGATTATTCGCCTGCTGTATCGCCTGTCCGGGCTGGGAGGGCATTCTGGCGGGGTGGGGGTGGCTTCGGCTCGGTCGGTGTTGGTTCGGGGCCTGTGGGTTCTGTTTAAGAATTTATGGCTTTTGGGCCGGTATTGGCCGGGCTGGAGTCATTTTCCTGTCTTGCCGAGGTGTCTTCTTTGCTTGGACGGGTTGTATATTGGAGTGAATATGAAACTGGCAACCAGCTGGTAGGGCTGGTAGGGCCCTTCATAGGGCTGTTGCGTCATTGACAAACAAACAAAAACTTCCGGATCACTTTATTGATCGGAAAAACTTTGAAAGGAACAAAAATTTGGGCTTAACCTGAAAATTTGGACTGTATTTCAATCAAAATTTTGTTAGAAATACTAAGGGAAATCATGTCTGTTCTTTCTTCCACCAAGCATGTTTGTCATCAGATGAATGAGTGATTAATAAGTAAATAAAATTATTGACTATAAAAATGTTCAATGAAAGCATTCCAATAAAGGACATTATTTACAATAATTAGATCTCGTTCTATTGGTTTCATAGATAATACCATTTCACTACTCACTATACTACATCACTACACTTAGTACTATACTAGATAATATCATTTCACTAGTTACTATACAACTATTTCACTATTATATAGGCTACTTACTAGTCAAGTGGCGAGACTAACAATATTACAAACTTGTTTGACTTGATCTAAAGTTAATTGGTTCCCGTTGTACTGCAAGTTGCATAGATTACGCCTGAACTTTCAAGTAGAGTACTTGGAGTAGCTTTGAGTTCATTGAATAGCCTTGAAAAATATGAGTTTATTGAATAGAAAAATATGAATGGTAGACAAAATAATCAATGAATGCACCTTTGTATAGCAATATCAACATACATTATTCTTTTTTATTTCGTTATTTATTCATTTTTCGAGCAATTTGCATTTCAACTTGTTTATGTTATCTGATTCCAAAAAGTTAGGCAGTCTAGTTTGTCTCCTGTCTTTGATGTAACCTACAAAAAGCAGATTTGATACATATATTGTCTCTTTGATTTCAAATTAATCATCTAGGCTTGAATAATGATGACAACTCTTCTTGACAACATCAGCTGTTGGAGCGCACAAGAAGCAGACGAAACCGCCTAACTTTTTGGTGCTATGCTAGTCGAACGATTACCCACAAACTAAATCCAAAACTTCATTTCTATTCAATTATTCGAAATACTCAATACACATTACAAAACGGTAACGCTGAAACTTTGGGTTTTTTAGCAGATGTCTAATAGTATACAATATAATACAAATTAATAGAATTGAATGTTCACCATGAGATTAAATTTAATTGAGGAAGTAAGTAAGATGACATTACATTAGTAGAGGATAAGAGATATTTATTATTTAGAGTATGGCTTTTAGTAGTGGGGAGACCCAAGGGTTGTTCCAGTTCACCCTAGGTAAAACCTCATTTTCCACAAATATGAACATGGGAATCCATGTAAGAGTTATGCAAGAGATGATTACAGAAGATGCATTACTGGTATCTTCTCTCATAAAATTCGATAAATATTAAAAAAGGGTTCCTAGAGTAGACCTAGTTACAAGGATGTAACTCTCCCAGAAAGAAAAGGTTTTCTGAAAAATTAGTAGCCTACATTCCCAACACTAGAAAAACGTTTCTAGACCTTGCTTCTGGAAAATTTCAACCTCTGCTCGAGAAAACAGAAGAAAAATGCACCTGGATCGATACCACTGGCTGATCCCTGCCCTTTGAGTTATAGTCTGTCCAAGCAAAGAAGACATTCTGGCAAGATGGGGAAATGAATCCGGCTTGGTCAAAATCGGTTCAAAAATTATGAATTTGGTTTCAAATTGTAGGAAATATCGTGATCTACAATTTGATACCAAATTTATTATTTTCGATCAATATTGAACGAGATGTAGTCATTTTTCCATCTTGCCAGAATGTCTTCTTTGCTTGAACAGACTATCCCACCCGGGAACCCACCTATAGTCGCCAATGAAATTGGCGGCTGGCAAATGTCTTTTGTCAATGCTCAGCTCTGTCAGGACAGTCTGAGAGCAGCCTGCGAAAGCTTATCAAGTCTATAGAGACCTGAGCTGAATATTTACGCTCTCACAGACCACTTTCAGACAGTCCTGAAAGAGCTGATTATCAGTAACAGTCGCTTCTCACCTGCCACTTTGGTTGTAGTCTACTTTACCACATCTTCTGCTTTTTTTATTTCACCGCTTCTTTGTTTGATAAAAGTTTTGTTGAGAAAAATACAGGAAACGTGTTGATGTTAGAGTGTGAAAAAATTTATTCCGAGTTTGAAATGAGGAAGACAGACAATATCCGATATACGATGCGGTCATTTTTGTTTCAAGAAAATTATCATTCTTGTTTCCCGAGATCGATAGAGTTATTTTCCTTATGGGATGAATATTAGTACAATAGTATATAGGGATGATATTAGAGTATATCATAGGATGAATAGTTTCAAACTTATTAATCAAAATTTGGCATAAAGACGTTTTGGACAATAGTCTGTGTTTTTAACCAATAAGTTTGCGTTTTTCTGTAATATGAATAAATGAATATCAACCTTTAGGTCTATTTACAATATTGCCTAATCAACTATATCAGAGTTAATTTGTTGTGGAGTACTTTGCTATTTTTATTAATAGCATTTCTTTTCAAAACTTTTACTTTGATAAGTATAATTTTACACTTAATAAGTATACTTTTACTGTGTGTACTGTGTATAATGGAATATTGCAGCTTCATTCTTAGCACAATGCTATTATAGTCAAATCATCTCAATCAGCTAATTCAAAAATATAATTATTTAGTAGCCTCATAGGCTGACATTAATGTAAGTAATACTGATTTTTTATATAATTATCCATGTAGAATCTTTTAAATATTATGTTGTACCTTTATCATTTGTACTTTGTGGTACTTGAAATGATATTTTCAAATTGAAATTCAAAAATTGAAATTTTTTTATTATTTGTACAGGGTTATGTGGGTTAAGTGGAAGAGGGGGCTTGCATGCCTCAACTTCGCCCACTAAACTTTTGTAAAGTATTTACAAAGTGTAAATAAAGGCATTTATCTATCTATCTACAGTTTTCATCGTTACGTGTTAATAATACTAATCATTTTTTACAGTAAGAATTTGAATTATGAGCTCGGTTTTAAAAATTGAATGATTATTCTCATCAAAATAACCTAAAACTTTAATTGATAAATAATAATCTAATTCTTGGCTGCCATGACAAAATTTCTACGTGTTAAATTTTTGAGTCAAAACTTAATATCTTCCATCATGGTCAAGTGATTTTGTGGACGAATACTGAAATATCGAATGGAAAGACAAATTCTGTCATATCACGGATTCATTAGAAATCGAGAAACCGGTTCTGGTTACTACACCATCATCAATCTCTGATGAACTACAACTCAACGTTAAAAGCAGCAGTATTTATACTACTGGTCGAGCACCGCTATTGGTAGTTGCTTGAACCAATCACAGTGAACGTCTGCCATTGGCCCAAACAAGCTCCTCCCCTATGAGCGGTCCATGCAAACATTACAAAATGGCGAAACTAAGTTCTTAGTAGAGTGGACTCTAATCGCTAACTCGTTGGAAGTTGCTTCCATACTAACCACAGGCGGATCGTACTGACGAAACAGATGAAGTGCCCATATCTTTTACTGTACAGCACTTCACCTGTTTCGTGGGCACGAGCCGCCAGTGACACTAACCACATCTTATCCTTTTACCTAGCAGGCTTCCTTTGGTTTCCGAATGAACTATTATTATACCACTCTTTAAGTAGTTGTGAAATTGATATTGTGGTAGTTATCCATAATAAATGAAAAGACAAGATGTTGTCAAACCACTGATTTATTAGAAAATCGAGATACCGGTTTCGGTTGTTACACCATTATCAATATCTGGTAAACTCCGTTTACTGAATAAATCAGTGGTTTGACAACATCTTGTCTTTTCATTTATTATTATTATTATTATACCCTCGGGTTTATTGTAATAGAATCTTGATCAGAATCAATAATTATCAGAATCTGTTCGTGTAAAGCAGTATATAGTCCGGTCGAGCTAAGAAGACATTCTGGCAAGATGGTAAAATAACTCCAGCTCGGTCAATTATGGATCAAAAATTATAAATTTGATCTCAAATTGTAGAGCAGAGTATCTGCTAGGTAAGAAATCATAGTCTGTTCAAGCTAAGAAGAAATTCTTCTAAGATAGAAAAATAACTCTAGATTGATTAAAAACTTCTCAAATTTTTGAAGAAATTCAGATCTACAATTTCAGTTCAAACTAATAGTTTTTCATCCATTATTGACCGAGCTGAAGACATTCTGGCAAGATGGGAGCCATCTTGACAGAATGTCTTCTTTGGACGACCAGACAATGTACATCAAGTTGGTTGTTATAGTTGTACAAGCAAAGAAGATCCTCTGACAAGATGAAAAAATGATCTCAGCACGTTCAATATTGGTTCAAAAATATTATTGATTTCGTCTCAATCGTAGGAAACATCCAGATCTACAATTTGAGACCAAATCAATTTTTTTCAACTAATATTGACCGAGCTGGAGTCATCTTCTCATCTTGCCAGAATGTCTTCTCCGCACGATGGGACTATAATATGTACAGCAAGTTGGTTGTAGCCAGACAGAATGATGAATGATAAGGAGATGCAATTTGGGGCGACAATGTGACTCAATTTGGACGTTGATGAGTGGCGTTTGTTGATACGTTGTCATCCAGATTAGCTAGTCGCCGACTAAATTGCAAGCCCAGCGATATGACGTCATCAGCCGGAATTGTCTCTACTCTGAAGGCTTTGCAGATAAACGCCATTGTCATAATTCTAAACCTACCTCGTTTTATGTTATACCACTTGAGTAGTTTTTCACGTAAAATTTATATACATTACTTGAAATTAGGGGTGAATTCTCTTAGTCCTGTTGTTTGAATATCATTTATAACAACTAAGAGCAGTTCAATAATATAACATCATTATCATAATCCACATCATTACCCATGCACAAACCTGTGAGCTCATGCGGGCATCATCTCCAGAAAAAGAACAAAAAATGGGGTTCGGAACCCACCCTTGTCCTTTCATCTCTTATTATAATTTCATAAGTGTTAAGAGTGGGTGGTAGTGGACGGCAAACTGCCGAACGGCAAAATCAAGCCCCATAAGAACAATGTAATTTTTATCAATCTCTTGGAGCAGATATTGCCTCTATTTATGGACAGAATTTCACGTTCTTAATGTCATTGGAAAGATAATTTAATTCTCCAGGGGCGTTACTTTCTACTTTTTCGATTTTTAGTTCATTTCAATAATTACAGATCAATACTTTTTTAGGTAATTAATTATGCGATAATTATTAAAATAAACTTAAAATCGAAAAAGTAAAAAGTAACGCCCCTGGAGAATATTAAATTCTCTTTCCAATGACATAAAGAACGTGAAATTCTGTCCATAAATAGAGGCAATATCTGCTCCAAGAGATTGATAAAAATTACATTGTTCTTATGGGGCTTGATTTTGCCGTTCGGCAGTTTGCCGTCCACTACCACCCACTCTTAAGTCAAAGACAAAAGCCTATTAAAACCAACCAAAAAAGTCATTCTGATATACGAAAGCAAGTGTTATTTCAGTTGCCCATTATTTCAAGAGAAGTCCGGGAACTGTCTGATATTATAATGTTACGTGCGACACAAAAATATTTTAGAAAAGTGAACTTGGAGATAAATGTTGGTATAGTCTGTTCAAGCAAAGAAGACCCCCTGGCAAAATGGGAAAATGACTCCAGCTTGATCAATATCTGAATGATAAATGTGGTGTCAATAGTAGATCAAACTGTTTCCTACAATTTGAGATAAAATTGATAATTTTTGAACCAATATTGACCGAACTTGAATCATTTTGCCAGAGGGTCTTCTTCGCTTGGACAGACTATATGCAACAAAAAATCGATAAACATTTTTGTTGATTAACTCTGACATAATATTTATACATCGTAACATCTCATTGAGCACACATTTGTAGTGAGAAGTCATAAATTATTGTTGCGAATAATATGAATAATACAATAGGATATCCTACATAACAGATTGAATCATGTTTTCAGGAAACCCAACTTTGTAGACATTGAAGTCATTGAAGATCTTTGTTAAAAACAGTTTGAGCCAATTCTCTAATCCCGAAACAGAAAATAGAATAGATTGGCTCTCTGTACTGGTGGTTCGTGCCCACGAAACAGGTGAAGTGCTCTTATCTTTTGCTGTACAGCACTTCACCTACTTCGTGGGCACTAGCCGCCAGTGCTATATAGGATTCAATTGTAATTACTATATTTAAACAGTGCTATATATTGCAATAGCAGTAATTGTAATTTATTTCAAGTTGAACTAGTTCCAAATTAGATTCTACACAAGCAACAAAATCTCAATCAAACAGCTCAACACTTTCTGTAAACAGTACGATGATTGTGGTTTGTCACCGATCACTAAAACGTGTATAGTCTGTCCAAGGAAAGAAGACATTCTGGCGAGATGGGAAATTGACTCTAGCTCAGTCAATATTGGTTCGAAAAGTATAAATTTTGTTTTAAAATTGTAGATCAGAATGTTTCCTACAATTTGAGACTAAATTATAATTTTCGAACCAATATCGACCGAGCTGGAGTTATTGTACCATCTTACCAAAATGTCGTATTTGCTTGGACATACTATAGCTAATTCAAGGACGCTGTTTACAATATGAGAGAATAGAACTAGATCCTATTCTAAACTCTATATAGGCTACTCTCTGTTTACAAGAACCTATTTTATTCTCTGCCTATTTTATACTCTCTGTTTACAAGGGACTATTTTAATCTCTAGTTATTTTATAATCTCTGTTTACAAGCAACTTTTCTATTCCCAGGCTATTTTATACTCTTTGTTTACAAGTGACTATATTTTCATTGTCTGGCCGGGGGACAACTATTCAGCAAACGGCACTAGACGTAATTGATTGTTGTCATTTGAGGGCATTGCTTGACTCACAACATCGCGGCAATCTTCTACGCATGTCTCAGAAGCGGGCTATTTTCATTCGAGCACGTAGGCATAGGGAGGAAAACTTTTAGTCCGTACAAGGAAAGAAGACACTCTGGTAAGATGGGAAAATGACTCAAGCTCGGTGAATATTGGTTCAAAACTTATCAATTCGATCTCAAATTGTAGGAAACAATTTGATCTACGACTAAGACCACATTTATAATTTTTGAACAAATATTGACCAAGCTTGAGTCATTTTCCCATCTTGCCAGAGGGTCTTCATTGCTTGGACAAACTATGCGTATGATGTAAGAACGTCTTTGAATATTATTATTCAACAGAAGTATTGTTCATTGTAAGCCCTGCGCTAAAAGGTCAATTTCCTCCCGAGAAGATAATATATAACTAGTTAAAGCACAAAAGTTAGGCGGTTTCATCTGCTCCTTGTGCGCTTCAACAGCTAATGTTGTCAATTTATTAGATTAGTCATTCAGCTATATGCCTATAGATGATGTTTTTGAGATCAGAAGAGCCAATAGATGCATCACATTTGCTGTTAGTAGGTTACATCACGTACAAGAGACAGACGAAACCGCGTCTGTTATAAAGGTGACGCTTATCGGCTTCAGCTATAACGAAGATTTATCCATTAATTATTTGAAAAAATGCATAACTTAATGGATGAAACACAGACAATAATTGTCCAAAACGTCTTGATTTTAATCTTTTAACAAAGAGTTTGTTAAATACTCCAAATGAAGGTTATGTTCACAATGTCCACTCTCACTGTACTCACAAATTTTAACTGTCAAGAATAAAAAAACTGAGATTAAGCATCAAGACTATTGAATTGTATTATTGGATAGATCGTATTCAATTATTTCACGTTGTGTATCAGTACTTGAATGTAAAGTGACCCGTAAAGCTTTATGGTTGAAGAACATTTTGAAAATTTTCATCCTCTGTGTTGCACTGGCGGCTCGTACCCACGAAACAGGTGAAGTGTCCGTATCTTTTACTGTACAGCACTTCACCTGTTTCGTGGGCACGAGCCGCCAGTGCTGTGTTGTACCTCGAGATGTTTGCAATTGAGGGCATTTGTTTTTGTTAATGACAACATTATCATAATTCTTGTTGTGTTTATCACACTTGTTTTATCCTGTTTGTTTTTGTTTGCTATCAACTCTATTGTTGTTGAAATTGACCCAATATTTCTTTACTGTGATGCAAGAACGCCTCCATTTTTCTCATCAGATGTGTCGTTCAATAAGATGATAATTAACTTCAAGAATGAACATTATTATCGTTCTTATTGTTTTATTTAGGTTTTTATGGCTGCTTTTTGATTGTTTTGTTTACAATTGGCCTACTCTTGTTACTTCTGAGTGAATTGTCCAATGTCTTTGTTGTGATTATATTCATGCTGCATCATAATAATTTGTTGTGATTCATGTAACTAGACTGTGAAAAAAAACTCTTCGTCAACTAGGTATAGTCTGTAATAAGAAAACTAATATTTTGTCAAATTTCACAAAAAAGTATTAGGCCGGTATTACACGATAATAGTTCTATGATCATAGTTGATCATATGGAAAGAGATAAAAATATGATATCGTATTTACATCTCTTTCCTATAGTTCATCAGATATGAACTATTATCGTGTAATACCGGCCTTAGGTAAAGTCTGTCCAAGCAAAGAAGACATTCTGGCAAGATGGGGAGAATGACTCCAGCTCGATCAATATTGGTTTAAAAGTTAGACATTTAATCCCAAATTGTAGGAAACATTTTGATCTACAATTTCAGACTAAATTCATGATTTCTGAACCAATATTGACCGAGCTGGAGTCGTTTCCCCATCTTGTCAGTGAACAGACTACACACGTTTTAGTGATTGGTGACAAACCCAAATCATTGTACTGTTTACATAAATTGTCGAGATGTTTGATTGAGCTTCTGTTGCTTGTACAACTCGTATCATATTCTTTCAGATGTTGCTAATTTTGTACCCTGCTTGGACTGTAGTTCATAACATCTTATTTTCCAAGATGGCGTTTACTTTTATTTATCACCTTTTACAGAACTACAGGTTCTAGTAGGATTGTTGAAATACGCTATCGAAACATTAGTAAAGTAAGGTACCAAAAACTGGAGATTAGGAAGCTTTATTTGTCTCTTTTTTGTGATGAATTCATATTTATATTAAGATTCTACTCACAGATGATGTAAAGAATGTATTGTTTTTTTCGATTTCCATCATCTAGGCATATACAATAGACAACTCTAATTATCGACATCGCAGATGTTGAAGCGCACAAGCGGCAGACGAAACCGCCTAATTTTCTGTCGCCAGTTATAATACCTAATTGAATTTGCTCCAATCACTCGGTGAACAGAGTTGAGGTTGAGCAGAGTATTTGAAATCACCAAACTCATCAGTTGAGACGAATTGGATTCTCCACTACAGTATCGACTCTTGACAAATCAATCACCATTAGTGCTAATAAATTGGAAAACTGCTATCTGTTGGAAATAGAGAGAGAGTGAGAGAGAGAGAGAGAGAGAAAGAAAGGACAAGGACAAGGAGAAGAAGAAGAAGAAGAAGAAGAAGAAGAAGAAAAAAAAAGAAGAAGAAGAAGAAGAAGAAGGAGAAGAAGAAGAAGAAGGAGGATGAGGAGGAGGAGGAGGAGGAGGAGGAGGAGGAGAGAAGAAGGAGGAAGAGAAAGAAGAGGAGAAGAGAAGAGAGAAAGAGAGAGAAAGAGAAAGAGAAATAGGAAGAGAAAGAGAAAGAGAAAGAGAAAGAGAAAGAGAAAGAGAAAGAGAAAGAGAAAGAGAAAGAGAAAGAGAAAGAGAAAGAGAAAGAGAAAGAGAAAGAGAAAGAGAAAGAGAAAGAGAAACAGAAAGAGAAAGAGAAACAGAAACAGATACAGAAACAGATACAGATAGAGATTGATTCATTGATTCGTATCTAGAGCTTGCACATAACAACGCAGTAGAGAGAGTGAGAGAGAGGGCAAGTGAGAGAGAATGCGAATTAAAAGGGAGGTAGGGTCGACAACGACAACACTAATCTTGCAATCAGAGTAGACAGACGTGTCACCTAGAGAGACACACGTGTGACAGAGAGAGAGAGAGAAGAGAGAGAGAGAGAGAGAGAGTGCAAGAGAGTTCAGGTGCAATATCCACCTACCACAAATCACTCAATGGTCTCTTCCTTAATATCACTCTGGACTCTTCACCTTCATTAGAAAAGTGAATTGTGGTGTTGAATTGAAAAGTGAATTAGTGTTATTGGATTCTACTGACAGAAGGTGAACTCTACGTTCTACTCTTAGGCATAGTGATACGCATTAGTGATACAAGAGTCGAAAATAGATACAGGAAGGAAGCTCGTTGATACGGACATGTGCAGTGATCAGTCTTTACCCTATTTAGGGATATGATGAAGAAATGAAATTCGTTTGAATGGAAACAAACGAAGTTAGCCTGTTTGTTTCATTATTGTCTGACAATGCCGTGAGGGTAGCAGGGGGGAAGGAGCTCACTAGCTAGACGGATGAAGCGAGCGAAGCGAGCCTACCAACTTCTAGTATACTGTATAATTTATTATGATTATCTTGAATAAGACATAGTAAGACTATAACAAGTTACTAAGTAAGATATTTATATGCCCGGTTTTTCCAAGCACACTCAAATTTGAGGGACCCTCAAGTTTACTTCATTTCCTTTACTTACCATAGAAAATGTCAGCTATAAAAAATTTGAGAGTCCCTCAACTTTGAGTGTGCTTGGAAAAACCCAGCAATAGGGTAGAATCATAGTAAGCTTAAAGATGAAGATGTCCGTTAAATCATATGCTCATTTCCTCTAATATTCCATTGTTTTTGATCACTTCAGCTGATTCATGAATGTTAACTTTAGTGACATCTTAATTTTCATCTTCATCTTTCAAACAACAATGAATGCCCCCTAAAAGTTTACTGTATAATTATTGTTGTCTCACACATAGAGAAACAGAAACAGAATTCATGTTATAGTTTCTCTATCTCCCAACACACATGGTCTGAGCAGTAAGGGAGAAATCTCCCGCCCGCTCCATTTCGCGCTGCCCCTATTGGCGGCGCGTGATAGTTTGGGGGACTTTCCTCCGCGCATGCGTCTAGCGCCCGGCGTTATTGAGCCGAGCCGGGCACGGCCTGACATGAAGGCATGCGCTGCAGTTCAGTAAGACAGAGCCGTGTGGCTGAGGATGAGAGGAAAGTTTAGGGACTTGCTGACGTGTACTTTCACTACCACTGAGTCCAAAGGCTGTAATCTCTCTCGACGGGCTCCAGGTAAATTAAATTCATATTTCCCTTCAATCAACAATCTCTAAAACAAGTAAAATAGTTCCTAAAATATTGGTTTTGAAGCTTAAGTATTTTACTACTTGGGGGTTATGTTCGTTCTAGGGTGCCACGCCATTTTCTTGCTCCACTTTTCCATTGGCTGGATGTTTTTCTTTCTTTCCTTTAATTTTCCTAATGTATTTCGTGAATTGAAATCTATCTCTCTCATTTCCCATCTAATATTATATTACTTCACTTCTTTCTATTCACCTTCTTCTTTCTATCCCCTTCTTCTTTCTCTTTCTATTCTTCTTCTCCTATTGAATCTATCCTTTTATTCTTTAAATGTTATTTGTGAATTGGATAAGTCTTTAAATACCTGACTTCTGCATAAGATCCATCAAACAATTCATTTTTAAGTATTATACAGTTTAGTATGTTTACGTATTTGTTCTATATGTATAATTATGTAGTGTTTATAGAGTGGATATGTTCTGAAATTATATTTTTGAAATGTAAATTGTAATTATTGCAAGTGATATAGTATTATACACCATTTAACGTTCTGGTGTTATACCATACACCATTTAACGTTCTGGTGTTATACCATACACTAATATGAATAGTCATAATGTCATGGTAGTCCCTGGTAATTTCTTGACAAGTTACAAATTTCATTCCATTGTAATGACAATTAAAAATATATATTCTAGATATCTGTACTTGATACTCGCAATTCCTCTTACCTCAATGCAAACATGATTCAATAGACAAGATAAAAGAAAAACATCAAATCAAAAGGCAAGATATTGTCAAACCACAGATTCACACTACAAACTTATTATCACCTTCACAACCTACTAAACTTTTTCAAAAAGGATCCACTCAATACAGATAAGATGATAGTGGATTATATTACACCATAATCCCTTGATCTCACATAGTTTTCCAGTGATGAGAATAGTGTTTGAATTCAAATATTCCGATAGTAAATATATCCACTCACATGCCAAAATGTTAGACCAGTTGATAAAGCTGCACCAGAATGCAGTGATTGCAGACTCGTGTTTGATAATTTTGGCCCAACTTACACATACCAACCAGGCTATTCTATTATTCATGCCAGAAAGTCACATGATTAGGTTGCGTAGTAACTTGATTGAATAATTTCATACTATAGATGTTATTTGTAGGGACTCAAAAGTCAGAGAAAATTATTCAAGATCCATTGATTGAAATAATAACTACTTAAAGTTTGTGAACAATTGTTTGTCAACAATTTACATTGAATTTCATTGATTCTCAATTATTGTTCTATAAACAACCAACTAGAAGTCAACTATTTTTGCGTAGTCAAGATATTGGCCCAATTGGCACAAACCTTCTCAACCCAGGTGTTTCATCTCATTCTATTTACTCAGTCTAACTTGACCTGAAATCTTTTACTGTTATCTTTTTTATCTAGTGCAGAAACAATTATTCAATCTGGCTGATCCATCAACTCCTATCATATTGGTTTTATTCAGGGTATATTAATGAGTTTAATGGTAACCCTTTATTTTCCTTCAAAGTTTATTTCAAAAATAGAGTATTGTTAGGCATAGTGTTTGTTATTCTTCCTTTTTATTGTACCTTTTTTCAATTTTCATTGGTTGTTTTTTTGCAATGGGTCTCTTCAGACCCAACCACTAAATCAATCCTAAGAATTCTTGGCTTAGAAATTTCAAGTGAAATTTGATATTTCCGAATAATTTATCACATATTTTTGGTGCTTTTTTACTGAAATATTAACAGTTCGAAATTTTAAATTGATAATTCATAGCTTTTTTATATTCGGGAGTGAAAATTTGTGATTTTGAAATAGTGAGTTTGAACATAACCTTTTCTAATATTTTCATCCAAAATAGGAGCGTAGACGATTTGGACACTCATGTCTGTGTTTTCATCTATCAGTATAATTGTCATGTATCTAATAAATAAATAAATAAATAAATCCATCCCAATTACTTGCCCAAGATTCTTTCCATGTTAACAAAATCGTCGTAACAAAGGAAGACTGAACGATTCGATAGATTATCAGACCCTTCAGATAGCTTCTCGATTATTATTTTTGTGGTGAATCCATTTTGAAGGAGCCCTAAATCGGAAGAAGAAGGCTTGATAATGTGTAGTTTGAATACTATTGCATAGAATATCGATCATTCATCATAATTCCATTTCATTTCATTCATCCAGTCGATTAATTACAATAGAGGGTTAAAACACAGACAACAAAGTCCAAAACGTATTTTCCCAAATTTCGATACAAAGTTATAAGAGTAATGAGTTTCTCATTTCTATCATATCATTCTATTTCTTTCGAGAAACCTGTACTAAAAGCACAATAAAATCGAGTAGTTGAGGTAAGTTTCCATTATTACAAGTCACGGGCACATGCAGGACCTCCTAAATACGTATTTAGGAGGTCCTGGCACATGTCGGCCACAAGGTGCAATAGAAACAAATTGTTGTAAAGATTAAATTAAGGCACACACTGATCAGCTGATCTCTGATTTGCGTTGCTCCATGCAACAACGTGTTTCTATTACATCATGTGTTCGGGCGACTTTTGAAGTGATGGAGTTCTACCATCAATTAAATCTTCATTTGTCCAATAATGGAATTTGAAAATATTTCTGCTCCAGCTTAAAAACCTTACAAGAAAAATATCACAAGAACTAAGTAGTACACAATAAAATCTATATTGAGGAAGTCACCCATTGTATAGATGAGAATCAGAAGAGTTCAGCTTCTGAAAAAACTTATTTCTTCTGCCAGGGTTGGGAAAGATTCAGAGAGAGAGGTACTGTGATAGAGAGAGAAAAAGAGAGAAAGGAATAAAAAGAAAGAAAATGAGATAGAAAGAGAGAAAGAAAAGAAAGAGAGAGAGCTCAGCTTATAACAGGCGATAAGCCAAGTCTGAACGCGTTACTCAGTTTCAAGCGTCTGAGACGTGTTCGCAGTCACAAGCTTCATTCAAAAATAGAACGCGCAAGTATTTTGGATGTCCAAGTATTTTTGACATTCTGGCAAGATGGGAAAATGACTCCTACTCGGTCAATATTGGTTCGAAAATCATAAATTTAATCTCAAATTGTACAACAAAATGTTTCCTATACAATTTGAACCCAAATTCATATTTTTCGAACCAATATTGACCGAGCAGGAGTCATTTTCCCAACTTGCCAAAATGTCTTCTTCGCTTGGACAGACTAAATTTTGAATGTCCTAAAACACATAACCGTTTGCCGATTTTATTGAGCGCTTTATAGGACTGCGCTAAGGTCCGATGTTATTTTAGATGCAGCTCATCAACACACATGAAATCGCCCGCTAAAAGCCGAAAGATTTATTCTGTTTATATTTTTATTGTAGAAGAAAGCAACGTTGATATTCCGTGGGCTTAAATGGGTATAGAGATTTATTGACAGGATATATTTTCTGATTTCTAGTTTTTGAACTTGAATTAAAATAGATGACGATTCAATTTTCTGTGATTAATAACCTGTTGCCGAACGACTATCATTCATTATGAATTTGAAAATAACTCTCGAGCAGATCACAGACTATTCAGACTATTAACTGTTCTCCAACAATAGCTCACCCAAAATTCTATTATTTTCATTCATAAGATATCTATTCCTTCCATTTTAAATAATTTTATCAATTCCGGCCATCAACATTCCGAATTCAAAATTTCGGTGTTATTCCTGGATTGAAAGTTATATGTTTACTCAGTGCTATTTGCTCAGTGTTATTTTTATAAGCTTATTTTGGAGAATATTGACTTCATAATAAAATTTTGGGAGAGGATAGCACAGGCTATGCCTATTTTCTCCTCCCAATTCAAGTAGTTGTATCGATGTGTGAATAAAGAATAAGAATAAAAGAATAAATTGGAGCGATTATAATGAATGTAAATCGAGTAATGTAATGTTCAAGTTGATTTAAAATTTCAATTTGATTCAAATAGAAATATCATCTTGTTCGATAAAATGGTGAAGCATTTTTCCATTCGCCATTTTGTATGTTCTATCCGCCATTTTGAAATTCTGGCCAATCAGGTGGGCTCACGCCAAAAATTTTGTCCAATCACAGAATATTAGAGCATGCACTGAACATTTCCCTCATAAATTGTTTCAATGATTTGAGTGTTGAATTGAACGATACTGATTTTCTAACTGAAAAGAGTGATTGATAATATCTATCAAGCATTCCCAATATGAAGGATTGACTATGGAGGAAAGGATTGAGTACGATATGGTAAAAGTAAGAGAGAAAGGTCTCATGGATTTGCAGCTTAGATAATCAAGTGATCACTTAAATACTCGCATGTATCATCATATTCAATACAAGCAAACAAACACTAATAATCTACTTCAATCCAGTTAATTCATTGATATTGGAGTGATCATAAACTTAAAAAAGAACATGACCATGAACCATCATTTTAGTCGATTTTGGATACTTGTATTCAAATTCAAATTCCTTTATTCTCTGCATAGATACAATTGGTAACATAAGTGCCTGTATATAACAGTCGTCATTATTATAGTTTATAGTCTATCCTATCCTCAGCTATGAAAATATAAATTTATGAAATTGTTTTATATTTTAAAACATGACACTCGTTCGATTATTGGCACTGCAAATAAATCACTCAACCTATCCACCCAAAATAGGTCAACAATATAGTACGAGGTTCAATCTGTGACGGTATGATCCCATTGTGAATGTTTATATTCTTCTGATTCGCCAATCCTCTTTTTATGAGTGTAGGCATAATAAAAACCTAGCTGACAGATTGAGTACAACTATAAAATTGCTTGACGAACTCTCGGTTTATGACGTTTCTCTGTAGAAGACTTGATTCACATTTATTTATTTATAACACATCTTGCTATGAGATTGAAGACTGGAATTTCATTCATCGTCCGCTCAGTCCATCTGAAAATTGAGGTTCCCTCCCTGTATTTTTGTTCATTAAAATTTGGGTTGAACTCAAGGATTCCATGTATTATTATAATCATCTTTTATTGTAAAAGAAACATATTCCATTTTTTTATAACAATTATCATTGAGAATCATTGAGTGAATGAAAAATAACATCCAAATAACGGGTAGCAAAAAAAACAATTCCATTGTAGGAATTCAGACTGAAGACAGATTACTCATATCAAATGAGTATCATAATCATATCAAATATCATATTCTGACGTTCTGAATTCTATGTCAAAGTGTTACTTTTTCAAGTGATAACAATTTTTCCGAGACTAGTCGTTCAATGCGAAATGACTGTTGAGTTCAGAAATAAATCAAATGATAGATATTATAAGGGAGGAAATTTTGAAATTTTCTCCCTCAAAATATGATCTTGAAAAGCCGATATTTTTTCATCGGTTCACTCGAACAAACGATGAAGATTGTATAGTTTGTCTAAGCAAAGAAGACATTCTGGCAAGATGGGAAAATTATTCCAGCTCGTTCAATATTGGTTCGAAAATAATTAATTTGGTTTCAAATTTTAGGGAACTTTGTAATCTACAAATTGAGATCAAATTTGTAATTTTTGAACCAATATTTTCATTTCCTCTTTGCTTGGACAGACTATACCAATATAGGTTATGCCAATATATATATATATATATACTTAGGCTATTTTAATGAATCGTTTCAAACTTCATCGTCTTGCTGGAACAAACTTGGATGAAAGTTCTGTAAATCCATTATTTCATTTTACTCGAAAATCCCTAAATACTACCAATTTCTCACTGTCACACACAGGCTACCGCTAACAGGAGCCAAAAACAATTCCATTGAATGGTGGTTGTTTACATGAGTGTCAAAACTCTGGAAAATATTTACAACCACTGTCACTCTTTCATGCAAAACTGTCATTTATGAATGAATGAACAACTCTATCTCACACGACTTGACCTACCACTTTATAGCGTTACGTGACTAAGGGAAGTTCATGTTTTCTCATAAATGCAAGCAATGTAATAAACCACGATACTGTAGCCTACTAGTATTCTAATACAAATACTAGTATTCGGATAGCCTACTAGTTAACTTGAGGGATAGTAGGTAGTATTCTAGTATCCGTGGAATAAACGGTATTTTCAAATAAAACTTTCAAGCACGGTATTGTTCTGCCTACTGCAGCAAATAACTTGGCACAGGTCTACAGTATTCAACTCAAAATATTATTAAAGCGCATAAACCAACAGTGATTTATTTGTTTTGCTAAACTTTTGTGTTGCATCTGATAAGCTCATTCTTTCATGGTTTTATTTTTTATTTTATGGTTTCCGGGGTCTTGTAAAGACTTGTTTACACGGCGACTTTCTGATACGCAGTAGTGATACAGAGTTCAAAATTGATACATAAAGACTTGTTTACACGGCGTCTTTCTGATACGCAGTAGTGATACAGAGTTCAAAATTGATACAGAAAGAAAGCAGGTTGATACGAGAAATTTACAACTATCATGGATAGCCGCCATTTTTTAAATCAGCTGCTTCTATTTCCCAATGATTGAACATTTTGATAGCATTTGAACTGGGGTAAGGTATTTTTAAAACTGAATTAATAATTATATTTATTATAAGAAGTTTAATCAATTAAAGATTATAATGAACCTTCAAGTTTCAGAGAGCCAATAGTTTTCCTCCACTAATCTCGACATTGTCATATGAGCTAACCTCACTTTGCGACCACACGTTGCAATAATAATGTCTAGTGCCAAGGAGCTTCCTTTCTGTACGATTGCGTATCAATTTTGAACTTTTGTATCACTAATGCGTATCAGAAAAACGCCGTTTAAAGAGGCCTTAAAAGGGTCTAGTAAAAGAGCGATTCAGTACAATCGATCATGATGAGATCCTGTTCTTCAAATCCTTTTTGAAAATGAAGTTATTCATTTAAATTCAAATCCTTTCGTTCATCCTCATTATCATATTTGAAGAATTCAGCCTCGCCAAGTCTAGCGAAATCTTCAATGAATATTCAAATCGATGTTCGCAATCGTATTATCAACGCTCTTATGATGCAGTCTATTCTCAGTCCAATGATCAACTCAATCGATTCGGAAATGATGAACGCGAACGATTAAATAGTCTCTGCAATTGGGTCAAGGTCGAATCAATGTATCAACTATGCAAAAATGGATCAACCAATCTGCTATCGATCAATAGTAATCAGTATCACATCTCCTTAACAAAACTTTGTTTCATAACTTGAATAACAGGAAAAGTTTGATGAGTAGCCTATCGTATTTTTCATTAGGAACTTAGGCATTAGGAGAAGACGAGTTGTTAAATCAAGTATCGTATTTCTCATTATGGAATTGAGTAATAGGAAAAGAGTTAATGAACAGAAAAGAGTATCGGATTTCTCATCGAATAGAATATCGGATTAAGTATCGGTTTTATGAAGAACCTTATTACGAGTAGTTCCCCCTCGTCGTTGGCTCAATGTTTCCGAACATTTGTTCATCATATTTACCATTTTAAAGACCATAGCCTTTATTAAAGGTAGTCTGTCCAAGCAAAGAAGACATTCTTGCAAGATGAAGAAATGACTCCAGCTCGATCAAAATAGGTTCAAAAGTTATGAATTTGGTTTCAAATTGTAGATCAGAGAATTTTCTGCATTTTGAAACAGAATTTATAATTTTTGACCCAATATTGACCGAGCTGGAGTCATCATCCCATCTTTCCAGAATGTCTTCTTTGCTTAGACAGATTATAGAGTACAAGATTGCGTTTTGCGTCTGAACCACTTCTTCACCGCTTCAGAATGGTTTCAGAATGCTTCCTAAAATTTGAGACCAAATTTATAGTTTTTGAACCAATATTGACCGAGCTCTAGTCATTATCCCATCTTGCAAAAATGTCTTCTTTGCTTGAATAGACTATAGCTATGATTATAGTGATAAGACGCTCTCCAAATGTCGTACACCTTAACCTGAAAGTTTGGGAAACATTTGGGCACTGGCGGCTCGTACCTAAGAAACAGGTGAAGTGCCCGTATTTTTTACTGTAAAGCATTTCACCTGATTCGTGGGCACGAGCCGCCAGGGCAATTGGGGAATCTCTACAACTATTTCAGACTATGATGTCAGTGCACATTGGGCTATTTTTCGGAAATGGGGCTTCATTTCTCAAATGTCAGCAAGACACGCAAGTGCCGCTCTAGCCACAAGATGTGAAGCGATAAGTCTCCCGCAAAACTTTCCCCATTTGTTCGGAACTTGTCTCATAATTCTCAACAATGTAACACTATTTTCTTGAGTATGACAATGTTAGCTGCTTCACAGATCAGCAATTCTGTGAGGGTGCATTCATAGTGGGTTAGAAGATGAAGATGGAAATAAGAATCTTACTGAAGTTGATATCCATGAATCAGATGTAGTAATTAAAATCGATAAAATAATAATGGAAGTGAGCATAATATGATTCAATGCACGTCATCTTTATCTTCATTTTGTAACCCACTATCAATGCACACCAAGAGATTGTAAAATTTCATTCAATAGCGCGACCAAATCTTTGATCATTTAGATTATTTTTCAATAATGAATTATTATTGGTTGGTTGAAACATTATTCTGTACAGATTGATCCAAAAATTATCAATCAATCCAGTGGAGAAATATCAACTCTGAGTTCTAAAAGCATGGAATTATCACCAATAACAATTTAGTTCACTGTTTGACAGTAACATCTGACTTTTCCAGTTCCTGTCCATTTTGTTTTCTCCAGGAGTTTGCAACATTTCTCTGTAATAGTTCTCTATTAAATTTGGTAGGCTGACAAAAAAATATATAGCCACCTCTCCCATCGAAATTTGAAGGTATTGCAGTTGAGGTAGAAGTTGAACATTCTATACTAAAATGAAATTTATAATTTTAAAGAATCATGATAAGAATTATTATTCTAACGTGTTCCGCCTTCCTCCTGTATTACAGTTACTCCTAATTTTTAAGAAAGTTTTATGTAAGCTTCACTTAAGAAACTGATAAACTGCATTGGAAATGGAAATAATCGTAAAATCCACTCGAGGTATGGAATACATATTCGAATCATATTGGAAAAATATTGGCTATCATCATAGATAGTTCATTTCACTGGAAATGAAGATGTTCTAACAAAAAATCGGAAACTCAATAACAAGCAAATTGAAGATTTTAGCCATTTTCACTGCTCTACCCAACTTTCTTGAATAACATTCGAAATAGTTCCTAATTCAGCCAGCAGATGACATTAGCAATAGGGTTACTTGCTTTGACGTCCATTGGACACGCCTCCAAGCTCCGCCTACGATCAAAATGGCTGAAAACATAGGTTGGAGAAGTTTCCAAATTCAACCAGTAGATGGAAGCAGTTGACGGGTGATGTTTCAGATTTGACTTGGACACGCCTTCATGCCCCGCCTGCTCTTTTCTTATTGGTTGATAGTGTGTCGTGAGTTCTGTATTAGAAAATGGCTGCTAGAAGGAAAATGACGCATGCTGTATCATACACAAAAAATTACGCTGATCTGAAATTACTATTGACGATCTTGTGCTAATGTAATATTAATTTTTGTATTCAGGCCGATAAGATTCAATTGAGCTTTTTGTTTATACGATGAATATAATGAAATAGAACTCAAATTATTCATTATTCAATACCATAGGTATTACCTATTCTAATTACCTTTTATTACCGACCTCTTGCCAAAAAGGGAAAACTACAGAAACTGTAAGGTGGTTGTCAGCGAATCAGAAAATGAAATTCAAGAGGGGCGTTTCTTGGCTTGCTTCATACATTGATCGCAGTTTTTCAATTAATTAATTCATTATGATGAATGATTTCAAGCAGAGGAAATAATTTCTTGTGGATTCAAGTTGCTGGTAAAATGAGTTTCTATCAAAATAGTGGAAAAATTATTGTAATAGCCAAATTAAAATTTCTAAAATCCCCGTTGACGGTGGCGCCCTTTAAGGTCGCACACTCCGGACACCCCACCCGAGGGCCCTGATCATCATCATCATCATCCCTTTCGTTATCCACGCACAAACCTAAGATGTCATGTGAGCATCACCCACTGGCGGCTCGTGCCCACGAGACAGGCGCTGTACAGTAAAAGATACGAGCACTTCATCTGTTTCATGGGCACGAGCCGCCAGTGGCATCACCCTCAAAGGAAAATAATATTTTATTCTATATTAAAACTAGTCTCGTGAACTAACTGATGATTTTCATCCTCATAAAAAATGTTATAGACTAATGTTGAAATGTTGCAATTTTGTTAATTAATGATATTTTGTGTTTTTTGCAGGAAGCAATGTACCAGCAGCAACAGCAGCAGCATCAGCAGTGGTCGGGGGCGGGAGCGCAGGGAGCGGCACAGCCGGGGGCTGCAATGGGGGGCTGTGGGGGAGTGCCGGGGGGGCAGAGGAGGCGGCCGGCGGCGGCGCAGGGCCGGGGGGGGACCAGCTGGAGGGGCCGGACTCAGCTCCGGATGACGCTCTTCACCTCCAGAGACGGGTGGGACTCTTCAGTGGGGTGGCTCTAATCGTTGGCACTATGATCGGTGAGTACATTTCAAAATAATTTATTATTGATCGAAACTATCATTATTATTCAATCAATTATTGATCAGAACATTGAAAATTTTTATTCCTTATAACAAGCATTATTAATTAGTTATAAACATAACCACATTTTGGACTACCATTCTAATTGAAATATTGGAAAGAGAGATAGTAAGAGCTATTATAGAGACTGTATAATTGTATATTACTTATCTTTCAAAGTATGACTAGTTTTTCGTCAATAATTCTCATCCGAAAATGTAGGCCTACTAATTTCTCCTGAATGAGTTTTTCTATGACTCAGAAGTTTTCATTATAGTGGTTGAGCTCAATTTGAACATGAAGCATAGTTAATTAAAAAGATCCAAAGTGTACATAGCATGAGTGATAGAGAAGAAATTCAAGTTCCAACCTCCAACGCCTGATGAAAAATAATATTCTCTATTCATTCAACTTGCATGTAACCACGGAGAACTAATTAATTCCATTCAAATTTTTCCCAGTGTGCAAAAATGAACGATTAACTTTTCCTCACTCACACATTCAGAAATTCACATCATCGCATTCAAAAAAATAGAAAAACAGATCAGCATTTCATTCAACAAAATTAGTATTTTGCTTCTAAGTTTTAGAAAAAATTTAATATGTTCTCCATCCATGAGATCTCATGTTTTTTGTGTGTATCAGTGTATACTATCGCTATCTAGTCTTGATACTGATGAGCAAATTCTACCCAACCTATATCTTACTAATCTTGAATTTCATTGATGAAATGAGTTGGGAAAACAAATTGCTTTTCAATGAGATATCTACACAAAGCTAATTTGTAATACGCCCTAGATAGAGAGAGAGAGAGAGAGAGATACTGGCTCCTATTTTCGTCAAGCTTTCAATGACCTGGTTGAGTTGTTTTCGTTAGAAAAGATTTCCACCACAGAGTATACAAAAATTCTCTCTGATCCTCACAAGTCCAAGCAAATAAGACATTCTGGCAAGATGGGAAAATTACTCTAGCTCCATCAATGTTGGTTCAAGAATAATAAATTTGGTCTAAAATTGTAGGGAACATTTTGATCCATAATTTGAGACCAAATATATAATTTTCAAACTAATATTGACCGAGCTGGAGTCATTTTCCTATCTTGCCAGAATGTCTTCTTTGCTTGGACAGACTATACTAGAAAAACATTGACCAACTTGAGATAACTCAATTTCAAATAAGCGATCCTATTCGATGTGTATGGAAATCAGTTGAGAGATTATCTCATGTACAAACAGAGATTTTCTTTTTTGCGGAAAATGTTTTTCTCGTTTGTGAAAATCGGTTTTATGTCGCCTGAATAAATAAGAACGTTATCTGCATGCAGCCACTGGGTTGACTTTGGTTGAAAAACTGTTTTGCAATCCATGGGTTTCAAAATGGATGAATATGATTCAGCATTCTAGAGCTCGAGCCCAGAAACAGGTGAAGTGCTCGTATCTTTTATGTACAGCTTTAGTGGCACGAGCCGTATCAATAAG